>BLLK01000034.1:0-56547 GCA_021927905.1 Chaetoceros tenuissimus | reverse complement strand
TGTTGAAATGTATCGGCCTGATTACTTTGTCTCTGTTCAAAAATATCACACTGAAGGAGGTTGCTCTTGGAAGTCATGGGAATATCACCTTTGACATTTAGCTGAGTTTCGACATTTTCAAGAGCCTCAACATGAGCCCGGGTAGCTGCAATCTTTCCTCGAAGAAAAATTTGAGATGACATCATTCTTTCTTTTGACTTTTCGACATTCTTTGGATCAGTCAAGAATGTTGTATTGAAGTAGCGATCATACGTATCGGGCAATGAATAGTTACTGCCTGGAGGATTGAGCGAGTATGAAGGAGCTCTCTGATCCAATTTTGGATTATGATAGCAATACTTGTTTGTGGGAGATGTTTCAAGTGGTGTTTGACTTCTAGAAGAACTTTTTTCCAAGAGACTCATTTTCAATTCATCATGAGAACTTTCACAATCATTTCTTCCATCATATCGATTTGGATGTTGATGCAAATGTCGATATTGTATATGATCTCGATTCGGCTCAATGGACTTATTCTGATCCTTCTGCGAAGTATATGCTCTAATAGTTTCAACGTGTACCTTATCTGGTATAGCACCCAAACAACTGGCAGAATCATTGATGTTATACGGATGGTTGTACGAGTATGTAGAAGCTCTATGATCCTTCTGCTGTTGATGATGATTGTAATTATTGTGAGGAGCTAAAGCTGTAGGTGACGTATGACTACTTGAAGAAGCACTCCTTTTCTTGTCGGTGGTACGCATATTCCTATCATCATCATCATACCGAGCAATAGCATGATCATTAGCTACAGATGTCTCAGGATGATTGACAGCAGAAGAATGATTGCACGAGTATGATGAAGCTCTCTGATCCTTCTGCTGTGGTTGTAGCTGCTGATGACGATCTATATTGTCACTAGTAAAATATGGAGGTTGCGTATGACTACTCGAGGAAGCACTCATCTTCTTGTTCGAGACACGCGTATTCCTATCATCATCATCATACCGAGCAATAGCATGATCATTAGCTACAGATGTCTCAGGATGATTGACAACAGAAGAATGATTGTACGAGTATGTAGAAGCTCTCTGATCCTTCTGCTGTGGTTGTAGCTGCTGATGACGGTCCATATTGTGAGTAGCAAAAGCTGTAGGTGGCATATGGCTACTTGAAGAAGCACTCATCTTCTTGCTCGAGACACGCGTAATCCTATCATCATCATCATACCGAGCAATAGCATGATCATTAGCTACAGATGTGTCAGGATGATTGACAGCAGACGGATGATGAAAGGAATATGAAGATGCTCTCTGATCCTTCTGCTGTTGTAGTTGCTGATAATTGTAATTATTGTGAGTTGCAAAAGCTGTAGGTGACATATGGCTACTTGAAGTAGCAATCCTTTTCTCGTCGGAGATAAGCATATTCCTATCATCATCATCATCATACCGAGCAATAGCATGATCACTAGCTACAGATGTCTCAGGATGGTTGACAGCAGACGGATGATTAAAGGAATATGAAGATGCTCTCTGATCCTTCTGCTGTTGTAGCTGCTGATGACGGTCCATATTGTGAGTAGCAAAAGCTGTAGGTGGCGTATGGCTTCTTGAAGAAGCACTCCTTTTCTTGTCGGTGGCACGCATATTCCTATCATCATCATCATAGTGAGCAGTTTTATTGTTAACATGGGCTACAGATGTCTCAGGATGATTGAGAGCAGAAGAATGATAGTACGAGTATGTAGAAGCTCTCTGATCCTTCTGCTGTTGGTGATGATTGTAATTATTGTGAGGAGCAAAAGCTGGAGGTTGCGTATGACTACTCGAAGAAGTACTCCTTTTCTTGTCCGATACACGCGTATTCCTATCATTATTATCATGCCAAGCAGTATCATTGTACCGAGCAATTTCGTCATCATGGACTATAGATGTGTCAGGATGATGGAAAGCAGAAAGATGATTGAATGCAGAAGGATGATTGACAGCAGAAGAATGATTGCACGAGTATGGAGATGCTCTCTGATCCTTCTGCTGTTTGTGATGATTGTAATTATTGTGAGTAGCAAAAGCTGTAGGTGACGTATGACTACTTGAAGAAGCAATCCTTTTCTTGTCAGTGGTACGCATATTCCTTACATTATCATCATGCCGAGCAGTATCATCGTTAACATGGGCTACAGTTGTCTCAGGATGATTGAAAGCAGACGGATGATTAAAGGAATATGAAGAAGCTCTCTGATCCTTCTGCTGTTGTAGTTGTTGGTGCCGGTCCATATTGTGAGTAGGAAAAGCTGTAGGTGACGTATGACTACTTGAAGAAGCAATCCTTTTCTTGTCGGTGGTACGCATATTCCTTACATTATCATCATGCTGATTAGTGACATCATACCGAGCAGTAACATGATCATGGGCTACGGATGTATCAGGATGATTGATAGCAGACGGATGATTGCACGAGTATGATGAAGCTCTCTGATCCTTCTGCTGTTGTAGTTGTTGGTGATGACGGTCAGTATTGTCACTAGGCGAATGTGGAAGTGGCGTATAACTAGTCGAAGAAGCACTCCTTTTCTTGTCGGAGATATGCATATTTCTATCATCAAATTGATAGGAATGATCATATGGTTCTGGAAAATCATAGAACGGCATGTTGATATTGGTTTCATCTTCAATTCCGTTGGATCTTTGTTTCTTGAATTGATTTTTTTCAGCAATCTCTCTGAATTGATTTGGTTCAGTTTTATCTCTAGTATTCCCGGCATGAGAATAAGGATTGTTTCGTTTGTAATTTGTTCTTCTCTCTTCTGTCGGTTCAAAGTAATTTATATCATCAAATAGAGGTGTATTGTTTAGAGTCGAGCTAGGAGCAGAAGTATGGCCAGGTTTCATAGAAGTGCTTTGAAACTCAGCAACGCTTCCCATTGCCCTTTCTGTTCCTTTCAGTCTTCTTCCTAAGTTTGTGTGTGGATGTGAAGAGTTAGAGTTCATAGTGAAATTTGTTGATTGATCAATTTACACAAGTTATAGAGACGAGTTTATTTACTTGCTTTTGCTTGGGGTCAAGGAAGAGAAGCTTAGAAGGAGGAAGGATGTTAAATGTTAAAAATGTATGCAAGGTACTGTATCACAATTTTAGTACGTACAATCGTCTGTACAGTACGTACTAGAGTCTTGAAGGTTGAGAGTCAGTAGTACAGGCACAGGCAGTGTGCATTCAGTCGTTAGGTAGCCGTTAATGACGTCATTCCCAGGTCAATCCCGTATATCTTTTGTCGTATGACAAGTGTCAATAAAACTCTCATATTTGTTAGCCTGTCCTTCTTCTCAACCACACATCATGTTGTGTATTATGATACGAGTAATGTACAATACATTGCAAAGAATAAAGCACGCCATGCAATTGCTCTCCTACTACTATCATTATGTATTCATTCACTGCTTCTCCAACTCCATACAACAATGAGAATTGACTTTTACAATTGATTCAGTGAGGTTGTAGCTATTCCTGCGACATGCAACTTCGATGTAGTGATGTTACCATTCACATTACATATGAAAAATATATGCACCGTGAAATGCCTTGGGCTTACCGTGGAAATAGTTTTGCTATCAATATTCATTGCAATATGATATCGATCAACACATGTTATCATTTAATGCAATATGGTCCGTCAAAATCCAATTCGCTTCACTGGAGACTTCAAACAGAATGTGCCAACTAACATTTTGGCTGCGGTTCCTGATGAAAAAGATGTTTTATTCAAGTCAGCACCCTTCAAAGATGACCCTCCACAAGGCATGGATGTAAATGAAGCAATGAATCTCGATGACAAGACCTTGTAGGAGAAGGCTGCGCTGTGTTTCCCCATTGGCTCTGTTTGGGAGCGAAAGGAATTTGAGCGGACATTAACAAATTTCTACTGCTTCTGATTTTAATTTTTCTTGGACATGTGATAGTAGCACAAGTTTTCAATGTAGCAACTATGGGAATCCACGACCAAAGAAAGGCGAAATCAACACTGGAAAGAAAAAAAATACTGTGAAATGTGGATCGGTCGTGCATATCATTCTGTTGTTGGATGGAAGTTAGACAATAGAGAGCTAGAGGAGAGGAAACAATATTGGCCTCTTTTGGGGGCTACAAAATGATGATTGACCCTGTCGACAATCAAGAAGTTAGTTATGTATATGACGACACCATGATAAGTATGCCTCCAGTACAAAATACTTCGCAGCCTTCTGTGTGGTATGTCGCATCTTATAGTGGACTTCAGCCTGAAACAGTGTCTATTCGATTAGAACATACAGCAGTTTTGTCCGAACAGTTTGGAAATATATTCGTATGGGGCGGGAGATATAGACAGACTTCCGAAATTACTGGTGTTTGGAGTTTGCATATTGCTGGAGAAACAAGTAAAGTTGAATATCTCGTCCGAAGCGAAGACGGTCCAATTGCCGATGCTGGAGCAGCCTATGTAATTTGTAATTTTATTGACCGTGATGATGATGTCGATGATGTTCACGTATGCATGTGGTGTTGCACAACGACGACAAGAAATTGAAGCTACGAATGCTGATGCCTTAAATGCAGATCCTACGCTTGGTGGAAGTGTTTTCGGAAGGAATGGACTTGGTCAAGATATAATAGATACTTTACCTTTAAAGAAGTATGAAACTGAGGGAGTGCCTGGCGAAAATACAGAGAATCAACCGAAACAGCAAACTACCTCATCATCAGAAGAAAATGATTCCTCAGCAATGAATTTTGATTTTGCAGATGAGGACGACGAAAATTGTTGCCCCATTTGCCTTGTCGAGTATGAAGTAGGTGATGAGATTAGATGCTTACCATGTAATCACGAGTTCCATAAATCCTGCGTTGACCCATGGATGCAAACCAATGCAAGCTGTCCAGCCTGTCGATATTCTTTGTCAGATCTTGCATCTCTCACAACATCAGCGGAATCTTTTTCTCAAGCCATTCGTGCCACAATATCTGCATCTCTCTTCCCCAGCTCTCAACAGAATACAAATTCTTCAACAGCTACAAACTCAAACACAACAAGTACTGATGAGCAACAAGCAAATCCTTCTCTAACGATACCTCGAAACTCGTCCATGTCCCCTCCACCAGGATCTCCAACAGAAGATGCGATTGCACCAGGAGCAAGAACATTTGCAAATATCCGTCGTCTCCTAAACAGAAGGAGAAGACAAAATCTTACAAGGGTACAGTCCAACGATTCCATCTCATCGAGATCAAATGACGGTAACGCTAATGAAAGAAACGATGGTGATAATGATAGTTTTGGAGATTTGGAACTATCATATAATTCCTCTTTAGAGCTATCTGAAAGCTATGAATCCCCAACGAGCGGTGATAGTTTTGATTCAGGAGATATCCCATTGGAGGGTAGACCAAGACAGATGAGATTATCTGCTGATGAAAGACGTAGAAATCGTCGTAGTAGAAGAAGGGCAGGACGCAGAATGAGGAGAGTGAGAGGCCTCAATGGATCTCCATTGAATGCGCCATTGCAACCTTCTGACAATGGAGCGCTAGTGTAAATTAATTTGAACTTTTCTACTTATAACTTTCACATGAGTCATTTCCTAGCATTGCCTTGAACAATTTTTTAGCACATGTTTACATTGATAATACGATTTACTTTGATTTTATAATCGGTCCTATTTTAACTAGTTTAGATTCACAGCACATACAGATGACTTGAATCTAGACTTGTTATTATCTGAGTTTTTATCGAGCCTAGTATTGAATGATGCATAAACAACAGTGTTATTCTCTTCGTCGTAAATTCTTTGAACTCGAAGTTGCTTGAAAAGAAGAGATTTGTTTTCTTCAAAGACTTCTTCGCCCTGTTTGCCTTTCGCAATATTATCTGCAATAGCAACTGGACCAGTGCGAGCACAAGTGACCGATGCATAACTTGGATCAGTGAAGAAATCCTTAGGATTCAATCGCTCGTTGATTGGTTTCTGAAAATTACTAATATACAAAGTCACCCCCTTAACCTTTGGATCATCAAATTGCTCAATATTCAGTGTATCTTTGAATACAATACCAGAAGTTTTGATCTCTCCTACGAGCCTAGCTTCAGCATGAGCTTCTCCACCTGGCAAAATTGGAACTGCTGTATTGGATAGAATGAGTCCAGAGAGTGCAGTTGCTGCTGCTTTCTTGGAAAAATCTTTTGCAAATGCCTGGACATCTGGAACTCCAAACGCTGAAGCCCCCGAAACAAGAAGTAGAAGAGAAGCTGCTGATCTGTACATAATTAGTTTCCCTGAAATTGGTAGGTAAATGGTCAATGTCTTCAATTGTAAAAGATGAGGGAGAGAAACAAAAAGATGTGTGGAAAAGATTTCCTTTTTCCTTTCGTCGTCATCCATCATCGCGTCTTACAAAACTGTAGCGTCATTGTTATCGGTTACCGTTATTTTTGTAGATGTCAATATGCTAATTTAGAAAATAAATTTCTATTTGAAGAGCATCTTTCGTCATCTTCAATGAAAATGATCGGCTTCTTCTGCAGCTTTCTCACAACAGAAAACAGACTCTCTACAAGCCATATTCATTTACATCAGTTGTACAACATTGCTTCAATACAAATCCGCATTTTGCGATTTTAAATATTTTCCATATAATATAAAAATGAAGAGGCGGTCAAGAATGCAAATAATAAGTTTGCTATGTGTTTGTCAATCCATGATGACAAATGCATTCATGTCGCCGTCAACAACCTTTGGTCATGCAAACATAAGACACAATATTTTTGATGTGCGACCTATGCGGGAAAATTCTCATGATATATATCACAAAAGAATAAAGTACTCACATGGAAGACATAGTAGAAATAGTATGCAGCTATCTACAACACATGATTTTTTATCATCTATTTCAGTGGCTTTATCAGATCCTGCCCCTGTTGATGCAGTATTACATGCTCTCAGTAGTGCTTTGGATATTACATCAGATGCTGCGTCATCATCGAATTCACATCTTCATGCCTTAGATGCTCTTCCTGCAGAAGCTATGCCAACAGAACAAGTTATTAATTCGATCGAAGCTGATACCTTGGCTTCATTAGGGCGTGATATTTTAACTTTTTTATTTGTGACCGTATTGGTCATCCCATTATCAAATTCATTAGGCATGAATCCTACACTATTGTTTCTGCTGATTGGCTGTATCCTAGGACCATACAATCTACAAATGTTTTCCAACAATGAAGCGGATTTAGAGTTGGGAGACTTTGGTATTTTATTTTTACTCTTTAACGAGGGTCTAGGTTTGTCTCCAGATCGCATCAAAGATTTAAAGGCATTTTCAAACTTGGGATTATTTCAGATTATGAGCAGTATGGCATTATTTTTCTTTGGTACTTTGATTGGTGGACCATATATTTTGCAAGCACTTGATGCATTTTCCTTTCTTAATGTCGATGATGAATTATTGAGACCGATATTGTCATCACCAGTTCAGGCTTTCTGTATTGCTTCGGCTGGAGCGCTGAGTTCTAGTGCATTTGTATTGCCGGTATTGAAAAGTAAAGGCTGGGAAGATCGCGCAGAGGGTATTGCTGGATTAAGTATTTTATTATTGCAAGATCTTGCCGTAGCGCCATTGCTCGTACTTTTACCGGTTCTTGCTGGGTCTGGACCACAAACAGCAGCAGAGTTTGGAGCGTTGATTGTGAAGGCAGTCTTTGGTTTTGGTGGAGTTCTCTTGTTAGGGCGATATCTACTAAAATCGCAAAACTCTTTGAAACCGAAATTTTTCAGTTCATCAATGTGCCCTTTGATTTCATCAACTGTTTGACCATCTTGAAGCCATAGAATGTCAAAGATTTTACATGCATTGAATGCCTTTTGCGCTTTTCTTATTGATTCATCTGAAAACAGTTTCTCATACTTATCAAAGACAACCTTTGCAATGTCTTTACAGTACTCAATGAAGTCATCTTCTGAAATCAATCCATCAAACGTTCCATCAAGCTCAAGTAATTCATCTTCGTGTTCTGCCAATTCCTTTTTCTTCTCATCTATTTCCTTCTTCTTAGCTTCCAATTCTTCCTTTTTCTTATCAACATTACCTTGCATATCAATTGCAGTTGATGTACGACGACCTGCCATTGCAGCGAAGTCTTGGTGGTTATTCCTACGCCTTCCTCTAGCCGACGTTGACCTTCCATTCGCATCAGCCAAAGCACTTTCTGCTTCTTCAAGTGATGCCTGTAAATTCTCTTTTTCTGCATTTAATGTATTGATTGAAGATTCTGCTTCATCTATCTGCGCAAGTATTGGATTGCGTTGTTTTGCAACTTCCTCAGCTGCGTGTCTACATTGCTTTCTAGTTGATGACTCCTCTGAAAAGTGTGGTCCTCGTCGCACAAAATTCTCAATTCGTTCAAGAATTGTATACATACAGATAGTGAGGGGGTCTTCTCCTTCTGAAAGGTAAGTTGCTAGACAGAACTCTCGACCTATTTCTGCAATTGTCGCCACCTGCACTTAATTTTTAATAACTTTAGAGTTGTGTCATATGACTTCTTCAACTTGACAATCGATTTCTCTGACAACTTCTTAGCCTCTGCATAAGGAACTCAAGTTGAAATTATATTTCTTATTCCAAAACCATTTAGCTGTACTGACTGCTCCCAGTCCAGATACCAGCGCACTCCTCCTGCTATGACGGGCGATTCGTTCATGGACTCTTTTGCAAAGATATAGCTTCCCACGGAACATGATAGCAGTGTTTAAATGTTTCTGAAATTCGTAGTATTCCTTACATATCTTTTTGAACTCCTTTCCCGGTCCTGAGAATACATGTGGAAAACATGGGAAAAAGGACGGTTTGTAAAATGACTTGGTATTGATCTCAGATATTGCTTTTTGATTATTTTTCGCTCGATCCATAATTGAGGCTTTCCAATTCTCTAAGTCTAAACCAAACCTTTTCAACTCATTTATTAGGTGCACTGCTATTCCTTCTCCTGACAAAGATGTTTGATATAACTGCAGAGAAATTAGTATCTCCACAATCTTGTGGTCATGGATGCGCACCAACCGCAGAATAATGGCTTCTGCATTTGCCCCAAGTGGGCTTCCGTCAGATATTGAAACAAAAGCAGGATAACAACCATCCAAAGTCCACTTGATTTTCTTTAGCTGCTTTTCCCGCAACGATTTCCCAATTAGTCGAGGTAAATCTTTCACATTACCAAGATTCAAATTTGGGTTTCCCTTCAAATCAAGCGCTTCCTTGAAAGTCTCAAGCATCGAATCCGACATGTTACTGTTGAGGTGTATCTCATAGACCTGCATTCTAAATTTGTCCACCACCTTATCAACAGTCAGACCTGCTAAGTCTTCTTCAAGTTGCTTTTTCTTAAGCTGCTCAATAACTTCGTCTAGGATTCGCTCATCAGCTTCCTTGCTGGTTTCGCCTTCTTTCCTGCCACTAGTGATTAGACTTTCCTGTGTCTTCGTGAATGAATTCCAATGCTTATCACCAGCTAAATGTTGGCCAAATTTTTTCGGGACATAAGTATAACAATTGTTGCAGAATACTTTTCCATCTCTGTATGTAAGACTGTGTCCCTTTTTTATTAGGCCCTCCTCTCTCAAAAGGTGGGGCATTCTTCTTGGTTACTATGCATTTCCAAGGTTTGGAAATAAAATTGTCAAACTCAAATCTACTCTTGCAAGTATAGGGATCTTTAATTCCAATTGTGGCTGTGCGAGAAAAAGGTGCACCAAAATAGAAAAGTGAGAGCAGATTCGGCGATAAATTGAGGCCTATTTAGATCCAGATCGAGGTAGGTTTATGTGGGATGAGTAGGATAGGTAGGTTGTGGTAGGATGGATATTTCCCGAGTGGGGTTTGCTCAACGTCGTTTCTCCTATTTCATTTTTGTATCATGCATATCCTCAATGTCTCATCTATGAGAGTTTTCATTGTTCATCTCTTCCACAAGCACGAATTCACCAACATTATTTGTCAAACAGCTCGTAAATACCACAACCAAGCTACCTGTCTACTTGCTTCCTATGGTAGTAAAAGATACGCTTGCAGCTTCAAACCCAAAATCTTCAGCAATATTTTTCAAATCTATACATATTTTTCGTCCAATCAAAAGAAAGGTAGCCATCATGATATGACAATAATCACAACACCATGAAAAGAGCGAAGCAGAGAAATTGAGGCTCGAAAACATTGAAACATACATGAAAATTGCTCTACAATTATCTAATTTTACATTATGCTGGCTTTTTTTCACAATCCTTCTTGTTACGTATGCCTTTTGTGCAAGTGCTCTGACCGCAGACTTGACAAAAACAAACCTGGATAACTCGCTATACTTTCTCTTCCTTGTTTTTTTCCGACGCTTTGTGGTACTATACTGTTTTTGAATTTGAAGTATATTTTTTAATATAAGGTTGTAATAGAATGTACAAACTGTTGACCTGCGAACCAGAAGGAATCGAAGCACCATTCCCATCCATCTAACATTTTTACACCGTCGTACTCGTTTCCACGCTAGTAACCGTATTTATTCTCCATTTGCGCCCGTACGGGTAGCACTTATTCCAACGACACGATTTGCATGCACAGGAGATCCATTAGATAGATGAGATATACACTCGATATTCTCACTGTGGACTGTGGACTTTTTCATTGTGTGATTCATTGCCATTTCTTTCCTCTACATTATGTCTGCGTCAAATTCCTTGGAAGAACGCGCTGGATAGGAGATCTATTTAATACAGGGCAGGTTCCATTTTGATCAGCCATAGTATGCTGGAACATGCTGCAGTGTATTTTTTAAAAAAACATGGGATCCTGAAGAAACTTCTGTCGCTTGCTTCTGCATAGTACCTATGCTCCTATTTTTAGTCCAACCCTTGAAGTGTATTCTCTTCTGCTTCCTCATTATTTTGCATTTCAATTACATCAGCGTCCTCTCTTTCTTCTCTCGAGCCTCTTGACGACAATGAAGCTACAGCGGTTTGCTGTGCTGAACAAGGAACGAGGAAGGAAACGAGGAGAGTAAACACTCAACACTCCGTCGCGTTGATTATATCCCTTGGTTATTATTTGGCCTACCTCGCGCCATCTTCCCCATTTTCCTGGTTTCAAATCAAAACAAAACTACTGAATATAAATTTTCAATGCACTTGGTCGGCTATGAATAGAGGGAGAGAGATTGATTACAACATTACAACTCGTTGTGATTATGTGTGTGTGTGTGTAGTGCTCAAAGCTCGAAGAGCTTGCGGTCAGACCCCTCCAATGGAGGTCGACCTTTCGCCAGTTAGTTATTTTACCACTATATTAGTCCTCCAGCAGAAAATGCCAAACAGCCGAAAACTTGTCCGAGGACAATTAAAAGTGCCGTAAAGGCCTAAGTCCAATAGTAAAATGGCCTCTCTTGTAGAAAAACGTCTCAGGCGCTATGCTTCTTCCTCCGTCTTGCCCTCTCAGATAGGTGTGCACCAACTCAACAGGTCAAGTGTTCCTCGTTCCTCACCGCTCGCTCACGGTGATCCGCTTTAGGTACGTTCCTGTTAACCTTTGGAATCCCTTTCTCTCTCTGCTCTAAGCCCATGTCCATGCTAGAGTGCACGTCTAGCAACAGGTAGCGGTGGTGCGGAGGCTTAGGGTTGGATAGCAGAGGGGAGAAAGGGGATGCGGATTCCGCCGGTTCTCTCGTCGGGACAAGGGGTCAGAACTAGCTAGTCGACACTCTCCTCCAATACAAACGAAGCCAAATAACAATCTAAAGCTACGTCTAGTAGACTAGAACGCAATATTTACAAAGCCTGTGTGAATGAATTTTAGTTTAGGATTTTCTAGGTATTGTTGTTGACGGATTACGGACTGACGTATTATTTGCCGTTATTTTTCGTAACAGTTTCAATCATCGTCAGAGCCATAAAAATTGTTTCGAGATGATCTTGTAAATGTGTTGAATTCATGAAATGCGTCTTCATTTTCTCTATTATTAAACCAAGAAGGAGAATATTCCCAAAATCTTCCTCTTGGGGGTCCATGTTTGGCAGTAGTTTCAGCAGCTATTTTCGAAGAACGGATGTAATGGATTCTTTGAAGAATGAGTTCTGCTTGAATTCTAACTGTCATACAACCAAGTATTGTTCGGAATTGTCCATATATTACTTGGAAAGGATCTTTTTGACCTGCATCTTTGAAACTTGCGGGAGTCATTCTTGCAGTTTCTTTGTATCTGGAAGCAAATGTTGCAAGTTCTGAGACAATAGTCTTAGCTTCTTGATTGATTTCTCCATATGCTCCAATGACAATGGGGATAATACCCCCTTTTGCAAATTTCTTCATCCCAGTTTCAAAATGCTTTCCTCCATTACTATATTTTTCATCGAGTTTTTGACATTTGTTGGCATAGTCTTTGCAAATCTCTTTGGCTCGCTTTTCTACAGCAGGTTTATTGGGACGTGTGTGACAATAACGGTTGTTAGCGCCTACACGAAGAGTTTTAACTTCACCAATAAGGGGTTGTTCCACAATGCCAAACCCTCGTTTTGCTGTTTTGTAGTTATGGATTTGAAGATCAGGACGAATTTGATCTTCGTTGGATGTCGTAGCATAATATCTTTCGCCAACATCATTAGGGAGGTTGGTGAATATGTTAGATGGCTCTAATTCGCAATGTAATTTCGCTTTTCTACACATATCACTGAATAGATATTGCAAATCTCTGTGTCCTCTATGATAATGCCCGCCTGTAACATGAGCGTTTTTGACTTCAATACCATATTCATCCACTAATTTGCCAGCTCTTCCAATATAGTGGTTTTTCTCACCAACAAATTGTTTCAGAATAGGGAGGGGTTGACCCAGAAAGTTATTTACTGCTGTGGTAAAAGTATCATTCATCATAATTCCACCTTTAGATATCAGTGCACGAAGGAATTCAGCGCTGGATCCGTCTGAATAATAAAAGGACATACGTTCATGTATTGTGGTGTTTTCTGACATGTTGTTGTTCTTAATATCATTCGTGATAGATGCGGCTTTGCCTTCTTCCAGTATCTTGGAGATTTTATGAGTTATGGAACCTTTGGGGACATGTAGTGTTGTTGTTCCATTGTTAGATTCATGTATGAAACAAGCAAATTTACAGTCGCCATGAAGGATTGTATCTGCGCCTTCAATTTCGATTCCTTTATCTTTAGTTTCTTTTTTGTGGAGAAAAGTCTCATCATCATCGCTGAATAGCTAAATGAATGCGTATTAAGCCATGTTTAGAGTCAAATACTATTGAAAACTTTTCCGTCAGTGGTGAACGTCTTGTTGGTTCTAGTAAAAGTTTTCAATATTAAAATTATTTAGCGCCCGTTCTTGTAAGACATGGACGGTTATACAACCAGTATTCCGTCCATACGTCAACCGCTTTTCCACATGACCGTTCACTCAGCAAATATTCATGCAATTCATTGCATCTCATTAATTTACTAAGCTAATCTTGTTACCATCATCATCTACTTCTTGACAGTTCTACGGGAAGCTCGCCCTGTTTGAAAATGAAAATGATCGGCTTTTCTGTGCAATGCCTTCCTTACAACAGAACAGACTCTCTACAAGCAGCCATATTCATTTACACCAACTGCACAACATTGCTTCAATACAAATCCGCATTTTGCGATTTTATATATTTTCCATATAATATAAAAATGAAGAGGCGGTCAAGAATGCAAATAATAAGTTTGCTATGTGTTTGTCAATCCATGATGACACATGCATTCAGTGTCGCCATCAACAACCTCTGGTCGTCATGCAAACATAAGACACAATATTTTTGATGTGCGACCTATGCGAGAAAATTCTCATGATATATATCACAAAAGAATAAAGTACTCACATGGAAGACATAGGGGGAATAATATGCAGCTATCTGCATCACATGATTTGTTATCATCTCTTTCAGTGGCTTTATCAGATCCTGCCCCTGTTGATGCAGTATTACATGCTCTCGGTAGTGCTTTGGATATTACATCAGATGCTGCGTCATCATCGAATTCACATCTTCATGCCTTAGATGCTCTTCCTGCAGAAGCTATACCAACAGAACAAGTTATTGATTCAATCAAAGCTGATACCTTGGCTTCATTAGAGGGCGTGACATTTTCACTTTTTTATTTGTGACCGTGTTGCTCATCCCATTATCAAATTCATTAGGCATGAATCCTACACTATTGTTTCTGCTAATTGGCTGTATCCTAGAACCATACAATGTACAAATATTTTCCAACAATGAAGCGGATTTAGAGTTGGGAGACTTTGGTATTTTATTCTTACTCTTTAACGAGGGTCTAGGTTTGTCTCCAGATCGCATCAAAGATTTAAAGGCATTTTCAAACTTGGGATTATTTCAGATTATGAGCAGTATGGCACCAATGTGTACCATAGGTCTTTGATCTTCGTTTATATATATGCGGTCGCGATATTCTTGACCAGAAACTAGCATATGAGGAGAAAGCCTCAACCCTGAGCTTGCTAGCATATATGGAAATGAAATCTGATTTCGGTCGGAGAAACAGCGTATTTCATTGAGCCATGAACACCCAAAATCTCCATTAATTTTACGGCAGGTTAAATTACACATATAAAAAAAGATGAAGGCAGTATCAACAAGTGGATGCTGATTGTAAAATACCTGACTTGAATAGTGCTTCATTACTATGCATTTCATCGAAGTGTTTACACTGGAGTCGTAGAGTTTCGAGATCATCAGATACAGTAGGTCTCTTCTCAGCAGCAGCAATAATAGCCTCGCAATGAGCTCTAAAACTGTCTGCCGAGGAGTCTCCAATAGAAGCTTTATCAAGAGGCAATCCCATGTAGCTTGAGCAAACACTATAGCGACCAACGGTACGATTGAAGTGTATAGTAAGTAATCGCTTGGTAAACCGCGGGGCGAAGGCATATTGCCATGATTCGCTATGCCATGATTCGATTGAAGAAGTTTAGCATCCTGCCAAATCACTCTATCAGCCCAAGGGAAGAGTAGACCAGGATTCAGCTTCAAGATTTTTGTATTCCGACGGTTGTTTTTGTATGGCATTCCAGATGGGTCAATCACAATGAGCCGCTGGGAACCATCTGATGATAGAAGGTCTCCCTTATGATCGACATCAGTCACAAATTGGAAAATCATGTTCCACGACGTCGCACCACTTTGATACTATGTTATGCTTTGGAATGAATAGAGGCATTGTTGTGCGTCATAGAGAAGAAGAAGAAATAAAATGCTGTTGGAGGGAAAAGTTTGAATTGGCGATTCCAGTACGTATTTTTCCTATTGGAAAAAGTGAAGATCTTGGAACATACGAGCGAATATTTACGTGATTTGGAATGGAGCAGAAGATAGCTTGGGTAGGAGAGCGTTTTCTTTCTCATAAGGGGGGCATCAATAAGACCTTGAAGAATCAAAATGTCAAGATCTAGATCAGGATCGCCGAGTTTTGGATGGAATGGGGGAATTTGTCACTTTTTGGAAAATGGAGAAATGTCTCGGTTTCACCCGACTGCCTTAGAAGAGGGAGAGAACTTTTCATGATGACCCGAACAGGCCTTAGAGGAGAGAGAGAGGGAAAGAATTTTGAGATTTTTTTAAAATGACCCGATGGCCCTTTCCAAGACTGAATTTCAAGAGTTCCAACACCGCGTTTAATTTTCCGTCCGTCCGTCCGTCCGTGTATTCACACTACCAACGTATGACATCCGTACTTTTAAGGTATTACCCTTCCCACTCTACTAATGGTTGACATTCTTGCTACGTACTTTCTATAGTACTTGGTACCCATTTGATCTCTACTCTAACCGTCATTGGTTATAATATTTTATTGTGCGTGGGGATCGGTACGATTTGCAAGCACCCTTAATTCGTTTACTTAGCCCCTCGAACATAAAACCTTCAGCAATTCCTAAGGTTTTATGTTCACTGGAAAAAGCTAAACTAGCTGATTTGCTTTTTTTGAACTACGTAGAAGTACGCAACAGAAATTGACATGAGTTGACAAACACATAGACACCTATCAACGGAAAGTCCGTATATGGGACTATCTCATTTTAGTATCTATTTAGACGTGTAAGTAGCTAATTTACAGGGTGTTTTTTTAAATTTCTGAATATAAAAAAGCAATTTCCTTCTCTTTTCTAGGTTTCTGGGCATTTGATGGATACATCAAACTACCACCTAGTAAATAATAGAGAATTAAAGCGATAATATCGTTTTCTCACAAAATTTATTCTGCTTTGCCCAAGTTCTGATTATAAAATCTAACAACTTCGTCTCAGAAAGTATCAATATGTCTTTTTTCTTGATGGCAGCTAGCATTTTCTTGTATTAGAACATATTTTTATTTATAGTCTTTTCATTTTGTTCTAAAAAGAGGCTGTTGATTTTAATGAGTTTTGATTTTGATTGACTCTACATACCTTTTTGAAGTAATTTCGGCCGGTCTAAAATAAAAATCAGTGGCAGACCTACCTGGTAAAATATTTCTCTCAACACATGCCGCTACTTTTTACATTTCATTCATAGAATCATGAAGAAGGACAAATTTATTGAACAAATTCACTTACAATTATCTTCACTAATGAGTGTAAAGTCATCCTTTCTTAGGAATGCGAGCAGCGATTTACTCGTAAAAGACGAAAATCAATTTGACGGCGCAGCTCATTTCAATAGAACCTGCTGCTGATGTATTTAGATGTATTTAGAAATAGTTCAGTTCAAACAAAATATGTACGTAAGTAGACCAGTCAAGTGACAAGTGAACTTCGGAAGTGTAATACTCAATATAGTCTGTAGTCTACTATACATAACTTCCCATTTACGCTAGCTTTGACTTAGTGTGCTTGAGGAGAAAGAAGCAAGTTGCTTGCGAATACACATTTTCTTTCTACTACATAGGAGCAAGAAAGAAAATGGAAATAATGGAACTTCTTCGTGTGTATGTACTACTACACATAAACATGATTGATCTAGTGGATTTGTTTTCTACTATTCTCGATAAACCTACTTCTTCATGAATGTAGAATTCTTTCCTTTGTTCCCATGGACGGTCATCTTTCTATCTTTGGATTCATCGTTCAAAGTATCATCACCTTTTTTACTGCTGCTTCACACATTCAACGCACATTCGAGAGGCCATTTTTCAGGCTCAACGGTAGACAGAAAAGTTTGTGAAATTATGCAATTCAAATTGAAAAAAGAAATAGGAGGAGAAATAACGGTCTATCTTTTGACTTCGTCTTACTTCAGCTATGAACAAAACAATTAGAAAGGAAAAACCAGATACAGGTAATTCTAACAAAGGTCAAAAAAAAACCTGAAGCCTCCTAGCAGATATGATTGTAAGAGAAAGGGAAAAATAACTCAGGATCGACTATCACAGATTGCAGTAGCCATTACAGGTAGAAAAAGAATAAGTATGAACAAAGTAGACATAAACAAAAACAATGAACAGAGACGAGTGAGCTAAGAAAATAGTGTAGATTTAAGTGCCAACTGTAATACTGCGTGAATGTACGTATAACCAATTATTTTGCGAAGGCAACGTATACTGAAGAAATGACCATTAATCAAGATAAATAAACTTTCAAATCATATGCTCTACGAAATTTGCGAAGGCAATGCATACTGAAGAAATGAACATTAATATATATGTAATTAAATAAAAAAAACATACAAAAACAATTCATGAAAGTAAGGTACGTACTACCATAGTATCAATTCTTTCCAATCCGATCCCCACGCACCATTCGTTTGCGAATGTTTTCCTTCATATTTGCTGATGAGGCCGACCGTCACCGTGGCCGATATTTTTTATTTTTTATTTTTGAAAAAAAAATATTCCCCTCCTCAAAACCGTCCTCGACACCGTGGCCAATATTTTTTATTTTTTATTTCACCCATCTGATGACCGTTGGTTGATATTGAAATAATCACATGCAATAACACTAGACATACACACTAAGGTATATTAAATTTGTTTGTCAATAAACATCATTTTAGAATGAATAGTTTTAGATAGGTTAGATAGTATTCTTCGTAGTAAATCATCATAAGTCAAGCTGACGTTCAATTTTCAATGGTATGTTGGGATCTATTTGCTTAGAACTTTGGTACTAAAAGTGGATCCAGGAACGATTCTTTATTCTTCAGATATCCTAGTGTATAGATAAACTGAAGACATGATTTAGAGGTAGTGATATACTATTTCTATTTGCTGAAAAAGCGACTTCTTGTTGAGCGAACAAGAACAAGTTGAACGACAGCTTTGTTTCTTTCTCTAGTTTTTCTACTTTTTCCAATTGAAACACTTGGAAAGCCCCATCATCGATTGAATGTTCAAGGAGCCGATTAGAACTCAAGATAAGCAGTTGCAATGCACATTTATATATTAAAAAACAAGATGGATATGAATGTACCGTCATGTTGAGTAAGTACAAAGTGATTTTATTGGGGGAGCTTATATTTCAGTAAGTATGAGTCGGATGAATATCGTAGACATACCAATGCATAAATTAGAGTTTGTTCTGTGCATTAGTAACATTTTCATGACTAAAGTAATGCTTTCAAGAAAGATATAAGCTCCCCCAATCGTAGCTCTAATTGATACAATGAAAAAGTACGTACGATGTGAAGGTAGGACGAAAAGCAAATAGTGACTAAGTACATACGAGGTGAAAAATTTGAGAGATTCTATTGGCTTAGAAATGGGACTGACAAAATTATGGTCAGTCATATCTAAATTACATTTTTATTTGGCTAAACAAGGTAGGGGCAATAGTAAAATGTCAAACTCTTTTCTTTACAATAAGTAACATGTCTTCTATAACAGTAGAATAGACAAATAGAGCTCGTTACAAGCTTTCGACTGATATGTTCAACGGAAATTTATTTCCAGTAAAAGACGTTACCAACTTCATTCTAAGTCAACATGACGGTATTGATGTTGTTTGATGAACCTGAGAAAAGATGTGTTGCAACCTTAGTATGTAAGATACGTACGCTCGGCTTGGAAAAAATATGGCACCCCCCTTCTTGCTGTCGTATTTTTGGAAAAAATATGATGAGGCAAGGGGGGTTGCATATTTTTGTTGGTGGTGATGAAAATGTGCTCCTCAGCAAACGGATTGCAAAACATAGATTTTGTCATTCAGAAGAAATCGTTTTGCTGGGGAGGACATTTTTGAAAAATAAAAATAAAAAATATCGGCCACGGTGACGGGCGGCCTGACTGAATTTTTGAATTTTTGCCTGTTGTCCTCCTTCTTCCTACAACCGATCTTGATCGCTAGCTAACTATCAACGGCTAACTACTGTAATAAAAGAAAAAAGAAAAACTAACAATCCCATCCAGCTTGGCTTGTTTACTTCCCCCTTCTTCATCTATGTCTGGTCGCGATATTTTCGTTCGCAGATTCTCTTAGCAGAAATACATTCCAATAGTTATTGTTGAGGGCTTTTGTAAGCAATTTCTGAAGAAAAGTACTACAGCATCGTCACAACAATCACATCACACACAGCATTAGTCGATACAATCCAAGTCTTTCTATATCTGCTTGAGTATTGTATTTGTACATCACTTTGGCATTCATGACAACTATTCATACAGTTCATACAAAGCCCACACTCCAACAATTTCTCCTAGCAGGTAGACGCAGTTGGATTGATAATCCTGAACAAGGTGTAATACCAATCCATTCGCCTCCTGACTTCTTACCAAAAGGGACAGACTAGACAAAATGATACAGGGTGGAACTCGACTCTTCTTGGCTTCTTCCAGAAAGACATCATTCTTTTATCAACATAGATTATAGGTAGGAAGTAAAAGACTTTTGCACAAAACTACTACTAGAGAAGAATTCAAGGGACTAGCAGGCCTGGAATTTTCTATCAAAATATAACTGGAGAGAGGATTACAATCTCTTCCCGGTTCCATCTATTCACACTGCTTTCAAATGAATCCAAACAATATCAAAGATATGGCAAACAAAAACTGCTTGGCTCTTACTAATTTGATCAGCTAGAGTAGAAAATATGCACGTTCCAATTGATGAGTTCTGCCCATAATGATATTCTCGATCCGGTCAGAAGAAGTTTAGATCTTCATAGCAAGCTCGAAATCCTAGACTAGTAGGGTACCGAAAAGGAACGGGGCTCTAGCTCTCTTCTCGAGGAGATTTTAATAACAACAACTGGAGAGGTAAATCTAGCAACGCCTTTCATGACTCTAATTGGCTATCGATTATGAACATTACAATTACAATACTATTAGTCTACATAAGTTTGTGGCTTGAAGAAGCACATAGATGAACACTTTCAAAATACATTTACTTTATTTTAAAGACCTTTTTCCAATCGATTTGTTTGCATATTTTTATTGCATTCGACTCATTTGTGAAAGTCAAGGGGTGCTTCCGACTTTGACAAAACTTATGGAAACATGGAACATTCGATCCATCCGGTAGCTTTACATTTGCAGAGCGCTGAAAGGGTATCTTACTTTGTCCAAGTTTGGTGACAGTTATGTTTCTTTCGTCCACTATCCATTTCAGTAACATTTCACTGTTGCATCCACGCTTTCCACCTTTTGTCAAATCATCTGGCAGTAGTTTCATGCAACCCTTGACATCTTTCTTCGATAGTTCTGAATAATAATTTCCAAATACGTCTGCAGTGTCACGTCGCGAAACTAGGATATGGTCATTTATTTCACTTGGTTGTAGAGGAGGATCCCTTGCATCACATGCAGGGATGAAAATGTCTCCACCTTTAGCTATAAGATTGCGTATGTCAAACTCTTTCAACCAGAGAGAGTCGTCACGAAGGAACATGACATAATCGTATTTAAAACCTTCTTCCTTTTCCCAATTGGTGGCAGTCTTCCACAAACTTTGTATAGCGAGATGCAACCTCAAAAGATTCCTATTTGCATTTGCAGTCCTTTGCGATATAGCAGCGTTTCTATTGTCAATGATAGGAAATCTTGAGTCTGGATCTTCGTCTGGGTTCTCTTCTAGGGCTCTTTCTCTTCTAGCGATAAGCATTGGCTCAGAATCGATATCAATAGATTTCTGCAAATTCACGGCACCTACAGACGAGGCCAGACTGGCAATTTTGGTTCGTATATATTCCTCTATGTCAACAAAATCTTCGACAGAAGAAGAAGGTAGTGTGGGATCTGGCTGAAGGCGGTCTGTGTATCCTGAGTCTGATCTGTAAGCTTTCATTCGAGCGGTGCTTAGTGACACATAATAGTCAACGGATGCTCTTTTTTTCATAGGTTTTATCAAATTTTTCAGAGCAGAATCAAAAATGAACCTATTCAAAGTACCCGCTACAATCACAGCAACTCTCGGCTTTGTTGACTTTGTGGTGGTCGTTGGTGGAGTCTCGTTGTCCTTGATCATTTCCTCATCAATACGTGTGTTGGAACTTGCTACACATCGAGAAAAGCTCCTATAGTACCAATGGCAGCCTCTCTTTGCAATGTGTACCATAGGTCTTTGCTTTTCATTAATATATATGCGGTCGCGATATTCTTGACCAGAAACTTGCATATGAGGAGAAAGCCTCAACCCTGAGCTTGCTAGTACATGTGGAAATGAAATCTGATCTCGGTCGGAGAAACAGTGTATTTCATTGAGCCATGAACACCCAAAATCTCCATTAAATTTTCGGCAGGTTGAATCACGCATATCATAAACGATGAAGGCAGTATCAACAAGTGGATGCTGATTGTAAAATAACTGACTCGACTGTAGTGCTTCATTACTATGCATTTCCTCGTAGTGTTGACACTGGAGTCGTAGAGTTTCGAGATCATCAGATACAGTAGGTCTCTTTTCAGCAGAAGCAATAATAGCATCGCAATGAGCTTTAAAACTGACTGTCGAGGAGTCTCCAACAGAAGCTTTATCAGGAGGCAATCCCATGTAGCTCGAGCAAACACCATAGCGACCAACGGTACGATTGAAGTGTAGTAAGTAATCGCTTGGTAAACCGCGGGGCGAAGGCATATTGCCATGATTCGATTGAAGAAGTTTAGCATCCTGCCAAATCACTCTATCAGCCCAAGGGAAGAGTAGACCAGGATTCAGCTTCAAGATTTTTGTATTCCGACGGTTGTTCTTGTATGGCATTCTAGATGGGTCAATCACAATGAGCCGCTGGGAACCATCTGATGATAGAAGGTCTCCCGTATGATCGACATCAGTCACAAATTGGAAAAAGCAAGTTCCATGACGTCGAACCACTTTGATACTGTGGTCACCAAGAAAATCTGATGATCGCATCCATTGCTCATATTTGCTTCCAAGAGCAGCTCCGTAAACTACTAATTCTTTGCAATTCTTTGCAAACTTCTTTGCAATATCTTCTTGCAATTCTCTCAAATATTCTGCACCATTTCCGCAAAGCCCACAAGTGCGCTTATAGGAAGCAGAACTGAAAATAGAGCGATGTGGATCCTTCATACATGTACCATCTAATATCCACGGAACGTTCTTCTCTGGTGAATGGCATTGTATTCTCGGTTCCAATCCTACTGCTTGTCTCAAGAGTGTTGGTTTAGATACATTTCGAGACACCATGCTTTTCATATCATGCTCCTTACTCTCTGTATGATTGCTACTGGAAGAAGAGTAATCATACAAACGAAAACGTTGCTTTTGAAGCAAGTCGAAATGAGCTTCTAAAAATACTTGCTGTCGCTGATTCTTCATCGACATATTGTCCTTGTCTGGAACTTTGATAATGTTGGTACTGACAATTAGGTCTAAGGCGATAGAAATGTTGAGAATAATTGTTATCAACAAAAGGAGCAACATTCCCAATAGAATCAATTCAATTCTCTTCATATTTCGCTTATTCATCTTTCGCATCTTCATGTTATAGTTTGGAATGAATAGATGCATTGTTGTCATAGAGTACGTAGAAGAAGAAGTATGAAATTCTGCTTGAGGGAGAAGTTATGATTTGGCAATTACTCGTATTATTTTTTACTATTGGAAAAAGTCAAGATTTTGAAATATACGAATATTTACGTGTTTTTGGATGGAGCAAACGATATCTTGGGTAGGAGGTGTTTTCTAGGACCTTTAGAGGAGAGAGAGGAAAAGAATCTTTGAGATCTTTCGAAAATGACCCGAGGGCCCTTTCCAAGACTAAAGTTTTCAAAGAGTTCATGATTCTCTTTAACCCTTTTCTGCCTGAGTACTCAAAAGTACTCGTTTTACCGCAAATATCCTAAAATAATCAATATTTGACCAATTTGAGTAATTCCAATTACGTTATCTTTCTTCTATATATGTCTTGGATGTGTGTTCAAAATAGTTTTATTTTCATGCATGTATTTGATGAGATATTGTATACTTTCAATACATATTTTTCCAATGACGTCCACTTTTGGGGTCAAAATGTCATACAAAAAACATAATACAAAAAGTTGCTATTTTTTGAGAATGAGAATATATATGTCATACAGTGTGATATGAATACATTTGATAGCTCAAAATCCTTCTCTGAACATTGTTGAAACGATATGAGTTGAGAGATGTGGAACTAAGATGGGTTTTGAAGACGCTAGAGAGAGATTTCTACAGTCTACAAAATTTATCGCCAAAATCGAGATTTTTAGGTTACACAAGGTAGATCCACAATTCAATATAATAACCAGAAGAATAAATAATGGTACCATCTGATATGCCCAACTGTTATAGGTATACTCTTGGGATGATCTTCAATCAAATTTCTACTAAGAATAAGCATATTGTAAGTGATACAGACCCTTTCACTCACAGCAGATGAGTGTTCTTTTTCAATCCCATTTGGAGCCCCATCTTCACTATTCCAGTATTCGATGGATTGACTTACAAGTTGCCCAGGTCTCGCTTCCAGATCATTCCTTAATACATCAAGTTCACCGGGAGGTACTCGGCATATGGATTGTGCGTTTCTGTCATCAGATACATATCCTTAAGTACCATCATCGCTGAAACTGATCTCAGAACCACTCATTGTGCTATAACGACAAATTTTGTTAGTAATTTCATACATAGAAAAAAGCTGACTTCACTCCCTACTTACTGAGAGTATTTTGTATGTATGTTTAAAATTTAAAAGAGATTGAAGTTTTCATTATTGATTTAGAGTAGTGTTTGTGTTAAGGATATGTTGTTGTTTTGTTCGTGAATCGCTGATTTTTCGAGTCCCAACTAGGCAGAAAAGGGTTAAGGCGTCTCCCTTTCTTGAACCCTTTTTAGAATGACCTATCCCCTTGGACCCTTTCTTTTTCCCAAGAAAGATAACTTTTTCTTTTCAGAGGCTTTTCTCTTCCCTTTTCTCTCTTCCGAACAGTTCCCTTTTTCTTTTTCCCCTTGGGGATGGGAATAAGAGGAGGAGTGGAAGCTTTTTCGGAGACTTGTGCGCAAGAGCTTGATGATAGAAACCATGAGAACACCATCAAGCTCCATCGCTCTCCTCAGCACTCAGCACGCCTTCAATGTGAAGTGTATGCAAACTTTGAAAAGGTGAAGGTGCAACATGGACCCTTACGATTGTCCCGTTTCCAGTTTGGTGGCATCGAAAGCACTCATTAGGATATATCCATGAGCTTTCCAAAAAGATCTTGGTCTATCAATTGTTGCCAAAGACTTTGATACTCTGCGACGGAGATACTATGGCGCTGACACCATTACAGGTCGTGATGGTGTGATTCCAGTGAAAATCATCATTGATCTAAGTGCTGTTCCTACCAAAAACGAGTGGAGAATGACTGGTGATCCGCACCGTCATCTATGGCTGTTCAAGTAGATTCCTCCAGACTTCATCTCCTGCTCCTTCTCCTAATTTAGAAACAACTCTTTTGAGTGAAGTTACAGAATGCACCGATACCGTCTATGATGGTGCTGTCAAAGCCAATTGTGTTGACAGGAGTTGTGGGGTCTTTCCAATCTAAAACCGTCTTGTTAGAGTTGTTAAGACGCATGATCCGTGATTTTATGTTTGCATTTTTAAGTGCATCTTTTCAACAAGTTTACATGTTATTTTCTGCATTCTTTCATAGCTGTGTGAGGTTGAGGAACCGTATTCTTCCCATACGTAGATGCTTGAGTTCTCCTCCAGCAGTTTTACATACTTTTGAATACTATTTCCTTGCTTGTCAAATATCTTTGTCTGTACCGTGAGCAATTAGTGATTCATTTCTTTCTTTCTGGTGAAGGTCCAGTAGCCAAAAACAATATATCTTTACTCTAACTTGAACTTTCTCTCTGTACAATCATGTTCATGTGATAGGTATGATGTATTCTTTGAACGAGCTCTGTGTCATTCGTAATGCCTTCATCGTTTTGAAAACGTATTTTTCAAAATTAAAATTGACATCAAGAATGAGCATAAAAAACTGCCATAGTTCTCATTTTTTCACAATCTGGTTGTGCTGAGCAGGCACTTTTTTCGTTCCTTTTTTCAACTCCTCACATGGACTGATGTCAAACCCAACGCTACACACACCTTCTTAGAAAACGTTGATTAGATTAGAGTTGCTCTATTGCAGGGATGCTGTTCTTTTGAATATATTATGACTTCGTTTAGTTTCGAGGTTTTGCATCCACTGTATGTGAATTCCATCATTGTGGAGTCGAAGTATTGCAGCTAATGGACTCGAAGAGCCCGAGAATGTATTCTGCTTTCATAAGCACTGAGGCTAATGGACTTGGAGAGCCCAATTGTGTCTTTTGTGTTAAAGCACTGCGGCTTGTGAATTCCATCATTGTGGAGTTGAAGTATTGCAGCTAATGGACTCGAAGAGCCCGAGAATGTATTCTGCTTTCATAAGCACTGAGGCTAATGGACTTGGAGAGCCCAATTGTGTCTTTTGTGTTGAAGCACTGCGGCTTGTGAATTCCATCATTGTGGAGTTGAAGTATTGCAGCTAATGGACTCGAAGAGCCCGAGAATGTATTCTGCTTTCATAAGCACTGAGGCTAATGGACTTGGAGAGCCCAATTGTGTCTTTTGTGTTGAAGCACTGCGGCTTGTGATTCCATCATTGTGGAGTCGAAGTATTGCAGCTAATGGACTCGAAGAGCCCGAGAATGTATTCTGCTTTCATAAGCACTGAGGCTAATGGACTTGGAGAGCCCAATTGTGTCTTTTGTGTTGAAGCACTGCGGCTTGTGATTCCATCATTGTGGAGTCGAAGTATTGCAGCTAATGGACTCGAAGAGCCCGAGAATGTATTCTGCTTTCATAAGCACTGAGGCTAATGGGCTTGGAAAGCCCAATTGTGTCTTTTGTGTTGAAGCACTGCTGCTGATTGAACTCAAGGAGATCAAATGTATATTCTAAATTAAGCCATGCGACTATGTACTTTCTCGCTGCACTGAAGGCTGAAGCGCTGCGGCTAATAGACTTGGAGAGTTTGATTACCTGTTTTGTATTGAAGTAACTTCTCGTTCCGTAATTCCTTTTGAAGCACACAATTGACTTTGAGATCCCTTTATGTCTACAGTATTGAATCCAATTACTTGGAGGGATAGATTTTCCCATCTGTATTTAAGTACTGTGGCTGAGGACTGATCTGCAGCCCGAACATTTATTCTATATTTTGATATTTAGGCTTTAGGTTAAGGACTGTCTGTCCAGATGTTTATTCTATATTACGGCCTTTTAGCCCAGACTGATCTGCAGTCAAACTATGGTCTCTTTCTGTATTTAAGCGCTGAGGCTAAGGACTTAATTGGAGCCTAACTATTGATTTCTTTCTGTGTTTAATGCGAAGGACTCTTTGCAGCCCAATTATGGACTCTTGCACAGTCCGTCTGATTTTTAAGTACTGCGGCTAAGGACTCTTGTGCAGTCCATCTGATTTTGTTTTAGGCACTGCGTGCTAAGGACTCTTTGCAGCCCAACTGTATTCCGTATGAAGCACTGCGGCTCATGACTCTTGTGCAGCTCATCTAATTTTTAAGCACTGCGACTAAAGTTTCTTTGCAGCCTATCTAGTTTTCAAGCTCTACTGCTAAGGACTCTTGTGCAGCCCATCTGATTTTAAAGCGCCACGGCTAAGGACTGTCGAAGTGCAGCCCGTCTGATTTTAAAGCGTTATGGCTAAGGACTCTTGGTAGCCCGTCTGATATCATCGACTTGTGATCTTCTCCCGTCTGGAGGAATCTTTATCACCGCCTTGTGATCTTCTCCCATCTGGAGGAAACTCTATCACTGCTTTGTGATCTTCTCCCGAAAGTGGAGGAACCTTATCACCACCTTGTGATCTTCTCCCGAAAGTGGAGTTTTAAGCGCTATGGCTAAGGACTCTTATGCAGCCCGTCTGAGATCGCCGACTTGTGATCTTCTCCCGAAAGTGGAGGAATTAATGGAATATCACCTGCGTGTGATCTTCTCCCTGCAGTGGATATTAACCTGTGGTTATTTAATTCATATATCTAGTACTTATACTTACAATTGACGTTTCCTACTGGTGTAGTTGGGTTCGATTCCCGAGTAACGTAATTTTTAGGTTAATATGGTACGTTACTAGTTGAATTCCCAGGTGTCGTAACCTTTGTTGGCAATTTTCCAGTTGACATTTAGCTAGCCATTTATAGGTGTAAAGCATGTCGGAGTAGCCGTATACAAAGTAGACATTTATTCAAGCATATTCAGTACATTCTTGGTAAATAGAACTACTTACATAGATTTATGAATTAAGGGGGGTATTAACCTGTGGTTATTTAATTCATATATCTAGTACTTATACTTACAATTGACGTTTCCTACTGGTGTAGTTGGGTTCGATTCCCGAGTAACGTAATTTTTAGGTTAATATGGTACGTTACTAGTTGGATTCAAGAAGTCTATCGACAAGTCCCAATCCGATTTCCCTCAGTTTAATGGCAATATTGCCAAATGGATCCCAACTAAGCAGACCTATATTTCTATAGCTGCCAATCATGGTATCAGCCGTATTCTAGATGATAGTGAAATCCCTGCTGACGATTCGAGAGACAGAGAGCTCTTTGATGCGCAGAACCAGTACTTCTACAACATCCTGAAGGTGAAGATTACCGGTGGCAAGGCTAAAGTTATAGTCAACCAACACATATTGACATTAGATGCCAAGACAGTCTGGAAGAAATTCATTGATTACTATGAAGACAAGAGTATTGTGTCCCTTAATAAGGCCAACTATTTTGATCGTATAGCGTCTCTGAAGTTAACCCCAGCTTACAAAGGTGGTGCATATCGTTTCCTCAATGACTTTGAGAATCTAGTCACAGAAATGAATGTCAGTGTTGGAAGCGAAATGATAGATAGTGATCTGGTAGGATTCTTGACCACAGCGATCTCTGAGTATGAGCCGTTCCAAGCAACGAGAGCTTCTCTGGACACCAATGCACTTCTAAATAAGTCTGAGATCACTTATGATGGTATGCTTAATGTTCTATACAAGAATTGTCCAAAGAAGCCGGCTAAGTCGAATCGTAGTGTCAATAATCAGAATTCTGATAGAAAGAACAGAGATGATATCGATGTAGACAATGGTGCGTGGAAGAAGGATTATACCAAGTGGGTACCAATCAAGTTGTTCAAGAATTTACCTGAGAAGGAGCAAGCTGCTCGTAGAAAGGCTCAAAAGGCTGCTAAGGATAAACAGAAGCAAGCTAAGTTAGCTGCAGCCAAGGCAAGGAGTGATTCTGATAGTGATAATACCGGTCCTACTGTTACCTCTGATGACTCTGGCAAGGATGTATTTGAGATTCCTAAAGAGCTTGCACCAACCTTTCGTGAAAGAAAGTAGAAACCAAGAAAACAGATAACGGTGAAACTTGGGTAAGAGTCTGCAAGGCATCACGTACCGTTCGAGTCTCTAACCTTGAAGCCGTAGATGATGCAGTCGGAGGCTTAGTAGATGGTGGAGCAAATACTGGCCTTCAAGGTGCTGATATGCGCATGCTGTATCAAGAGCATGGTTCGCTAGCTGTTATTGGAGTTGCCAATGAAGTTGAGAAGGATATGGATAATCTTCCTATTGTTACCTGTGGTGGAGTAGCAACAAACTCCCTTGGAGAAGATGTTATTGTTGTTATGAACTCTGCTGCTGCTTTTGGTAAAGGTAGATCAGTCCTTTCTAAATTCCAGTTGGAGCACTACGGGTGTAAAGTTTATGATAGACCTAGAGCTCTTGGCGGTCGTCAGGTTATTCAAACTCCTGATGGTCATGTATTCAAGTTGAAGTTCAAGTCAGGCTTGATGTATCTTCCAATGAGATGCCCTTCCGATATGGAAGTGGAGACTCTTCCTCATGTTTACCTTACAAGTAATGCTGAACAGTGGAATCCTGATAATTTTGGTGATGATGTCAGTGATGATCAATGGTTTGATGCAGTAGAGGAGAATGAAGATGGTGCCTTAGATGACAATGAATTCTTTGAATCCCGTGATACTTATATCATTGAACCTAACTTCCATTGTGATATCAATCAAATTGCAGCTGAGCATCCTGATCTTACTTTTGATGTAGCTCATAAAGTACATGCATTTGAGTGTAAGATGTCACCTAGTCGGGGAAAGCGTAAGAAGATTGACTTTGAGAAACTTCATAAATACTTCCTCTGGAAACCTGTTGAGGCTATCAAGAAGACCTTTGGGTGTACTACTCAGTTTGTGGAGACTGTATGGTTCAACACACCTCGCTTGCCGTTGCGTCGTCACTACAAGTCGAGGGTTCCTTTTATGAATTGCCGTCGCCTTAATGAATTATATGCTACTGATACTATCTTTAGCAATTGCAAGGCACATGATGGTTCAACCTGTGCACAAATCTACGTTGGTGTAGAATCACAATTTGTTGATATTGAGGGTATGACATCTAAATCACAGATGCCACGTACTTTACTCAACTTCATCCGTCAATGGGGAGCTATGAGATTCTTATGGAGGGATATGGCGAAGGAGGAGGATTCGAAAGCAGTTAATGATCTGTTGCGAAGTATCCAAGCCCCTAATCGCTTTTCTGAACCCTACAATGAGCATAAAAATCCTGCAGAACGGAAGATCCTCGATGTAAAGGCTGGTACACGCACTGTGATGGATAGAACTGGTACTCCTAACAAGTGGTGGCTACTTTGTATGATGTATGTGATCTATGTGATGAATCATATTGCTTTGGCATCCTTGGGTTGGCAGAATCCTATCTTTCGTGCCTTTGGTGTTACCAAAGACATTAGTCCTCTTCTTTTATTTACTTGGTGGGAGCCTGTGCTGTATTATGATTCGGATGTACCTTTTCCTGGATCACGTGAGCTTCGAGGCAAATTTGCTGGCTTTGCTGATAATGTTGGTGATGCATTCTGTTTTCGTATTGTTACTGATGATACTGAGGAAGTTATCTACCGTTCAGTGTTACGCTCAGCTTTGGATGAAGCAAATCCTAATCTTCGTCCTTCCAAACCACCTGATGATGATGATCCTGAGTCCTCTTCTACTAGGAATGGGGAGATGTCCGATCGTCTTCAATCTTTGCTAACTGAATCTCAATCTGAAACTCAGCCAGTTCCTCCTAATGTTGTTGCTGATGCAAGTGACATGCCTGAAGTCCCATTAGTCCTAGAGTCATCTGAAGACTTACCGGAAAGTGATGTTCCTACTACAAGAGCACATTTCTTTGATCCAGATGAACTTATTGGGAAAACTTTTCTTCGTGAGCGTGAAGTAGATGGAACTATTCATAGAGCTGAGATCATGGAGCGAATTCAAAATGCTGAAAATGTTGCAGACCAATATCTTGTAAAGTTTGGCGATGGTACTAGGGATGAAGTAATGAATTACAATGCTATCATAGATCTCCTGAACAAACAAATCGATCGTGAAATGGAAGATGAATCTGCAGCGTATACCTTTAAAGGTATTAGCAACCATCGTAAGGTCAATAACAAGTATGAAGTCTTGGTAGACTGGGAAACCGGTGAAAAGACTTGGGAGCCTATTGCTATTATGAGACAGGATGACCCTGTTACTCTTGCAAAGTATGGTCTTGAGCATAACCTACTTGATCAACCAGGATGGAAGCGATTGAGAAACTACGTAAAGTCTACTAAGAGACTGAGTAGAAATATCAAACAAGCTCGTATGTTTGCAGCTAGAACTGTGCAGCGATACAAATTTGGAGTCAAAGTACCTAGAGGTGAAAGAGAAGCTAGATTATTTGACGATGATAATAAGAATATACTATGGGATGAAGCCATTACCAAGGAACTAGACCAAGTGATTCTTGAATATGAAGTTTTCAGGGATAAAGGAAAGTTCGTTGGGAAGAAGCAAGTTCCTAAAGGGTATCAAATGATTCGTCTTAATATGGTCTTCGATGTCAAGCATGATCTGCGTCACAAGATGCGACTAGTTGCTGGTGGTCACCTTACTCAACAGAGTGGAGATACAAGTTACTCTTCTGTTGCTAGTCTTCGTAGTATCCGGCTAGTCACTTTTATTGCTGAATTGAATAAGCTTGAGCTTGAAGCTGGTGATGTAGGCAATGCGTATCTTGAAGCTGAGACTAATGAAAAGGTATGCTTCGTTGCTGGTCCCTCTTTTGCTAAGTACGGTCTTGAAGGTCATTTATTGATTTTTCATAAGGCATTGTACGGTTTGCGTAATTCTGGTGCTTGTTACCATGCCAAGTGGGCTGACTCCATGCAGAAGCTAGGTTTCTTTCCTTCTCGTGCTGATCCTGACGTTTGGATGAGAGATAAGGGAGACCACTACGAGTATGTAGTTGTCTATGTTGATGACTTATTGTATGCTGGTAGAGATGCTGAGCAGTATTGGAAAGATGTCAAGTCTATGGGATACAAATTAAAAGGTGTAGGTCCTCCTACCTATCATCTTGGTGCTACTTTTGAGCGAGTTAAGGAACCTGGTACAGATAAGACTGTCATGACTTGGGGACCTATTCGTTATATCCAGAAGATTCTTGATCAGTATGAACGTATGTTTGGTGAGAAGGTATCTGGAAGCCGTAAGATTCATGCACCTTTAGAGCCTGGAGATCATCCAGAGCTCGACACTTCTGAGCTTTGTAATGAAGATGAGAAGGCGAAATTCCTTTCTCTTGTTGGTTCATTACAGTGGGCTTTATCTCTTGGCCGTATGGACATTGGAACTGCTACTATGACTATGTCGAGGTTCCGTGTTAGTCCTAGAAAGGGTCATTTAGAGAGACTCAAACTCATTTACAGGTATTTGAAGCATTTCAAGAATACTAGTATTAAGTTCAATACTGAGATTCCTGATTACTCATACTTTGATGACTTGTGGAAGCAAACTGAATGGGGAGACTTTTACGGTGACGGTGAAGGTGTCTATGACGATCCGAAGTTACCAAGTCCAAAAGGAAACCCAATTGTGATGACTACATATGTCGATGCAAATTTACTTCATGATTACATTACTGGAAGAAGTTGCACTGGTATTATTCATTTGTTCAATAAGACTGTTATGGATTGGTTCTCTAAACTCCAATCTAATGTCGAAACTGCCACTTATGGTTCGGAGTTCACTGCGCTACGTACAGCTGTTGATCAAATTCATGATCTTCGTTACTCTGCTCGTGCTTTAGGTGTTCCAATCATTGGTCCTACTTATCTCTTTGGTGACAATCTATCTACAATTATTAGTTCTACTAAGTCGGATGGAAAGATTGCTAAGAGATGGAATATTTTAAGTTTTCATCGTGTACGTGAAGCCGTTGCCCATGGCATAGTAAGGCCATTTCACATTGATGGAAAGGACAATCCTGCTGATGTTCTTTCTAAGCACACTTCGTCTTCTGTTTGGTATGAGTTGATGCGTCCATTAATATTTTGGCGTAACAATGACACTGTATCAGATGAGTGTGAAATTGAGGGGAGTATTAGCGAGTCAAATTCACAGGTTATTAACCTATCAAAATCTGATAGTGACATTATCCGTGTAAACCGCACGTATGTACATGCTGGTACGGATTTCTCAACAAAGACAAATATGCAGAGCCGATGCAGCTGCTGAATCTTTTAGAGTTCGTTTTGTTTGAAGTGTTTTCAGTGATATCTTTCACTTCACACAATCTTTTTAATATCATATATAAATATAAATACAATACATTGATACAAATACTACAAATAAATATATACAGAGAATACCGTAATTTACGTAGCTGATCCACGAATGATATCAGGAAGTATTGAGATGCAAAAGTCATTGAACGAATCGCTAGTCAACTTCATCCATTCCTCATGGGTAAAATGATTGAGCTGTCTGCTTTTCCAGTCTCTCCAGTACAATAGATGCTTTAGCTGCTTTCTCTGCTTCTTTATGACACGGAACGATATATCATCTTGAATATATTCAAGGTCATCGATCTCTTTATCAGTCATGGTAGCGATATCAGAAATGCAATCATATCCATCTTGATGGAGAGAGAGTACCAACGGACTATCATCAAATAGACGAAGTACTTTGAAAATGACATGCTCAAGGGCTTGTGTTCCACGGGCTTTCGGAGTAGTCATGATGGGAACAAGTAAATAAGCTCAAAGATATGGGTAGCCAATAACTGCACACTTGACACCTGAGAACCCTGTTTCAGTAACGTCAAAAGCTTGGCTTGATTAGATGTATGGGAACTAGATAGCTTGTACAGAACGGAATGCCTTCTTAACTATGGCCTTGTTCCTATCTACCTTGATCTTGTATCTTTTCTGGGTTACTTTGATGATAACACCAGTATCCCCTTTACTGGAAGTAATTCCACCGGAGAGAAGACGAACTCTATGTCAATTTGAAGAGGACCACTAGCTGTAGGCTTAGTCCTTTTGTTGTCAGCTTCCTGGACAGTAACTTCAGGGAATAGCTCTGCTAGGATTTCGGTTTCTCTCTCTCTCTAATAGACTTTAGTTCTCTTAGAAGTGCTTCCTTATCAGGGCTTGACATGCAGTCAAAAGATATGCGAACACTAGTTGAAAGATGTGTTCTCGCTCAAAGAATGGATATAGGTACTTCCACTCAAAGCTCACGACTCTTAATCTATTAACCGATGTAAATTACGGTATTCTCTGTATATATTTATTTGTAGTATTTGTATCAATGTATTGTATTTATATTTATATATGATATTAAAAAGATTGTGTGAAGTGAAAGATATTACTGAAAACACTTCAAACAAAACGAACTCTAAAAGATTCAGCAGCTGCATCGGATCTGCATATTTGTCTTTGTTGAGAAATCCGTACCAGCATGTACATACGTGCGGTTTACACGGATAATGTCACTATCAGATTTTGATAGGTTAATAACCTGTGAATTTGACTCGCTAATAGTGGAGGAATTAATGGAATATCACCTGCGTGTGATCTTCTCCCTGCGGTGGAGGAATTAATGGAATATCACCTGCGTGTGATCTTCTCCCTGAAGTGGAGGAATTGATAAGGAGACATGTCTCCCGCTAGACAGTGTGATCCTCCTATGCTAATGGAGCTGTCTAGACTTGATCCTCTTAAAAACATTCGGCTGAAACTACTAGAGTTCCAACTTGCAATCTTCAAGAGAATGAGATAGACTAAGGAGGTTCATACTTCACTCTCTTCTTACGTCTCTACCCCGTGCACAAATTGGGGGGGTATATTTTCATCTGGGGGAATTACACAATTTTAAGCTAAATCACTGTTAATTCGACTTTGCAGATTTTCTTCAACTAATTTAATGTTAAGCAAAGACCCGGAAATCCACGCGACAGCAACTCTAACAAAAACCTAAATCACCTCCAATTTGAATGAAATGCATTGAATAGACCTAATTCCTATCAGTACAATTAGGATCAGACATCGGAAGAATAGACTAAAACTACTACTCAAATAGATTGCAAAGGCTGATCCCTATTCTACCATGGAGAAGAGATGCTATAGTAGAGGAAGTCAAGACTGAAAAGGTGGGAAACACACAACACTTTCAAATCGATAGAAATCAATTCACAACACTTTACAAGCAACAGCATTCGATGCACTATACACAGGGACTAATAATTGTTTATTGATGTAAAAGATTTGTTCCAATATCAGTTTATTGTTATGTACAGAGCCTTTGTATTCACTCTATTGTGGTGTTCGTTTGCGATGTTGTTGGTTTGGCGTTGGAGATGTGGAGGAAGAGCAGCAGCAGAGAGCAGCAGTATCTAATGTACGTACACTACTGTGAAAATATAAAATGTCGCAGAAACTCCTTTTTACTTAAGCCCCTCCCCTCTTCCAAAAAGATGAAAATTCACCCCCCAATTTGTGCACGGGGTAGTCTCTCTCAATCTCTCTCTCTTGAGTCTTGCGAGCTTGTACGCGCCTTGGTTGACGGACGACGTTGGTGATTGCTCCGCTCTCTTCTCTTCCCTTTCTCTTCTCGAGCCTTTTCTGTAGATGCACCACGAAACTCCAGGAGCCAAAAAATACTATAAAAAATAATGTATGTTTTACTCTTTTCTATTTTGGCAACATTACTTCGTTGTCATGTAATGTACAATCATATGACTTCCATTGCGATCTTGTTGTACCATAGCTCTGTATTTATTTACTTCCCCCTTCTTGATTGTGATGGGCACAGCTTTTGCAACCACTTTCTGTAGAAAGTACTTCAGCATCTTTAAAACAATCACATCACATAGCATTGGTCGATACAATCCAAGTCTTTCTCTATCTGCTTGAGTTTTGTATTTGTATCTCACTTTGACATGATTGATGAAGACAACTATTCATACAATTCCTCCAGAGCCCACACTCCAACAATTTCTCCTAGCAGGTAGACGCAGTTGGATTGATAATCCTGAACAAGGTGTAATACCAATCAATTCGCCTCCTGACTTCTTACCAACAGGGACAGACTAGACAAATGATACAAGGTGGAACCCGACTCTTCTTGGGTTCTTCCAGAAAGACATCATTCTTTATCAACATTTTTATATCCTGAAGTTAAGTCTAGACTACCAAAGGAGCGGGGCTTTAGTAGTCTCATAAGGCACTAGACGCGAGATCGTCAGGGTCTGAATCCCAACATTGAAATTCCAAATGAAAGGATATTTATAGGTACTCGTAATCGATTAGTGTTTATATATATATACGAAAGAATCATAAAGTAGTTTCTTTCACATTCACATTTTATATTTCATTAAACCTAATCCCATCATAAATAGACAGTGTTTAGTCAATTGGGCTTTTAGAAAACTTCATAAATCCACTCTGCAAGTTTCAATGTGATCGATTATTATTCATTGTATTGAATGTATCACGTGACCATATGCGATGTACATCGCCAGAAATTTCAAAAAGCTTTGGTTGGACGACTTTGTCAACAAGATCATTCTCCACAATTGTACATGTATGGTCAGTGTCGTTTCTTTGCAAAGATTCAAACTTTTGAGAAGTTCTCCCTCCACAGAATCTTTTCATGGTTTGTTAGATTGCTGCTACTAGCCTGCTTGTCTCTTCTCTATGAATGTAGAAAATGGAACTATCTCTTGAAGCGCCTTTGAGTAATGATTCTATTCTCTTTCTAGGCCATATATGTCCAATGATGATTGGGTGAGAAATTTTCCCCTATCATCCTCAGGAGTTGGTGAGATTCCATTTTGAAAATTAGTAGTTCCCCCATAACATTGTCTTACAAGCGCCCTCATTGCCGTTCCTCCAGCTTTTTGAGACATGACAGTAAAATTTGGTCTTTCTTATGCTTGTTTTGACCTCATTTTCTTTGAAGCACATTTCATTTTCATCCTTAGTTTGATTACGACTGAAAGTGTTTCCAGTGCGTTGAATATTTGCTAGTTGACTATCCTCGAGACAATAACGAAAAGTTGTTCTGTTAGAAGGGCTCCTGTTTTTACATTTTGAAACACCATGCTTTTCATATCATTCTCCCTACTCTCTGAATGATTGCTACTACTGCTAGAAGAAGTATAAAACCGTTGCTGTTGAAGTAAGTCGAAATGAGCTTCTCTACTGGAAAATGCTTGCTGCTGCTGATTCTTCATCGGCATATTCTCCTTGTCTGGGGCTTGGATAATGTTGGTACTCCTGACAATTTTGAGGTCTAAAAGACGATAGAATATTATACAAAAGGAGCAACTTTCTTCCTAATAGGATCAATTTCAATTCAATTTTCTTCATCTTTCGCTTCTTCATCTTGCTTTCGCGTCTTCATGTTTGGAATGAATAGAGGCATTGTTATCATACAGTGATGTTATCATACAGTGAAGAAGAAGTATAAAATTATCAGTTATGATTTGGCGATTACTCGTACGTATTTTTCCTATTGGAAAAAGTCAAGATTTTGATAACTGGACGAGTATTTACGTTGTCTACATAGAAACCAATCCATCATCTTTAGAAAGTTGTTTTTGGGATGGAGGACAGACCGTTTAAACGTTTTATCGGTGGAGCTCCACCAAGAAGAAGAAATGGAATCAAAATGTCCAGATCTAGCTAGAATAGGATCGCTGATTTTTTTTGAAATGATGGTGAATTTGGGAAGTTCCAAAAAATGGGAGGGTTTAGAAATTTCCTACTACTGATCAGTTGAGAACACTAAACCTGTTCTTCGTGAGACCTTTCTAGTCTAATAAAAGGGGAAAAAATTTTAAAGACCGGAACACTCACCTCTTCCAAGACAGGGGGAAAAGAATTAAAGACAGGGGGAAAAGAATTAAAGACAGGGGGAAAAGAATTAAAGACAGGGGGAAAAGAATTAAAGACAGGGGGATGCAGAGTAGCTACTTAAGGAGAATGAGGTAGTTCAGGATTACGTATTACTCTACTAATCTAAGTCTTTGGTTCCAATATTATGATAGTCCAATAAGAGGTAAACCTCTTGTCAAGCATGGGGGGGAGCAGGCTCACCCTCCTAGCCTAACTTGATCTAAGATATAAATATCGAACGGATCATTGGTTGGCTAGTAACTCGGAGGAAAACTTGGAATAAGTTCACCTTTCATACGTCATCATCCTTAGCGTATCATTGTTTATCCCTGACGAACTTGGTAGTACGGGGTGGGAAAAGAATTAAAGACAGGGGGAAAAGAATTAAAGACAGGGGGAAAAGAATTAAAGACAGGGGGAAAAGAATTAAAGACAGGGGGAAAAAATTAAAGACAGGGGGAAAAAAATTAAAGACAGGGGGGAAAAGACCGGAACACTTTTCAACCTCTTCCCAAGACAAGGGGAAAAGACCGGAACACAACAAAATTTAAAAGACCGGAACACAAACCCATTCAAGGAAGATCAAGATTAGACCAAATTTCGGAGAAATAAAACTCCTCTCCACCGATCTAATTTTTAATGAATAGACTCATATATTATTTTACAAAGTAAAAGACCCATAGAACCAATGAATATATCAGCATACAAGTATGCATATTGCATCGATTGGAATCTGCATTTGAGACGTATTCATGCTTCTGTAATTCACAATGCGATCCTTCTATTTCTATCACTGCAGAAACCTTCATATTTCTTCAATAAGATCAACGTGCATACACCGGTGGCGCCTTCTCTCAAATTAAACACCACAGTGATAATCAGTGTAATCGACGAGCACTTGGAATTTCCCTGCTATCTTCATGCCTAGTACGATGGCACATCACTTTTTTATGAAAAAGACTTAGAACAATTTATTCAAGTCAGAAGCATTTGCTCCATTGTGATGATGCTTGGCAAAAAGAGAGATTTAATCTTTTCTGCAACAGCTAGATTCCTAGTTGTGTGAACAACCATACCATACCTACAATAAATTGACTTATTCCTTTTCGCTTGTTTACATGATGCGTCCTTCTATGGTTCTGTAGGAAAAAGTCCATCTTTCATAGAACAATCTCATTTCATAAACCAATCAATCATACTCAGATCCAAGTTTTCCAACTATACAGGAGCGAGGAGGAAGCAATGTAACTAGCTATATGTGTGACCGGTGCTTGACTTGCTTGTTTTGTCTTTTAATAATTGCTCCCTGTGCTCTCTCTTATTATATTCATTTCTAAGTAGTTATAGTAAAAGTACTACTTGTAGAGACTTGCTCATACTGTATTGTATACAACATGTTTGAATCAAAACGTTCCAGTAGATGCAGTTTCATCACAATTTCACCGTTTTTATTGCTGTATTGATTAAACAAATTCAATCTAATAAAAAATAGACTCATTAATTATTTTATAAATTGAAAACGCACTTAGAATCAATCAGTATATCAGTATACGAGAGCTCTTCTTGTGTCGATGGGAAACCGCATTTTCTACTTTTTTCGATACACAATTTACAAGTTCGTCTGTACTTCTAACACTGCACATTCATCCGTATTGGAAGTAAATGTAATATTGAACTTTCAATACGATCGACTCATAACAAATACACTGACGGTGCCTTCTCTCAATTTGAACACCGAAATAGTAAGCAGAGAGATCGAGAAATTTCCCAATCTTGATATTTGTAGTACTCTATCTTCAATTTTTGCTCCATTGATGATTGTCTTGTATACCCTTCACCTGAATCGCGACTATTTGTTTTGTATTCTGCGCCTGCTTTGATATTGAGAGTCCTTTTAATAGCATTCATCAATAACAACACATTGCTCATGTGGTTGATCCGTCTTATCTGTGTCGTTTTGTTTCACAAGATCCTTGAAAACAGAAACAACGACGTCCTATCTACAGTCTAATTGTATATTTGTCATACCTCCTTAAAGCTACCTCATCTTTATCGCTTGTTATCATTTTGTAAGAAGTTCGTAAGAAGAAGACACCATCTGCTTATGACGAGTCGAAGCTTTAAACTGAGTTTGACCTGCTCTCTCATGATCAAGCAAACATCTAGTCTGACTAAATGCGTCCCTTTTCCGATGGGAAATTTGATAGAAATAGTCTATTTTCTTTTGCATTTAATTGTTGTCTTTCATCATAAAGAAGGATGATGAAATTTTATGCGTACGAAGTCTTGTGTCTTGTGAAATCAGAAGATAGAACGAAACAAAACGACCAAAACGAAACGAAACGAAACGAAATGACACGACACGAAACAACACGACACGACATGAAACGACACGAAAAAATCCAGAAAATTGAAACAAAAAAATGGCTGAACCAGAAATTTGAAATGATAATAAGTACAGAAATCACAGCAGTGTTGTGTGAACTGCGAACTTCAACGTGTTTCATTCAAATGTAGTACCAGTTTAGTGGCTATTTATCCTAAAAAATAGCTACCCCCCCCCCGAAAAAACAAAAAAAAAACATTCAAATGAAATTATCAGAGTATGCAACCATATACTTTCACATCTACTCTACAATTGTAGCATATCAGATTTTACCTATTGATTTTTTTTTGTAATGTAATTAAGGATTTTTGAAATGGCCTAGAGGGGGTAGTATCAAAAAGTTCGTCCGAAAGCTGACTACATATGGAAAATACTACATAAAAAAAAATATTTGTACAACTTTGAACCACGGAACATATAACTTTAAGGTGTTATTGAAAGCTTCCGTACTTTGGTTTATTTGTATTTCTTTATTTTTATGTATTTTTCCCTAATACAAGTTGATACTACCCCCTCATGCTGAAATTTAAATTGTCTCTTTTCATCGTTTTTCTCCGAACTTTTCCATCCATCGTTATCCCCTTTTCGTTGGATTAGGAGAAAAATTATCCCCTTTTCGTTGGCTTGGGAGAAAATCCTCATTTTTCCCCTTTTTTCCCTCACGCAGCCACACATTTCACAGAACAAAAGCACATCACGACAGCCTATTACAACTCAACTTCCCTCTTCAACTCGTCAAAGTCAGCTGTAACTTCTGTTTCCTCTGACTGAAGTTGAGCTGGTACAGGTACAGCAGGCATAGGCACAGGTAAGGCAACAGACGATGAGTTGGCACTGGTGTTTCCTAGCGTCTTTTCTAACCTTTCTTTCAGCGATTGCATAACATGCTTTGGAAACTTCTGTATGTTGTTAGTCCACAATCGATCAGCTTGAATTTCCTGTGCTCTGCCAACAATTGTTTCCTCTAAACCCATAACATAAGGGATCTCTTCATCTTCCTGGAACTCTCCTGGATCCGGAATATTGGTAGTCTCTATAGAACGCATCTTGGACCATTGCTGCAGTAGCTTTGTCTTTGTTACATGTATTCTTCATTGCATAATAGAGATGTGTGCGCAATTTTATGTTGTTTTGACTCTTGTAAGTGTTTCAACGGAAGTGTTGTTTCCTTTACAAGAATAATTTTTTGTGTGTGGGGAGGGGGGGTAGTATGGATAAATACCCACTAAACTTGTAAGGTATCCATACACTACAGTATTGAACACTGCTTTTCTGGAGTTTCTACAAACAGTACTTTCACTCGTCTTCTGATATACATTGATTTGAGAGTACAGAAACAACGAAAAGAAAACAAGCATCAAACACCCATCAAATGATGTAATGACATAACTACTTCCGCTTGCTTCCTTGACATTGTATTTTTGCGAATTTGCACCTGAGTATGATGATAACTTATTAGATGGGAGTTTCTTATTGAAAGTATGGACTTCAAAGTGAAGTATCAAGCATGTAAACAGGCAAAAAGGAATAAGTCAATATGTTTATGTTGTGCTGTGCGGCGGTTCGATGACAAAGCAAGAATCTCTACCGTTGCAAAAAGTCAGAATCTATTTTTTCCAAGCGTCATCAGATTGGAGAAATGCGCTTGTGAAATTAGTAAATAGTTCTTGTTTCATATAAAGGACGGGCCATTATACCAGTCATGAAGATGGGGAAATTTCTCGATCTCCAGGAAAAAGAAGAAGTTGAATCATCAAAATGGAGAATAGGATCGCCGAATATTTTGTTGAAAAGGATGGTGAACTTTGGAAGTTCCAAAAATGGAAGGGTTTAGAAATTTCCTTGAGATAAGTCTTCTTAGATCTTTTTAGTCTAATGACCAGAACACTTCAACAAGATTCTAAGTTGGAGAGTTGGAGGCTTCCAAAGAGAAAGTTCTTTTGAAGACTGTTCTTTTGGAGACTGTTCTTTTGAAGACCGATTCTTTTAAAAGACACTAATATTCAACCTTTCTTCGTCAGACATTTTTAGTCTAATGACCCGAACACTTCAACAGGCTTCTAAGTTGAAGGATTCCAAGAGTTTTTTAAAGACTCGAACACTTCAACCTGTTCCAAGCCTTTCTTTTACCCATGAGAGAATTTTTTTAAAAGACCCGAACATTTGTTTTTCCTTCTCGGAGAGACTTCTTCAGCTCTTTTTCTCCCAATCCTTCCTTCCTTCATCTCCCCTTCTCCTGATTGGATCTAGAGAGATTGAATTCTTGAGTTCTAAGAAAGGAAAGAAGAACCTTTCCCCTTCCTCTCCCATGAGATGGGAAGAAAGATCAAGATTGGACCGAATTTCGGAGAAATAAAACTCCTCTCCCCGATCTGAAATTCACACGACGGAATTCTATTCCCCCAACAGTAGAAATTTTCATCTGACGTCATCTTTGGCACTCTAATGAGTACTTCGTCATTGGATTGCATGCATGAATAGAAATTCAACGGAAGGTGGAAGACTTCGGAAAGACTTCTTTCAAAATGATAGGAAGAATAATTATCTCTGCTGCCATTATATTGAGCCGTTGAATTCTTTGAATTAAAATTAGAAATTCAACGGAAGGCGGAGGGCGGAAGACTTCGGAAACACTATCTTCAAAATGCAAGGAATAATTATTTCTGATGCCATTAGAAGTATTTCCAGCAGCAAAGGAATATTCTAAGAAAATATCAATACATTTTCACAGTAGTTGTAAGTAAATCAATCTCATCATGATTACATCCCTATATCGACCTTCGCTCCTTTACACTGTACATATATTGTCTCACATAGTATGGACTCAATTCTCACTGCTTTCTCTTCCTTTTGATAGTCACTAGGGATCAAAGATGAGGTTCGCAAATCATGCAGTTTCAGTTGGTTTGTTATCTCTACTCTCACTCACTGACTTGGTGTTCACACCCAATACATCCATAAGATTCTAATCTTCAATCCAATCATGAGGTAAGTAGGCAGAGTACTATGGATATAATCCATTCCTTGTCACTCTATGTATAGGACCCTTTCAATTTCACTAGTTGCTTGGGGCTTCGGATTGAAAAAGAACTCTATCGATTCCTACAACAAATGTGAACTTATTCTATGACAGCATAGTAATCTACTACATTTACATGTTTCACATTTTTAACAAGTGCTCACTTTGTCTATCATTACAACTCAGGTACCATCTCTCCTCGAAAGCCAGATCGTAGTAAGTGCTACAGAGAAAGATGTGAATTCTATCAAGGCCCATCATGAGAATTCCTTCTCCGCGTGTCTTCTCGTTATGGATGATAACCATAGACTCATTGAATGGTTAGCATACCACCATTTCGCCTTGCCTCTTCGTAGATTGATCGTCATGACTGATCCAAGAAGCAAAACCAGCCCTCTTCTTATCCTACAACGTTGGGAAAAGTACATGACCATTGACTTGTGGCATGATAATGATGTGTTTTCAGAGCAAGAGCTTGATGATAGATCGCATGAGAACACCATCAAACTCCATCGCTCTCGTCAGCACGCCTTCAATGTGAAGTGTATGCAAACCTTGAAAGGCGAAGGTGCAACATGGACCCTCATGACTGATGTGGACGAATACATTCACATTAACCCAAACGCTTGGAATCCCAATGAGTTCATGTATCAGGAGAATACCACCCCTATCCTTATGCTAGAGCCTGCTTCTGTCCTCAAGATGTTGAAGCAGATCGATCTAAGTGATGACCGTCTTCACCTTGAGGAGTCAAAGGCATGTATGCCTGTGTCTCGTTTCCAGTTTGGTGGTATCGAAAGCACTCGTCAGGATGTATCCATGAGCTTTCCAAAAGAGCTTGGTCTATCAATTGTTGCCAAAGACTTTGATACTCTGCGCTGGAGATACTATGGCGCTGACACCATCACAGGTCGTGATGGTGTAATTCCAGCGAAAACCATCATTGATCTAAGTGCTGTTCCTACCAAGGATGAGTGGAGAATGACTGGTGATCCGCATCGTCCTTTTGAGAAGCTCTGTAGTGAGGATAATCTTTATCTAGATTCTAGCAAGACTGTATTTGTTCTTGTCAATCATTATCTTGGTGCATTGGGAGAGTTTGCCGCGAGAGATGATTCTCGTTTCGTCGATCGTGTGCTTCATTGGGAGGAAAGAAAGAGAGTCGGTGACAATCACCATTTCAGTGATGAATTGAGACAATGGTTGCCTTCATTCGTAAAGAATATGGGTGTAGATGAAGCACGTCGTCTCCTTGCCAATGTTGGACAGGTTCAAGTTCAAATTGCTGAGCTACCATGCTGCAGTTTGAATTTCTTTGGGCCACTAAAAAGTTTCAAGGCAATTTCTCTTCCAAGCATCATCAAGAATATCCTTATCCCAAACGCCAAGTATAATTGCGACATTGTCATTCACTATGGTACCTTGCCTTCGGAGAATGAAGATGACATTAGCAATACTGATGCCGATGCCATCCATGATCTAGGTGAGATGTCGAAAGTGATTGCTGCAAATATTGGTAAATCGCCACCATCGGTCAATGTCAAGGATGACAAGAAGGTAGAATCTTTCAAAGCTATTACCAGCATTCAATCAGCATGGACTTTAATGGAGGACCACGCCCTAAGCCACGGGTTTGAGTATGGAAGAGTAGCATTCTTCCGTTTAGATGCATTCTATGCAGTACCTGTTGACATCTTCAAGGTTGACAAGGATACTTATGACTATGGAAACAGATATGCGGTAATTCCAGCCTTTGGAAAGTACCCTGTCAATGATCAAATGATCTATGGTCCTACCGAAGCTGTAAAGATCTGGGCAATGACAAGTCGCAATGATATCATCGATACTAGTGAGCCAGCAAGTATTGGACTTGCTTCTGCACACTTCATGGCTAATGTGATTGTTCCTACAATCATGGACAAAGCAGCTTGTTATGTTGTGAAGAACCCTGATGTTTGCTTCTACCGTACTCGTGCTCCAGACGTGGTTCTAATCAATGATTGTTCTGATGAGCAAGGAGCTCCAGTTCGTGGAGTGCAAGACATTGATCAAGTAGAGCTTGTAGAGAATCTTGTACAACGTGAATGTACCAAAGCTTTAATTGAAGCATCAGAGGACGAAGAAGTAGAGCTCCATTGTGACAAGTCATCTTGGGCTGTTTCAAGTAGATTCCTGCAGACGACTTTAGCTCCCGCTCCCGCTCCTATTGTAACGAGAAGTATTACGAGTGAAGTTACAGTTGCATTCAACGGAGAAAGAAATGTACTAGACGGTATATTAAGGGACCTCTGTGCCTTGATGATTCCACCGGCACAAGAAAAAGCTTTAATTACTTGTTCTGCTAACAGCGGTTGTACTTCTAGTGTGGATTGTGATACAATAATCTCAGGAAGACGACTAGAAATGACAACTTCCCGACTTCTTCAAGCTTTGTCAGGGACAGCAGAAACAACAACAACTTTTACTTTTCCTGAAAATACTGTAGACTTAACTACCTCAAGTACAAACATTGGTGATGCGATTCAGACGGCAATTGGTAATTCAAGTTTTTCTTCTTCTCCTCCTGCTGGTGTTACTAGTATTACTTCTGTCTCAGCAGAAGTAGTTCCAGCACCAGCACCTGCTCTTGCTCCAGTATTTGTAGGACCTTGTGATAACGTGAATTGCAAATTCAATGGAAAGTGTGAGGTCAAAGATGACGAAGGTGTCTGCAATTGTCCAAATACTTTTGAAACAATCAAAAATGGAAAGGAATGTGCATGTCCTGAAGGTACCATTCGAAACACAGGTAATAATCGCTGTGAGGGACCACCAACTGCAGCTCCTACTTCAACTGTAAGTTCTTGTACTCTTTTATGCTACTTATCAACATTCACGCATTACCTAACTTTCCATCTTGTTCCTCATTCAAATAGCCAACGACTACCCCAGCACCTACAGCACCTGAAGACATCTGTGTTGATAGTACCACTGGTACCTTTACTCTCGACAATGTTGGTAAGGACGTAACTTGCGCATGGCTGACTCGGAACTCTCAGCAAACGTCTGATAGGATTGCTAAGTACTGTGGAAGAAACAGTGTCAAGTTCTTGTGTCCTCTTTCTTGCAATGCCTGCGAAACACCATGTGTGGATGATTCTTCTTTTACTTTCCAGCTAAAAAATCAAGATAAAACAAAGAATTGTAGCTGGCTCTTGAAGAATCAACTCAGTTGCATCGATGCCAAGCGTATTGGAGAATACTGTACTTCGGACTTTGAAGAAGGCGCAGTCAAGGAAGCCTGTTTCAAAAGTTGCGGTCAATGTCCTGACGACAGATCCACACCTAATGATCCTTCCTGTCAAGATGATTCTGCTTTCAGGTTTGAGCTCCTCAAAACTAGCAAAGAAAAATCCTGTACTTGGCTCACCAAGAACAAGGGCAAAGCAGCCAAGAGAATTGCGAAATATTGTACCGATACCGTTTATGATGGTGCTGTCAAAGCCAATTGCGCTGACAGTTGTGGGCTGTGTCCAATCTAAAAACGTCCTGTGAGAGTTGTAAAGATGCATGATGCGTGACTTTATGTTTGCATTTCAGAGCAACTTTTCAACAAGTTTACATATCATATTCTGCATTCTTTCATCTGTGTGAGGTTGAAGAACCGCATTCTTTCGTAGATGCTTGAGTTCTCCCCGCAGTTTGCATAGTTTGAAATACTGTTTCCTTACTTGTTAGGCAGCTTTGCCTGTACACAAGTTTTTATCGATTTCTATCTTTGTTGGTTTTGACTGGTGAAAGTTCAGTAGCCAAAAATACCATAAAAATAATATATATGTTTTACTCGTACTTTAATTCCCTCTTTTCGTGCAATATTTTCTATTTGATCTAGAAGTTTCAAATCAATCAGTCTCTTACGAATTACATCAGCTAGAAAAGCAAACACACGTGCACTGATTGAAGACTTTGTCTATATTGATATTCTTCGAGAATAGATTGGCCTCGATCTAGTTAACAGAATGTAGTCTTCATAGCATGCTCAGAATCCTTTTTTTTCGGTAACCTGAGGCTACATCGGGGCTCTACCTCTCTTCTCCGGTCGTCATTGTCTGAATTCCAACAGTGCGTAATATTTTTTTCTTCAAAAGCATCATGGTACTTACTATCATTTACAAAAATTTAAGTACATCTAAGGTATTTTACTTTCTATTTACTTGTCAAAAAATCATGTTCATTTGTACTTCGTGGCTTATTCCCTTTCTTCTCGAACAAAGATTCTTCATATTGAAAACCATCGTTCTTGGATGAAAGCTTCATTCACCGTGTCAATGCTACTGTCATTTTGAGCAGAATATTCTTGCAATGACAAGGAAATTTTTCTGCAATTCAATCCTCTTCTTGCAATTATTTGCTCTTGTAACTGTAGGTTTATCTAGCAGCATAACAAATATTCTAGCTACAAGTGATGTAGAAAGAAGAAATAATATGACACACGCATTCTCAAGACCGTATTTGGTATCAAGTGTTAGATTATGAAATAGACATAGATTTGCGCAAGTGTGCTTGGATTGAAAATGGTACATCCTTTTTGAATTTTATGTACATGATTTTTTCGTGGTTAATTATTTCTTGTTTTCATCCTTTCCAAAATTAGTATATTCTTGAATAGCTCTCAGAGTCAACTTATTTTCCTGACCTCAACTCTTGTGATTTTTTAAACACTCTTCACTTTTTACGAACCATGTTCATACAGAGATGGGGATTATCCCTTCGAAAAAGCACGTGGGAATATCCTCCAGAACCCTCTCCTTCTTTGATCCGATCAAAACTGTATTTATACAGTTGCTTCTGGAATGAACTGAACTTGGTCTGGTCGAAATATTTTGGCATGATTTTTTTGGTAAATTGTTCCGGCTTTCTCACAATGAAAGCGCGACCTTCAAGAATCCAAGAGACGATAGCATCAGGGCTGTCGTTGGATTCCCATTCAAGCAATTTGAACAACTTCCCAGGAAATAGTTGATCTGCGCTGCCTTTCTTCCTTCTCAAAGAAACTGCACTATCTGAGACTTTGCCAAGGTCATGATACATAGATGGTCGACCTGGAGCTTGGAATGATGTCGATGATAAGTTGGCTATTTCTATCGAAGATATACTAGAACAAGTTGTATCTACTGGAGAATACAATCGTGCAAATATATTAGAACAAGGCATAGTTACATTTGATGTGTTGTTTCTGAGATCAGATCTAGCATGTTGGTGGACTTCATCAGATGATACTTTCTCTCTTGACCTTATGGCTTTGAAGTGTGTCTTGTTAACATCCCTTTCTCTACCTTGAACATCTATAAATGCATTATTTGGAAAGCAGTTTGTGTCTTGTCTTTCAGTTGAAATTTGTTTCTGTGTTTCAAATTCAGAGTTAGGTTGATTTGTACGTTGTCTCATTTCTTCTTCTTTCTTTCTCGATGATGAATCAGGTATAAAGAGAACTGCAGAATCAGGAATCATCTCGTAACTGAAATCACTCTGTTGAAATGTATCGGCCTGATTACTTTGTCTCTGTTCAAAAATATCACACTGAAGGAGGTTGCTCTTGGAAGTCATGGGAATATCACCTTTGACATTTAGCTGAGTTTCGACATTTTGAAGAGCCTCAACATGAGCCCGGGTAGCTGCAATCTTTCCTCGAAGAAAATTTTGAGATGACATCATTCTTTCTTTTGACTTTTCGAGATACTTTGGATCATCAGTCAAGAATGTTGCATTGAAGTAGCGATCATACGTATCGGGCAATGAATAGTTACTGCCTGGAGGATTGTGCGAGTATGAAGAAGCTCTCTGATCCAATTTTGGACTATGATAGCAATGCTTGTTTGTGGGAGATGTTTCAAGTGGTGTTTGACTTCTAGAAGAACTTTTTTCGAAGAGACTCATTTTCGATTCATCATGAGTACTTTCACAATCATTTCTTCCATCATGTCGATTTGGATGTTGATGCAAATGTCGATATTGTACATGATCTCGATTCTTCGACTCAATGTACTTATTCTGATCCTTCTGCGGAGTAAATGTTCGATTGATTTCAACATGTACCTCATCTGGTACAGCATCCAAACAACTGGTAGAATCCTTGATGTTATACGGATGGTTGTACGAGTATGTAGAAGCTCTCTGATCCTTCTGCTGTTGGTGCTGATTGTAATTATTGTGAGGAGCAAAAGCTGTAGGTGACGTATGGCTACTTGAAGAAGCACTCCTCCTCTTGTCGTACACACGCATAATCCTATCATCATTATCATACCGAGCAATAGCATGATCATTAGCTACAGATGTGTCAGGATGATTGACAGCAGAAGAATGATTGTACGAGTATGAAGAAGCTCTGTGATCCTTCTGCTGTTGTAGGTGTTGATGACGGTCCATATTGTGAGTAGCAAAATATGGAGGTTGCGTATGACTACTCGAGAAAGCACTCCTTTTCTTGTCGGAGATATGCATATTCCTATCATTATTATCATGCCAAGCAGTATCATTGTACCGAGCAATTTCGTCATCATGGGCTACAGATGTGTCAGGATGATTGAAAGCAGAAGAAGGGTGATTGGATGCAGGAGGATGATAATTATAGGAAGATGAAGAAGCTCTCTGATCCTTCTGCTGTTGTACTTGTTGGTCATGACGGTCTATTTTGTCACTAGTAAAATATGGAGGTTGCGTATGACTACTCGAAGAAGCACTCCTCTTCTTGTCGGAGATATGCATATTTCTATCATCATCATCATACCGCTTAGTATCATCGTTACCATGGGCTACAGATGTGTCAGGATGATTGACAGCAGACGGATGATGATTATAGGAATATGAAGAAACTCTCCGATCCTTCTGCTGTTGTAGCTGCTGATGATGACGGTCTATTTTGTCACTAGTGAAAATCGAAGGTTGCTTATGACTACTCGAAGAAGCACTCCTTTTCTTGTCGGAGATATGCATATTCCCATCATCAGCATTATCATACCGAGCAGTAATATGATCATGGGCTACAGATGTGTCAGGATGATTGATAGCAGACAGATGATGATGATTATAGGAAGATGAAGAAGCTCTCTGGTCCTTCTGCTGTTGTAGCTGCTGATGATGACGGTCCATATTGCGAGAGGTAAAATATGGAGGTTGCGTATGACTAGTCGAAGAAGCACTCCTCTTCTTGTCGGAGATATGCATATTCCCATCATTATTATCATACCGCTTAGTATCATCGTTACCATGGGCTACAGATGTGTCAGGATGATTGACAGCAGACGGATGATGATTATAGGAATATGAAGAAACTCTCCGATCCTTCTGCTGTTGTAGCTGCTGATGATGACGGTCTATTTTGTCACTAGTGAAAATCGAAGGTTGCTTATGACTACTCGAAGAAGCACTCCTTTTCTTGTCGGAGATATGCATATTCCCATCATCAGCATTATCATACCGAGCAGTAATATGATCATGGGCTACAGATGTGTCAGGATGATTGATAGCAGACAGATGATGATAATTATAGGAAGATGAAGAAGCTCTCTGGTCCTTCTGCTGTTGTAGCTGCTGATGATGACGGTCCATATTGCGAGAGGTAAAAGCTGAAGATTGCGCATGACTAGTCGAAGAAGCACTCCTCTTCTTGTCGGAGATATGCATATTCCCATCATTATTATCATACCGCTTAGTATCATCGTTACCATGGGCTACAGATGTGTCAGGATGATTGACAGCAGACGGATGATGATTATAGGAATATGAAGAAACTCTCCGATCCTTCTGCTGTTGTAGCTGCTGATGATGACGGTCTATTTTGTCACTAGTGAAAATCGAAGGTTGCTTATGACTACTCGAAGAAGCACTCCTTTTCTTGTCGGAGATATGCATATTCCCATCATCATCATTATCATACCGAGCAGTAATATGATCATGGGCTACAGATGTGTCAGGATGATTGATAGCAGACAGATGATGATTATAGGAATATGAAGAAGCTCTCTGGTCCTTCTGCTGTTGTAGCTGCTGATGATGACGGTCTATATTGTCACTAGGCAAATATGGAAGTGGCGTATGACTAGTCGAAGAAGCACTCATTTTCTTGTCCGAGATATGCATATTTCTATCATCAAATTGATAGGAATGATCATATGGTTCTGGAAAATCATAGAACGGCATGTTGATATTGGTTTCATCTTCAATTCCGTTGGATCTTTGTTTCTTGAATTGATTTTTTTCAGCAATCTCTCTGAATTGATTTGGTTCAGTTTTATCTCTAGTATTCCCGGCATGAGAATAAGGATTGTTTCGTTTGTAATTTGTTCTTCTCTCTTCTGTCGGTTCAAAGTAATTTATATCATCAAATAGAGGTGTATTGTTTAGAGTCGAGCTAGGAGCAGAAGTATGGCCAGGTTTCATAGAAGTGCTTTGAAACTCAGCAACGCTTCCCATTGCCCTTTCTGTTCCTTTCAGTCTTCTTCCTAAGTTTGTGTGTGGATGTGAAGAGTTAGAGTTCATAGTGAAATTTGTTGATTGATCAATTTACACAAGTTATAGAGACGAGTTTATTTACTTGCTTTTGCTTGGGGTCAAGGAAGAGAAGCTTAGAAGGAGGAAGGATGTTAAATGTTAAAAATGTATGCAAGGTACTGTATCACAATTTTAGTACGTACAATCGTCTGTACAGTACGTACTAGAGTCTTCAAGGTTGAGAGTCAGTAGTACAGGCAGTGTGCATTCAGTCGTTAGGTTGCCGTTAATGACGTCATTCCCAGGTCAATCCCGTATATCTTTTGTCGTATGACAAGTGTCAATAAAACTCTCATATTTGTTAGCCTGTCCTTCTTCTCAACCACACATCATGTGTTGTGTATTATGATACGAGTAATGTACAATACATTGCAAAGAATAAAGCACGCCATGCAATTGCTCTCCTACTACTATCATTATGTATTCATTCACTGCTTCTCCAACTCCGTACAACAATGAGAATTGACTTTTACAATTGATTCAGTGAGGTTGTAGCTATTCCTGCGACATGCAACTTCGATGTAGTGATGTTACCATTCACATTACATATGAAAAATATATGCACCGTGAAATGCCTTGGGCTTACCGTGGAAATAGTTTTGCTATCAATATTCATTGCAATATGATATCGATCAACACATGTTATCATTTAATGCAATATGGTCCGTCAAAATCCAATTCGCTTCACTGGAGACTTCAAACAGAATGTGCCAACTAACATTTTGGCTGCGGTTCCTGATGAAAAAGATGTTTTATTCAAGTCAGCACCCTTCAAAGATGACCCTCCACAAGGCATGGATATAAATGAAGCAATGAATCTCGATGACAAGACCTTGGAGGAGAAGGCTGCGCTGTGTTTCCCCATTGGCTCTGTTTGGGAGCGAAAGGAATTTGAGCGGACATTAACAAATTTCTACTGCTTCTGATTTTATTTTTTCTTGGACATGTGATAGTAGCACAAGTTTTCAATGTAGCAACTATGGGAATCCACGACCAAAGAAAGGCGAAATCAACACTGGAAAGAAAAAAAATACTGTGAAATGTGGATCGGTCGTGCATATCATTCTGTTGTTGGATGGAAGTTAGACAATAGAGAGCTAGAGAGGAAACAATATTGGCCTCTTTTGGGGGCTACAAAATGATGATTGACCCTGTCGACAATCAAGAAGTTAGTTATGTATATGACGACACCATGATAAGTATGCCTCCAGTACAAAATACTTCGCAGCCTTCTGTGTGGTATGTCGCATCTTTTAGTGGACTTCAGCCTGAAACAGTGTCTATTCGATTAGAACATACAGCAGTTTTGTCCGAACAGTTTGGAAATATGTTCGTATGGGGCGGGAGATATAGACAGACTTCCGAAATTAATGGTGTTTGGAGTTTGAATATTGCTGGAGAAACAAGTAAAGTTGAATATCTCGTCCGAAGCGAAGACGGTCCAATTGCCGATGCTGGAGCAGCCTATGTAATTTTATTGACTTTGATGATGATGTCGATGATGTTCACGTATGCATGTGGTGTTGCACAACGACGACAAGAAATTGAAGCTATGAATGCTGATGCCTTGAATGCAGATCCTACGCTTGGTGGAAGTGTTTTCGGAAGGAATGGACTTGGTCAAGATATAATAGATACTTTACCTTTAAAGAAGTATGAAACTGAGGGAGTGCCTGGCGAAAATACAGAGAATCAACCGAAACAGCAAACTACCTCATCATCAGAAGAAAATGATTCCTCAGCAATGAATTTTGATTTTGCAGATGAGGACGACGAAAATTGTTGCCCCATTTGCCTTGTCGAGTATGAAGTAGGTGATGAGATTAGATGCTTACCATGTAATCACGAGTTCCATAAATCCTGCGTTGACCCATGGATGCAAACCAATGCAAGCTGTCCAGCCTGTCGATATTCTTTGTCAGATCTTGCATCTCTCACAACATCAGCGGAATCTTTTTCTCAAGCCATTCGTGCCACAATATCTGCATCTCTCTTCCCCAGCTCTCAACAGAATACAAATTCTTCAACAGCTACAAACTCAAACACAACAAGTACTGATGAGCAACAAGCAAATCCTTCTCTAACGATACCTCGAAGCTCGTCCATGTCCCCTCCACCAGGATCTCCAACAGAAGATGCGATTGCACCAGGAGCAAGAACATTTGCAAATATCCGTCGTCTGCTAAACAGAAGAAGAAGACAAAATCTTACAAGGGTACAGTCCAACGATTCCATCTCATCGAGATCAAATGACGGTAACGCTAATGAAAGAAACGATGGTGATAATGATAGTTTTGGAGATTTGGAACTATCATATAATTCCTCTTTAGAGCTATCTGAAAGCTATGAATCCCCAACGAGCGGTGATAGTTTTGATTCAGGAGATATCCCATTGGAGGGTAGACCAAGACAGATGAGATTATCTGCTGATGAAAGACGTAGAAATCGTCGTAGTAGAAGAAGGGCAGGACGCAGAATGAGGAGAGTGAGAGGCCTCAATGGATCTCCATTGAATGCGCCATTGCAACCTTCTGACAATGGAGCGCTAGTGTAAATTAATTTGAACTTTTCTACTTATAACTTTCACATGAGTCATTTCCTAGCATTGCCTTGAACAATTTTTTAGCACATGTTTACATTGATAATACGATTTACTTTGATTTTATAATCGGTCCTATTTTAACTAGTTTAGATTCACAGCACATACAGATGACTTGAATCTAGACTTGTTATTATCTGAGTTTTTATCGAGCCTAGTATTGAATGATGCATAAACAACAGTGTTATTCTCTTCGTCGTAAATTCTTTGAACTCGAAGTTGCTTGAAAAGAAGAGATTTGTTTTCTTCAAAGACTTCTTCGCCCTGTTTGCCTTTCGCAATATTATCTGCAATAGCAACTGGACCAGTGCGAGCACAAGTGACCGATGCATAACTTGGATCAGTGAAGAAATCCTTAGGATTCAATCGCTCTGGACATCTGGAACTCCAAACGCTGAAGTCCCCGAAACAAGAAGTAGAAGAGAAGCTGCTGATCTGTACATAATTAGTTTCCCTGAAATTGGTAGGTAAATGGTCAATGTCTTCAATTGTAAAAGATGAGGGAGAGAAACAAAAAGATGTGTGGAAAAGATTTCCTTTTTCCTTTCGTCGTCATCCATCATCGATCATCGCGTCTTACAAAACTGTAGCGTCATTGTTATCGGTTACCGTTATTTTTGTAGATGTCAATATGCTAATTTAGAAAATACATTTCTATTTGAAGAGCATCTTTCGTCATCTTCAATGAAAATGATCGGCTTCTTCTGCAGCTTTCTCACAACAGAAAACAGACTCTCTACAAGCCATATTCATTTACATCAGTTGTACAACATTGCTTCAATACAAATCCGCATTTTGCGATTTCATATATTTTCCATATAATATAAAAATGAAGAGGCGGTCAAGAATGCAAATAATAAGTTTGCTATGTGTTTGTCAATCCATGATGACAAATGCATTCATGTCGCCGTCAACAACCTTTGGTCATGCAAACATAAGACACAATATTTTTGATGTGCGACCTATGCGAGAACATTCTCATGATATATATCACAACAGAATAAAGTACTTACATGGAAGACATAGGGGGAATAATATGCAGCTATCTGCAACACACGATTTTTTATCATCTCTTTCAGTGGCTTTATCAGATCCTGCCCCTGTTGATGCAGTATTACATGCTCTCGGTAGTGCTTTGGATATTACATCAGATGCTGCGCCATCATCGAATTCACATCTTCATGCCTTAGATGCTCTTCCTGCAGAAGCTATGCCAACAGAACAAGTTATTAATTCGATCGAAGCTGATACTTTGGCTTCATTAGGGCGTGATATTTTAACTTTTTTATTTGTGACCGTATTGGTCATCCCATTATCAAATTCATTAGGCATGAATCCTACACTATTGTTTCTGCTGATTGGCTGTATCCTAGGACCATACAATCTACAAATGTTTTCCAACAATGAAGCGGATTTAGAGTTGGGAGACTTTGGTATTTTATTTTTACTCTTTAACGAGGGTCTAGGTTTGTCTCCAGATCGCATCAAAGATTTAAAGGCATTTTCAAACTTGGGATTATTTCAGATTATGAGCAGTATGGCATTATTTTTCTTTGGTACTTTGATTGGTGGACCATATATTTTGCAAGCACTTGATGCATTTTCCTTTCTTAATGTCGATGATGAATTATTGAGACCGATATTGTCATCACCAGTTCAGGCTTTCTGTATTGCTTCGGCTGGAGCGCTGAGTTCTAGTGCATTTGTATTGCCGGTATTGAAAAGTAAAGGCTGGGAAGATCGCGCAGAGGGTATTGCTGGATTAAGTATTTTATTATTGCAAGATCTTGCCGTAGCGCCATTGCTCGTACTTTTACCGGTTCTTGCTGGGTCTGGACCACAAACAGCAGCAGAGTTTGGAGCGTTGATTGTGAAGGCAGTCTTTGGTTTTGGTGGAGTTCTCTTGTTGGGGCGATATCTACTTAGTTTTATTTTTGACGTTGTGGCATCCGCAAAGTCTACAGAAACATTTGTTGCTGCAGCTTTATTGGTTGCGATTGGAATGGTAAGTCTTTTCTGTTTCCATACAAGCGTTTCCAGCATATATTCATAGGAACTAATTTGTCTTCACTAAAGGGTCAAACGGCAGACTTTTTGGGTCTATCAGCATCGACAGGAGCGTTTGCAGCGGGAGTCTTATTGGCTGGTAACCGTTTTCGTCCGCAAATCCAGGCCGACATCAAACCATTCGAAGGTATATTGCTTGGAATATTTTTCATTACCGCAGGTGCTGAGTTAGAT
>BLLK01000033.1:0-52213 GCA_021927905.1 Chaetoceros tenuissimus | reverse complement strand
GTCACCTGTACCAAACGGCTCATAATAATATTTACTATACCCTTTTTCTGCAAGGAATGAGAACTTTCCGTCTTCATCATCTTTCTCTTGCTCTATAGTTATGACAAGACAGGACCTTGTGGGCTCTAGATAATTATATTTGCTGAGTGTTGTCCAAAACTGATTTTGCTTAGGGGGTTTCTTTTGAATACATTTCTTTTCCTCTGGTAGCAGGGGTTTTTGTCCCTTGTCCATAGCTGCAATTAGAACTCTTTTAAGGGTTAGGGGTTCATCTTTCTGTTCTGGTTGCCCTTGACTCCGTTCTAGTTCTTCAAATGGAAGGAGCAGCGATGCTGTGATCTCATAGATATCCAATGTCGAATCTTTATTCTCAAGATTCCCTGACATTTTTGTAGTACGAAATTTTATATAGAATTGAAATATCTGGAATATGCAAGCAGCATAAAGTGGTTAGGCTTGGACTCATCTCAATAAAACATACCATTGCCACATCGTCACATAAATTCTCAAAAAAATTTTTTTTGAGATAATTTTTGAGAATAGAGTTCATAACCTATAATTATGATAACTCGACGAGGATCATTAGAGTATGTGTGTACCTATGTGCATTCTTCAGCATGGTACTCCAATGGCTTAATTTCTCAATTCCTACCTACAATACATTGTACAGATACTGTGTTATGTTACATTGAAACTTAAATCTAGTAGTCTTCTGATAGGTGTGTCTGTACTGATGATGGAGAATCCACTGAAGATTCGGAATACACTGAAGCTGGTGATTGAGGAGGATGCATTGCTTCTGAAAGTTGTTGACTAGTTAGACTCTCGCCTGGACTACTATTCTTTCTAGGTCTCCCTCTCCCTCTTTTTGTCTGGGGTGGCGACATGCTGCTATCCTTTTTTGGTCTCCCTCTACCTCTTTTTTTCCCATTTGATGCACGCTTCTTGGATGCAGATTCCGGAATGGCATCCTTTCTAGGTCTACCTCTCTTCTTCTTCTTGTTGTTGGCACTACTACTACTTGGTGAAATTGCTGCAGGCTTGGATGCGGATGGTGTCTTGACATCCCCCTTTTTTGGTCTACCTCTACGTCTTTTCTTAGAATGAGGTAATGGCGTACCACTTTCAGGATTTCCCCTTTTTTTGTTTGTTTTTGTATGCGCTGAAAGCTCTTTTGAGATTACATGCTCCATCTCTTTTTTAATTCCCTTTTGAATCATGACATTTTCTTTCAATCTATCTAAAATATTCTCCACTTTCTCATAGCTCTTCTTGCAATTGATATATTCAAGCTTCTTGCTAAATTTCTGGAACTGTGAATTTAGCGTTGGAAGAAACTCATTGAGTAGACATGTCTTCAGATGAGAATATTCAGTATTATCATACTCAGAAGTGTCGTCCTGTCCAAAATACTTTGAAAGTGAGTCCTGAAGCAGCTCATAGTGTTCCCCCTTTTTTTTATTGAGAAACGACTTAAATTGACTTGTAAATCTTTCTTGAGCATCCAGCTTTATCACCAACCCTTTGTCAATCGCTTCTACAAGTCTTTCTGCGGACTTCTTGATGTTTCCTGCAAACTCTTTCTTCTTCGCTAACTTCTCCTCATTGAATGTTACTTGAGAAAAACTACTGTTCTCACTCTCTATTGAAGCAATTCTTTGGTTCAAAAGATGTTTGTGGTATTCACAGTTTGCTACCTCTTCCTCTAGAGCTTCACACTGTTCATCAATCAGTGCACAGTTATCTTCAAATCTCCTCAGAATTAGTTTGCGGTGATCTTCATTATTTTCATCATATTGAACCTTTCTAAACTGGACATCTTCTTCTAAGTACAACTGAGTGATTTCTTCCTCTGGAAACTGTATGAGAAATACATACTCGTCATCCTTTTTTTTCTTCTTCTTGTCCTGTTTGTCCTCCTCGTCGTCCTTGTTCCCTCCCTCTTTATTACAAAAATGGACTAGAAAGGCATCCAATTCCTCAGTCACAACACCACCAAACCACTTCTTCTGATTTTTACCTATATCAAATTCCAATTCAACAAAATCTTCCTCTTCAAGTCTATCCTCTTCCATTGTAACAGGTCGCTCAACCTCTTCCTCATCATCGTTCTGCTCTTCGGCATATCTCCAAGTAGTAAGTCCTTTCAAATCTAGAACTACAGGCTCAACTTCTTCCTTACCATCGTGGTTACTATTCGGGATGAAGATGTCATCTGGTTCATTTTCATCAGCAAATTCAATTTTGTATGCTTTGAATTGTTTAATGACTTTTGCTAGAATGAAACCGGTACCATCTTTAGTATAAGACGAATAGATTTTTGTATTGGTCTTGAGCTTTGGAAATTCCATCATTGAAACTTAGAGATCTTGTTGTTTTGCTCTTGAAAACTTTTTATGTGTATGTGTTGGTGCTGCTGTTGTCTCTGTATGTATGTGCTTTCGTTCGTGTGTAATTTCAAATCTTTCTATTATTTTCAAATTTTTTTAAAATGTGTGTCAATGACCAGTCATTGTCTTTTTCACAATCACGTATGTATATCATTAGGTAAAGCAATCCTACTTCCAAATCTAAATATCTCTAATTCAATTCAAACTGTAAAATTTGAATCATTCAGTCCGTGACTCAAAAATTCAAATCTCTGCGAGTGCTGCATGCGAGCATGTACTTTTGCACATAAATTTCAAAGTGCACCTTTTCAAACGCATGGCACAAGACACAACATACAGAGCTTTCCATCTGATTGATTGCTTTGACTTTCATCAAGTAGCAGATACTCTACTACTGTAGACACTGTACTGGTTGCATCGGGGAAGGAAGGTAAGTAGAGTGGGCAGATGTGTGCTTTGTAGTCAGAACGGGGGATCAACATGTTTGTGTCCATCCGTTAGGTAGGAAGGAGAGACATGCAAGCAACTAGTCTCTTGGAGAAAGCTTTTATTATAAGTGATTGGAATAGTTGTTTGAAATTGAAGCTCAGTTTTTGGTTTTGAGCAAGTAGAAGATTCAAAAGCATCACGGTTGTCTGGATGTAGATGTGATGTTGTGTTTTCTAGGTGTTCCTGTTTTGCAATTGTTCTTTGACGTTGGCTGCATGTTTTTTCTCTAAATCTATTGTTCTTTCTTTCTCTTTCTCTTTTTTACCAAAAAGATGAGTTTGCAAGATTGTTTAGTAAGTTTTTCTAAAACAGGGTCATATTGAGAAATGTGCTTGTTTTAGAAAAACCTCAAGAAGTTTAGTAAGTTTTTCTAAAACAGGAGTCGAAACCAAAATGGACTGGTTTTAGAAAAACCTCTAGTTGTCTTTCTCTTTCTTTCTCTTTCTTTTTTTGTTACCTCTTCCCCAAGGTAATCACAACGTGGGGGGACATCATGTAATCTATAAATTAAACTAGGTACTGGACTTCTCATGTCCTGTGTTAGTACTATGCTAACATAAATAACATAGCGACCCACCCACCGTGCTCATGTCACTTGTACACTTACTATGTAGGAACTATGCTAACATAAATAACATAGCGACCCACCCACCGTGCTCATGTCACTTGTACACTTACTATGTAGGAACTATGCTAACATAAATAACATAGAGACCCACCCACCGTGCTCATGTCACTTGTACACTTACTATGTAGGAACTATGCTAACATAAATAACCGTGCTCATGTCACTTGTACACTTACTATGTAGGAACTATGCTAACATAAATAACATAGAGACCCACCCACCGTGCTCATACTTATTACTAGTACTCTTAACCCATACTGAGCCCAGATCTACATAGTCAAAACTCAAAAATAAAATGTTACAATAAATTAAAGCAAAAAGATTACATATTATTACGATGAAAACATTTTGTCCTATAATGAATACATTTTGCTTATTAAATCAAACATTTTGTAACAGGATTTGAACCCCCAGGCAAACAGCATTGGGTTTTTGATAGTACAGGAAATAGGACCTTTTTAGAGCAAACCCTTCCCCGTTCTGGACCAAAACCCCTATACTATTTTCTATATTTTCAAAATACACTTAGGTTCATGTCCAAAGTCCTATTAGGTAGAGGCTTTGCGAAATCAGCAAAGGAAACAAAATAGTCTTGGTTTAGCACCTGCTGTCAAGCATGTTGTGACATCTAGAAGAACAAAGCATGTTGTGCCAAAACCTATTGATCCATCCACCTTGGACATGCTGGAAGCTTGTCAGCTACCAACATTAGATAAAGAGTCAAGCAGACGTAACTGGAAGAAGTCCGAAGTACAAAAGGCGAAACCACCACTTCGACTCAAGTATCGTGATCCAAAGAAATTGGCAAAGAAGAAAAAGAAGAAAAAGGCAAAATTCGACAAGCCAAGATCACTATTTTCAGAGAAGAAGCAGTTGAAATTACCAAAGAATTTACAGGTGCGAAAGAAGGCTGTTCGAGATTTACATCAAGATTTCATGGAGGAAGAGTATCAAAGTGAGAATTCTCTCATTGTATCTGCAAAGAAGGCTATGGTTAAAAAGAAGCCAAGAAACATATTCAAAAAGAAGAATAAATCACAAAAGAACAAGAAATCAACTGATGTTCCAGAAGAAATTATTATTGACGACAAAAGTAAAAATTCCGATGATACTTCTATTGATAGTGAGGTAAGATAAACAACATAGTTATTTTTACTATCTTGAGTTGTTACAGCAAAGTACTAACATCATTTATTGTTACAAAAGAATCTATTCATCGGAGCATGTACCAAAAATATTCCAAGTCAGCAGCAACTGCAGTCAAAAATTGATACGGATTGTCTCCTACCTAGCTACTTACTCCCTTCAGCAGTAACTACGGCTATCCCCTCGGAGAAGACTTTACCAGTCATCTACGATAATGAAATGTCAATAGAAAAAGACACTGATATGCAAAGCAGTAGTGAAAATGATGAATCATCCAGTCGTATGTCTATGGAAGAAATTGATGCTGAAGTGCGTTACAATTACAATATTCACAATGAGAGCAATGATGATACTAGTGAGAATGATGAGGATACTCTTGTGGATGATAATACAGTGAATGTCACTACTAGTGAAGAGGAAGATGATGAAGAGGAAGAGGATGATGAAAGTTTGACTTCAGCAGAAGAGAGAGAACGCAACGCAATTGATGCTGCTACTGACTGCGATGGTTTCAAAATGAATATCTTTTTGGAAAAGGAGTCATATGATCAAGCTTTTCGAAATCTTTGCAAAGAAGATGATCTTCCATCTAATACTAATAGTATCAAGAGAGATGTCATGATTGCTAAGAGAATGGTGGAAGTTTTCATGAGAGGTGGTTTTCAAAAGACCTTTGGTGCTGCGTCAAGAGTCTTTGTACCAAAAGCAAATTTGCGATTACAAGATATGATTGATCGGTTTAGTGTGAAGAAGGGTAAAGGGTACAGTGTCAATAAGCAGGTACCTCAAGAAGTTGTTGGTCAAGAGATATTAGTGTGTATAGGATCATTGGAAATTGCTATGTGGGCAAAGTCAGTAGACATACCCATGCATCAACAAATGATTGATGAACAAGCTGGATTTCGGTTGACGCCAGTGAGATTGGTCAAGGCGCTCAAATATCTTGGTTACAGTGGTGCAGAACTGAATCCAAAGTGTGCAGCTACCAAAAAAGCATTAAAGCATGACTGTCTCAAGTATAGTCATATTACCTTGGAGAAAATGTTGATTGCAATATTTGCAACTAGACCACGGTACTTGTCTATTGTAGGCAAGTTTGGTGCAAGGGTAGACATTAATATGAAAGATGGTGCATACGAGAACTTTTGGATGTGGAAACATTACACTCCACCAGAATTTGATATTGAGAAGCATCTTGTGAGACTTGATTTGGCATATAATATCCCATTACGAAGAAAGTATTTGATGCAAGTTACTGCTACAATTGATAATCAAATCACAGAAGGAGTTGTTCAAAGTGAGATTTTTTCGGCAGATGCTATTGGTGCGGGGAATGCAAGATGTTCCAAAGTATTTTACAATGGGCACTCTGCAGCAAGAGACCAGCGTGCAGGTGGGGTCGAACTTAAATTTGACAAATTTCATAGACCCTACTCTCCTTCACGAGTTTCGAAGATCAAGATATACAATACACTTGCGCATCTAGTGAGACAAAAGAATGACATAGTGGATGGGAATCGAAATATCAAGGATCAATTGTCAAACTTTACTGTGAAGAAAATGCAAACAGGAGTGTTAAATTTGCACGAAACATTTCATAAGGGACTTGACTATGTGAATGAATACAGTACCTATCTCCGAGTTGAGAGTACCATTGTCTCATGTTACCCACATCCATCAGAGGATCCTGAGCCTTTAGACCCTGACTGTGTTAATTTGAAGTATTGTGGTGAAGAGGAATGGATTCGAAATCATTACTGGGCTGTCCAACATTATAACAATGGGAACTTCAATCTGAAAGTGGAAAGTATAGGAACAGTGGAATCAATGATTGCGCCGGTCTACAGAATATTCACATTACTACAGATTGCATTGCGAAGAGATCAAAAGACATTTGTCAAAGACATGTCACCGAAAGAAACAAATCTCATATACATTGCTTACCTGTATACACTACTGCGGACATTTGCAGGTTATTCAGGTTCGCGTCATCATCACGCAATCAAGTCTTATACTGGTGCACCCTATGGTACTTATCCGGACTTTAGTGGTACCTTGTTTCTTCTTGACTTGGAAAAGATACAAAAGAAAGAAGTAGGTACATTTATTGATCCAATCCGACATACACCTACATTAGAAGGAGAAGAAGCCCTTCGATTTGAACAGCGATATTTCCTCATGTCTTCCATGTCAGAAGGAGAACAAGAGCGGGCAATGGAATTTTTGGATCATGCAGATACATTGAATGATATGGCCTTGGCAGAAGAGATGTCATGGTTTCAACAGAAGCTACAAACTGTAGCAGAACAAAGACAAACATTACTTATGCAAGCTTTGGATAAAAAAGTATTGAATGATCAAAAGCTAAAAGACTTGTGTGGTAAGCACTATCATAAGATTGGAGTTTCAAGACTTATGAGAATTTTTGGCTTGAATACTATGGACAAAGCAGCTGCATTAAAAGAGGGAAGTTGTGTGCTTACCTATAATCTTATTCCTTTTCGTGGACTGGATGCAACCGATGTTGGGTTTCTTCAGCTTGTCGCAAGTATAGGTGGTGCGCCAAATCAATCAGCAAAAACAATGACATCAGGTGATCTTCCATATCTTGAAGAAGAAATTGAAACACTAGAGGGACTTGTACATCAAATGATATTGAGATATCAAGACACTTATGAACCACTTCCAATGGTATCTGATTCCGAAGTAGAGTCGAATGCAGCTGCTACGAACCATGAACTTGTATGGGATCAAGATCATGTCCCAACTGTAGAAGAAGTAATTCAAACAGTCAAGACAGTGAAATATACTGAACCTTGGTGTGTCAATGTGTCTCAAAAGATAAAAAAGACAGGTCTGATTTTCAAACCAGTGAAGCATAAGAATAAAAGAATGGGTGGTGTCAAAGTACAAGATGTGAACGAAGAAACAAGGATGATTGAGATGCCATCTGATGTTGCGGAGTGTCTCAATGCAATGTATTCCTATATTGATAATAAGTTGAAAGTTGTAACATTGGCCAATAAGATGAATATCTTTACAAGGGACCTCCGAAATGATAAGAATGCTACTGCTTTAGATGTAATTGACAAAATTTTAACATGCTACCGAAAAAAGTATCCAGATATTGATGGTGGAAATGATGGTATTTACTTTGAAGATCCAGATCAGATTGATGATCCAAATGATGAAGAATATGAAAATAAAGGATATGGAGCAGATGGAGACATTCCAAAAAATGAGCTAAATCCTTCAAGTCAAGACTATCTAGATAATCTTGAAGAACGTAGGGCTTCTTACTCTGTTCGGTCCAGTGCTGGCAATGCTCAAGCAAGAGAGGAATGGTTGGAAGTACATGAAGAGAATGCACAGTTGCAGGAAGTCATGAATCATGATGTTGATTAAATTCATAATTATAATGAAGACTTTCTGAAATACCTTTCTCAAACTGAGAATGGAACTCATGTGATGTTGAAAATATCTCTAAGTCTAAAATGAAAAAGAAATTGATTTTTGAGCCTATTTGAATTTTCAAACCAATTCTTCGATATCATAAATGAAATCTCCATAATATTTGGAATCTTTTCATGAATATAGGGTATAGTGATAATAAATAGTAAAAATTATAGGTTATGCGCCTTATTCCGCAGGTGGGAATTGAACTCCCAGCATTGGACAATAATTTTTTTCAATCCACAATAGCTCATGACACAGAAGGGGACTGTGTGAGCTCGAAAGGGGAGTGGATTCCTTGTAACATTCTCTATAGGATACAACTTTCAAAATTTTGATTTGGACATCAAAAATATGTTGACTGGTCCAAAAACTGAAAAAAATTTTAACACCGCGCTATTAACCCTATACCAATATCATCAATGTAGACTTCACAATCGCAATTGGCAAGAAGACGTTCCATAATCTCTTGAGCGATATCAGGACTCTCGAGAATACCCATTGGTAGACATAAGTAGCGATAAAGACCAAATGGCGTAGCTATTGTGCAAAGCATTGAGCTTGCCTTGTCGAGTTTAAATGTATAATATTGGGTTATATCAAGCTTGGTGAAATATTTGTATCCATTACGGCGCTCAAAAATGTCATGAATTCTCGGCAGTGTATATTGCTTGCGAATCAGATTTTTATTAAGTTCACGAAAATCACTGACCCAGCAAACATGGCCATCCTTTTTGGGTATGATAAAGGTTGGAGCAACCCATTCGCTTCTTGGGGCCTTTTTCATAACACCTTGTTCTACTAAGCGGTCAAAATCATTCTTGAAGACTTGCCTATGCAAAAATGGTACTTTGTAAGGTCTGGATTGTACTGGTTTAGCATCCTTTTTTAAGGTTAGGTGCACTTCTTCTCCCTTAAACTGCTTAAGTTTGCCATTGAATAAGGTAGGAAATTGATGCAGTACCTTTTTAAGATCTTGCTGCTTTTCTTTATCCAGATGAGTTTGTTTTGCAGCAATTACATCTGGCGATACATCGTCATACTTTGACGGCAGAATAGCTGCAGCGTAACCATCGTTAGGTTCTTCATCTGCTTCATCTGTATACTCTGCAAAAGCTATTTGTACATTTTCTAAGGTATTCCAGTATGTTGCTGGTTTCATTGAAATTTCCATATTCATCCACTTAATTTGAAGATTCTTGAAGTCCAGAATTAATCCAATTTTCTGGAGGAAATCTCGACCCAAAATAATGTCGTAATTGGATCGGCCATCCATCACAACTGCGTCAAATGACTCAATCTGGAGACTTCTTGAGAACTCCGGCAAGATGACTTGTTGCAGTGTGACCTTCTCATGGATTGTGGCTGTGCCACCAAATCCAAGGAAACTTTCAGCTGGAATTTCAGTAAGTGGACATCCTGATGGCAATGCAGCTCTTACTATTGCAGTTTTATCTGAACCAGTATGGTTTAATTCTTCTAATATTAATGCGTTCAACTACTCCAGGTCGACGACGAATAGTAACATTTCCATTTACATGAACTTGAGTAATTTGGAAAGGTCCAAACCATCGTTCTTCGAGCTTTTGTACTACTTGATGAGCATCTGAGCGAATTAGTATCCAATCACCTACTTGATAATTATAATCCAGTCTATTTGCATTTTCTCTATCATTGCTTCTATTTACAATCTCTTGTCTTCTATTGCGAATGTTATTTAAATCTGCAATGAAGGGTATATTCAATATCATGTCTCTTTGAAATGCAAGAGCTCCTGGTGAAGCATTCAATGAAGAGTGAAGCGATGTTCGTAATGCATAGACGGTATTTGCAAGTAGTATATCGATAACATGATTTGCTTGATTGATATCATTAGGAGGATTTTGGCGTATCAAAGAACGTATCTGATTAAGCATTGTCTGATGTATCCTTTCACAGATCGAATTACCTTGAGGATTCTTCGTAGTTATTTGTGAAGGTCGAATGTGAAATCTTTGTAACATTTGTTGAAACTCAGATCCAGTAAACTCAGTACCTTTATCATGGATACACTTGACAGGTCTTGGATATCTGGAAAGCCATGTATTTTCGAAAAGATCAGCAATATGTTGAGCTCTAGTATTTTCAATTAGTACTGCTTTCAATAGATTCGTATCATTATCAACGATAGTCAAGGCACGAAATTCAACATCTACTCCTTGTATCTTCATTTTCCAAGGACCAATGAGATCTACTGCTACTGTATGCCATGGTTGCATAGTAACATTCCTTGGAGGTAAATGTCCATATTGCGTTACTTGTTTTATTTCGTTGACAAAATTCACAGTTAGAAACAACATCAGTTACAACTTGGATTACCTTTGGACTGAAGAAATGTTGATTAAAGTTGTTCAACAATTTCTGTATTCCTGGATGGTTAAGAGCATTGTGATACCAGCGAATAATACGAGGAGCATATGTTTGTGGAATAAATATTCTTTCTCAATGATAGATAAGATTATGCTGTCCAGTCTGACGTAATACATATTCTTGAGGTTTCTGTTGTCGTAACTGTTGTAGACTTGCATCTCTTTGTTGAGCCAATTGAATGCGATCAAAGTTCATTGGAAATAGTGCCTTTTCTTGAACGTTAATGAAGGCATCTGAAATCGGAAGAAGACATTCGGCTAATCTCCAGTCATCATTTACAATGTCTTGATAATAAGAATCCACTACTTCCGTAGTTGGACCAGGACTCTTCTCCTCCATGACTTGCTGATTGAGTTCGACACAAGAGAAGTAGTCAGCTAAGGTATTAGTTTCGCCTGGGATAAAATGTAATTTTGGACCGTATTCTTCAATATACATTCTCCAACGAAGAATTCGCTGTGAATTAATATTTTTGAATGTCAGATTCTGATGGTCTGTATAAAGATGAATTTCGGCTCCAAGTAACATGGTTCGATAAGTACGTAAGGTCTCAAAAATAGAGAGAAATTCTTTATCTCCCACTGTGTAGTTCATTTGTGCACTATTCAATTTGTGAGAAAAATATGCAACAGGGTGAAGTATTCCATCATCATCGTACTGAGCAATTGAGCTGCCAAGTTGGTAGTCACTGCTATCAGTATAGATGTGGAAAGCCTTATTATGGTCGGGATAGTACAGTAAAACATCACTAGCCATTAGAGCTTTGATTTGCTCAAAGGCTTTGTCTTGCGCAGGTCCCCATTTAAAGGAACCCTTTTTAAGCAACTCCGTAAGTGGTTGTTGGAGATGCGGCCGTCTTTTCCACATATCTTTGTAGAAATTAATGGCGCCAAGGAAACTCTTGACTTCTTTCGTTGTTCTTGGCTTTGGCAACGCTAGCAAGGGCTTAATTTTCTTTTCCCATGGTTTAATACCTACAGGAGTTAACCAGTGGCCTAACCAATCTGTCTCTTGAACAGCCCATTCGCATTTCAATGGGTTTATTGTAAAATTTGTGTCTTGAAGAATGTGAAGGATTTTGTTCAATTTTGCAATATGTTTCTTCCAGGTCCTACTAAAGATACCAATATCATCAATGTAGACTTCACAATCGCAATTGGCAAGAAGACGTTCCATAATCTCTTGAGCGATATCAGGACTCTCGAGAATACCCATTGGTAGACATAAGTAGCGATAAAGACCAAATGGCGTAGCTATTGTGCAAAGCATTGAGCTTGCCTTGTCGAGTTTAAATGTATAATATTGGGTTATATCAAGCTTGGTGAAATATTTGTATCCATTACGGCGCTCAAAAATGTCATGAATTCTCGGCAGTGTATATTGCTTGCGAATCAGATTTTTATTAAGTTCACGAAAATCACTGACCCAGCAAACATGGCCATCCTTTTTGGGTATGATAAAGGTTGGAGCAACCCATTCGCTTCTTGGGGCCTTTTTCATAACACCTTGTTCTACTAAGCGGTCAAAATCATTCTTGAAGACTTGCCTATGCAAAAATGGTACTTTGTAAGGTCTGGATTGTACTGGTTTAGCATCCTTTTTTAAGGTTAGGTGCACTTCTTCTCCCTTAAACTGCTTAAGTTTGCCATTGAATAAGGTAGGAAATTGATGCAGTACCTTTTTAAGATCTTGCTGCTTTTCTTTATCCAGATGAGTTTGTTTTGCAGCAATTACATCTGGCGATACATCGTCATACTTTGACGGCAGAATAGCTGCAGCGTAACCATCGTTAGGTTCTTCATCTGCTTCATCTGTATACTCTGCAAAAGCTATTTGTACATTTTCTAAGGTATTCCAGTATGTTGCTGGTTTCATTGAAATTTCCATATTCATCCACTTAATTTGAAGATTCTTGAAGTCCAGAATTAATCCAATTTTCTGGAGGAAATCTCGACCCAAAATAATGTCGTAATTGGATCGGCCATCCATCACAACTGCGTCAAATGACTCAATCTGGAGACTTCTTGAGAACTCCGGCAAGATGACTTGTTGCAGTGTGACCTTCTCATGGATTGTGGCTGTGCCACCAAATCCAAGGAAACTTTCAGCTGGAATTTCAGTAAGTGGACATCCTGATGGCAATGCAGCTCTTACTATTGCAGTTTTATCTGAACCAGTATGGTTTAATTCTTCTAATATTAATGCGTTCAACTACTCCAGGTCGACGACGAATAGTAACATTTCCATTTACATGAACTTGAGTAATTTGGAAAGGTCCAAACCATCGTTCTTCGAGCTTTTGTACTACTTGATGAGCATCTGAGCGAATTAGTATCCAATCACCTACTTGATAATTATAATCCAGTCTATTTGCATTTTCTCTATCATTGCTTCTATTTACAATCTCTTGTCTTCTATTGCGAATGTTATTTAAATCTGCAATGAAGGGTATATTCAATATCATGTCTCTTTGAAATGCAAGAGCTCCTGGTGAAGCATTCAATGAAGAGTGAAGCGATGTTCGTAATGCATAGACGGTATTTGCAAGTAGTATATCGATAACATGATTTGCTTGATTGATATCATTAGGAGGATTTTGGCGTAGCAAAGAACGTATCTGATTAAGCATTGTCTGATGTATCCTTTCACAGATCGAATTACCTTGAGGATTCTTCGTAGTTATTTGTGAAGGTCGAATGTGAAATCTTTGTAACATTTGTTGAAACTCAGATCCAGTAAACTCAGTACCTTTATCATGGATACACTTGACAGGTCTTGGATATCTGGAAAGCCATGTATTTTCGAAAAGATCAGCAATATGTTGAGCTCTAGTATTTTCAATTCGTACTGCTTTCAATAGATTCGTATCATTATCAACGATAGTCAAGGCACGAAATTCAACATCTACTCCTTGTATCTTCATTTTCCAAGGACCAATGAGATCTACTGCTACTGTATGCCATGGTTGCATAGTAACATTCCTTGGAGGTAAATGTCCATATTGCGTTACTTGTTTTATTTCGTTGACAAAATTCACAGTTAGAAACAACATCAGTTACAACTTGGATTACCTTTGGACTGAAGAAATGTTGATTAAAGTTGTTCAACAATTTCTGTATTCCTGGATGGTTAAGAGCATTGTGATACCAGCGAATAATACGAGGAGCATATGTTTATGGAATAAATATTCTTTCTCAATGATAGATAAGATTATGCTGTCCAGTCTGACGTAATACATATTCTTGAGGTTTCTGTTGTCGTAACTGTTGTAGACTTGCATCTCTTTGTTGAGCCAATTGAATGCGATCAAAGTTCATTGGAAATAGTGCCTTTTCTTGAACGTTAATGAAGGCATCTGAAATCGGAAGAAGACATTCGGCTAATCTCCAGTCATCATTTACAATGTCTTGATAATAAGAATCCACTACTTCCGTAGTTGGACCAGGACTCTTCTCCTCCATGACTTGCTGATTGAGTTCGACACAAGAGAAGTAGTCAGCTAAGGTATTAGTTTCGCCTGGGATAAAATGTAATTTTGGACCGTATTCTTCAATATACATTCTCCAACGAAGAATTCGCTGTGAATTAATATTTTTGAATGTCAGATTCTGATGGTCTGTATAAAGATGAATTTCGGCTCCAAGTAACATGGTTCGATAAGTACGTAAGGTCTCAAAAATAGAGAGAAATTCTTTATCTCCCACTGTGTAGTTCATTTGTGCACTATTCAATTTGTGAGAAAAATATGCAACAGGGTGAAGTATTCCATCATCATCGTACTGAGCAATTGAGCTGCCAAGTTGGTAGTCACTGCTATCAGTATAGATGTGGAAAGCCTTATTATGGTCGGGATAGTACAGTAAAACATCACTAGCCATTAGAGCTTTGATTTGCTCAAAGGCTTTGTCTTGCGCAGGTCCCCATTTAAAGGAACCCTTTTTAAGCAACTCCGTAAGTGGTTGTTGGAGATGCGGCCGTCTTTTCCACATATCTTTGTAGAAATTAATGGCGCCAAGGAAACTCTTGACTTCTTTCGTTGTTCTTGGCTTTGGCAACGCTAGCAAGGGCTTAATTTTCTTTTCCCATGGTTTAATACCTACAGGAGTTAACCAGTGGCCTAACCAATCTGTCTCTTGAACAGCCCATTCGCATTTCAATGGGTTTATTGTAAAATTTGCGTCTTGAAGAATGTGAAGGATTTTGTTCAATTTTGCAATATGTTCCTTCCAGGTCCTACTAAAGATACCAATATCATCAATGTAGACTTCACAATCGCAATTGGCAAGAAGACGTTCCATAATCTCTTGAGCGATATCAGGACTCTCGAGAATACCCATTGGTAGACGTAAGTAGCGATAAAGACCAAATGGCGTAGCTATTGTGCAAAGCATTGAGCTTGCCTTGTCGAGTTCAAATGTATAATATTGGGTTATATCAAGCTTCGTGAAATATTTGTATCCATTACGGCGCTCAAAAATGTCATGAATTCTCGGCAGTGTATATTGCTTGCGAATCAGATTTTTATTAAGTTCACGAAAATCGCTGACCCAGCAAACACGGCCATCCTTTTTAGGTATGATAAAGGTTGGAGCAACCCATTCGCTTCTTGGGGCCTTTTTCATAACACCTTGTTCTACTAAGCGGTCAAAATCATTCTTGAAGACTCTGGATTGTACTGGTTTAGCATCCTTTTTTAAAGTTAGATGCACTTCTTCTCCCTTATACTGCTTAAGTTTGCCATTGAATAAGGTAGGAAATTGATGTAGCACCCTTTTGAGATCTTGTTGCTTTTGTTCATCCAGATGGGTTTGCTTTGCAGCAATTACATCTGGTGACACATCGTCATACTTTGACGGCAGAATAGTTGCAGCGTAACCATCTTTAGGTTCTTCATTGGCTTCATCTGTGTATTCGGCAAAGGCCATTTGCACATTCTCTAAATCATTCCAGTATCTTGAGGGTTTCATGGAGATTTCCATGTTCATCCATTTAATTTGTAGATTTTCGAAGTCCAGAATTATTCTAATCTGCTGGAGGAAATCTCGACCCAAAATAATGTCGTAATTGGATCGGCCATCCATCACAACTGCGTCAAATGACTCAATCTGGAGACTTCTTGAGAACTCCGGCAAAATGACTTGTTGCAGTGTGACCTTCTCATGGATTGTGGTAATACCACCGAATCCAAGGAAATTTTCATCTGGAATTTCAGTGAGTGGACATCCTGATGGCAATGCAGCTCTTACTATTGCAGTTTTATCTGAACCAGAATCTATCAGTCCTCGCATTAGCTTTACATCGGACATGCCGTTGATTAACTTTGGTAAGATCAACGTAACTGGATTTCGGTTGGTCATTTTCATTTGATCGACCTTTTGAAGTGGGTTCATCTCAACTCTTACAGTTGGATCAAACAGGAATTCCCTTAAGTTATACTTTCGTGGAGAGTTGATATACTCCTTCCACATAAGACTTTCTTGGTCAAGCATTAAACAATCAGTTGGTTCTTGCCAGAAGTCACTGTTAATATCAATTGCTGGATTCGTTATTCCTGTTGAAGTATCAAGCATTTCGACGTCAAAGTCGTGAGCTATAAAAATACAAATGTTATGTTAGAGATCTCTTTTTCTTTTGTTTGTTTATTTTGATTTAATTTTATGTATATATATATATATATATCGTTGTCTACTACGCATAGTTCTGACAACATTTTGTCTATGACTCGTGCAATGAGTTCCATAAGACATGATGCAACGCTTAAATTGATGACTCTAGCAACGATATCCATCGACCTCAACCTCTTTATTCCCAGATATTATCTAAGGTTGCACCTGCATCTGTTGATGTAGGTGGAGATTGATTGTTGTTGCTTTCAGCTGCTCTCTGTTCTGCTACAGGAGGCTGATTATGGCTCTGATTATTACCATTGTTAGCAGTAGCATTGTTATTGCGTGAAGAATGGAACTTACTTTTCTTCTGGCGCTTGTTGTTGAGCTTGTTATTCGGATTACGAGGATTTAGGAAACATTCCTCCCATGTGTGCTTATTCTGAGGATGTTTACGGCACTGATTGTAACCCTCATCGGTTTTTTCTTCCTTATCTTCGTCATTGGTTGACTGGGACTTTCTCTTGCGAGATCGTCTGTGCCCAGTAATCTTGCGCATCTCTTGCTGGCGATTCTTAGTACGATTTGCATCGTGAAGATCAGCAGCTTGCTTTTCTTTCTGCATATAGTTCACGAGCTCCTTCATGGTAATGTAAGTGAGGTCCATGCCAGTATGACGGAAGTTTTCTTTCCATTGATAAGGGACACCCTTGAAGATGATACGTTTCTTTTCTTGATCATTCAAATCGTTTGGATACATCTTGTGCAGAAGACGAGAATCCAAATGAAAAATACGATTCATACGATTGAGGTATTGGAACATATTTTCATGTTTGCATTTACGGAAAATTGGAGAGTTCCAGAATGCATCACGTTGAACATCTCCAGGAGCATCTCCTCCACAGAACGTTTCAGTAAGTTTCTTGATTGCGAGCTTATATTTTTGTTGAGCTGGCGCAGACACGATTGCATTATCAGTCGCAATCTCGTCTGTCCAAGTAACTTTGGCGCTTCCTTGCAGTTCACGAGGTAGATTATCAAAACGGTCTTTGTCGTCCCACAAGAGACGTTCAGTTCTGCTTTTGTATTCATCCTCAAATACGAAGAAAGCTTCAGGGCTTGAAGTAGATACATCACCGTTACCTGAGAAACAATAGAGTTTTTCAGTCACAGTGGAACCATCATCAAAATTTTGGGAAATCTTGGCAAGTGGAAATTTGGATTCATCCACTTTGTACTCATACGGAATTGGGGGATTAATAATAAGTTGTTTACTTTCCATGATTGTAATCTATGATCATAATGATGCAACCAGGGAATCAATTGTAGTTAATGGGATTGATTTGGTGAGTTATTTTATTTATAAGCATTAGTCAATGATGAGGAAAGAACATACTTGTCAAAAGGCTTCTCATTTTAGATTCAAAGAGATTCTTTCTTCTTCGAAGTTCTACAAGCCAATGACGGCCATCAGTAAAAGGTCTATTGTCTGTGACGTAGCAGAAATATTGAAAAGTTGTTTTTAATCGATAGAATGTACTTTGACCAATAACCAATACAGAATAACAACAAGTAAAACACGCTGAATCGAAAGGTATATTGCACGAAAGTAGTTTTTTATTTTTACAAATTTTAGATTCGAAAAACCGAATTTCGTCGTAGAAAGAGTAGAGTCTTATAGATAACACAGAATTTTGTTCATTAGAAATTGCTTCTGCATTGAGAAATCCTTTGATTTTAAACATTATTCAAGATCCTCGTATTTGTGTCAAAGATACGTTTAAAAAATCGCTTTTCAATAAGAATTAGTTTAGTGGAATTTCAAATAAGAAGGATTACGATCTAATATTTTTTTTCGAGGATCAAATCGGGTTCTTTTCTTAATAGAACACTTTCGCCATACTGATACTCTTGTTTACGAATTTTTATAAAAAGTAATACTCTAATCTAAAGAGTCTGATACGATTGTTTCTCGATTAAGAAATAATAATTTGAATATTGATCTTTGAGACTTGAGAAATTTAATGTTCACAAGAAAGAGAAATGACGAATTAAAGATGAAAGGATAGAGTATATCATGTGTGAATACCATATGCTCTATGTACAGATATTATATCCGTATTGGATAGGGACTTTGTGTACTGATAGACTTGTCGCTATTCAATGCTGCGTCATTGGCGGAATATATCAATTTCTTCTGGGGTTTTGTACTGGTTTTGTGTAATTTTTGTACCTGTTATAAAAATCATTTCTCATGTTGTTGGAGTTATCTTCTTTATCTCTCATCGACTGGTTTACTATTTCGTTGTCGATTTTCGTTTCTCTGGTGTTTATTCCTTTTTTTTTGCCACTAAAGAGGTACCACATGCATTTCACGAACTGAGCTAACCTTCTCCCCTTTGAAACAACATGGTTAACTTTAACGGCTCATGTGAAATGTTGTTGTCCCTCAACAAGGATCGACTAGTCTGTGTGATAAAAAAATGTACCTCCAGCGAAGAAATCCTTCCAGTCTCTTTTTTGGATGCATTATCCTTGTCATCCTGAACCTCAAACTTGGCTATAAAAGTTTTCAGACAGAAGAAAATGTTGAGACATCCAAATTCCGAAAAAGAAAAATTCTACTATACATTTACAACCCATATGTCTGAAACCCACATGTGGTTTTTAAAAACTTGTTGGCCAGTCGCCATGAAAAATTCTTTCTTGCTGAATACGTCAGATGTCACAATTTATTTGAATAGAGCAGAAAAAAACAAAACAGCTTCGATACAATTCCTACAGAATGTATTCCACGGAAGAAATCTTACAATTTATTTCCAAAATGACACTGAAAAAATTCAGAATAGAGAATATGTAGAAAATGCAAAAATACCATCATCTTATTTCAAATTTTTAAGTAATAATTATTCACAAAATAGTGTCGAGGAAAGGAGCAAACAAACTGGGGCAATGCAAGCCATAGGAGATGCATTTAATAAAGGGTTATTTTCTGGTTATGACTGGGTTATTCGAGTTAATCCAGATGTGATAATAAGAAATGAAACTCAAATTATAAATTATATACTGAATGATCCCGATGCAACAGCAATTCTCGTTGATTGTTGGGTATACAGACGAAAAACATATCCTTATTTACCGACACTTGTTCATACAGACTTTTTTGCCTTTAAACCTGGGGCGCTTTCAAAAGATACATTCAAGAAATATTTTGGAATAGATAATGCAGAGGCAACGTTCACGATGCAAATTGAGGATACAATTTTAAAGGCTGGTAGACATAGATGGCTTGAGAATATCGTACCAGTGTTGGTGATCGACGGAGATTAGATTTAATACCTATTGCTCATTTTCATCCACCTGCAAGAAAAATGAAGGCAAACTCTTGTCCTCTGAAATTCTGACAAAGTTTGGGAAATGCTATTTTATTTAAAGCTGTACATACTCCTTCGGTTTTCAGCTTCTACGCCGGTAGGCACCTATTTAATATAGAGTAAATATGTGTAAAGATTTCTAATTTCTTTATTCAAATCAAAAATTCTTATGCAGAGGAAGGACCAGTGTACATTTCACAGAATGAAAATGATGCTGACGAGGAAGACCCCCAAATGGACAGCATTGGTGAACATTACATGATGAAAATGAATATTGCAACTGCACATTCCGCCAATGTGACTCAAGATCCTTTTACTGATACAACTGATGACATCATTGAGATCAGAGAACACAGATGCTGTGGTAAGACTCTTGAATTAGAATGTGTATACCCATTTGATTTAGTCTAAAGTGATAATTCAAATGATCTTGCAAATTATTTGGCTGATCGAAAGTGTAAACTTTGTCAATTAGCACAAGCACAAACATTCAAATGTTGGGCTTGTTTTCATAAATGTGCAATTAGACGTATGTTTAAGAAAATTATTAGATCAAAAGTGTTTCGTGATTACTCTGGTGTTCACCATGGTACTAATAAGAAATGATGTTCCAAAAGCATCAGGTGTGCAGCTAGAGCTAAATTTGAGGATGAACAATCCAAAGAGGCTAAAGCTTGGGTAGACCAGACCCTCAATGCACGCAAAGTCAGAAAATTTGAATACAGAGTAGAAGTTCCCCGTAACTGGGAGGATGTACTACGTATTGATATGGAGAATGATAACACCGCTTGGCAGGATGCTATCAAGAAAGAAATTGGAGCACTATTGGTGTTAGAATGCTTTGACACACAGGAAGAAGGTTACAGACCTCCAGAGGACTACCAGTATGTCCGAATGCATCTGGTATATGCAGTCAAGGTAGATCTTCGCAAGAAAGCTCGATTAGTATGTGATGGAAGCAGAGTCAATCCAAGAGGACTCACAATTCATGCTACCATTGTTAAAGGAATTTCAGTCCGCCTGTTGGATCTTATTGCCAGTCATTGGAACAAGAAGATTCTAACAGGAGGATCAAACCTTGCCCTACAGGCAATGGATACGAGTACATTACATTTTTGTGCAAGATTATCCAGAGGCTTGTGAGGAGGTTGATCCTAACCTACCTACACCTTACAGAACACCTTTGCAAATTACCATTTTTGTAGATGCAGATCATGCACATGATCTCGTTACAAGAAGATCCCTTACAGGGATAATTGCATTTGTTGGATCGACACCTGTCTTATGGAGTACCAATAGACAAGGAACGGTTGCAACAAGTACGTATGCAGCTGAATTCGCAGCCTTGAAAGCAGCGACAGAGGAGGCTATACATTTAAGATATTGTTTATGATGCTTGGGCGTACCAGTTCCTAATGATGGCAGCACACCAACGCAGATATTCGGGCAACCCTGAAGCTGATCTCAAGAAGAAACACATAGCATTGTCATTTCACTTCTGGGATAGGAGGTACAAAAGTGCTCGAGATTGGGGCTACAGGTTTCGCCTTCAAACGAGCACTCCTCTTTTGATTGCCGTCACTTGTAGCTACAGAGAGAAGTCTTTTTGATGGTTGCTTTTGCTTGCATTGCTATTTTCATTCTCTTTGTTGCAATCACATTCACATCAAGAGCTCTTCTGGCAAATCAAACACAGTCCATGCTTACATTGGCATTTGAGTCAACTGCACACGCAAGAACAATACGAATAGTATTACATGTCTTACATCTCTCTTTCCTACATCAAGATGAAAGGGGGGTTGTATCCAATTTCTTCTTGAACTTCGGCATAAAGCCTTGCAATAGTTGATAGCAAATGACAAAGACTCGAATCGAATCACGGAGGATTGTATACGTACTTCAAGGACAAGGTGGTAAAATTTGCAGCTTAGCCCGTTGAGATAAGCTAAAAGGTACCTCAATCGATGCGGATTTTAATTTAGGTTTTATTACATGCATCGATTAATGGCTTTGCATTATTGGATTTGTCTCAAAAAGGTCGATTTACCCGTGCGTTGTTACGCGGACTGGCTTTTGAAGAGTTATTGCAAGGTATATTGTGTGTGCAGTAATAAGTTCTTTATTGAGTTTTGCTGGTGATTGATGATCTTTTTCCCGTCCCTCCCGACAAGAAAGGGTTAAAAATCCCACAAATATATATTAACTAATGAAAAGACACCATGGCTTCTTTTAGAAATGCCTCCACGAAAAGACTCTTTGGGTGATCAGGAAAAAGTACCTGTTGAGCAAATGATAATTGTTGTATTTTTTCAGAAATCTCTTTCATACCCATATTTTGAACAACCTCAAAAATCTTCTCCGGGGAAATAACAACTTGTTTCTCATCCAAAACAACTGAAAAATCTGTCATGTTCAATGTATTTTTCAGCATCGGAGAATAGATTGGTAATAAATTTGAAATTATGACAGGAATACAACCTACTCGCAATGCTCTCCATAAAGATCTAGAGGCAGGATCATCCCCTCTGATCACTAAACAGAATTTTGAATCCATATATTCTCTTTGCCATATTGTTGCATTCTCCAAATCAAATCCAATGGAACTTTTTGGGTAATTTGAAAATGTTATATTTGTAATCGGGGAATGCCTGTAAATTGTTGAGTTGGACACTGAACGAGACCTTCTCGAGTGGAAAAAAACCAAATTAGATGAATTGTAAAATTTTTCAAGTGATGCTAGCCTTAGGGGCATACTTTTTAATTCTGGGCTCATTCCCATACTTATTGATGCTCGATTCACTGGAGGATCGAATTGCTTGCACAAAGGTTGAAAATCAGCAAGATCAACATTGTTATGGCAAGCCTCGCTTATGGCATGTGGGTCATAGCACAAAACTGCAGAAGAATTGTAAATAATGGGATAATACTTGGAAAATCCTTTCAATTGTCTTATATTGTCTCTTCTAAAGAACACATGTGCAGATGCAAAAAATACATGCTTGTGTCCTTTGTGCTTTTTCCAACTATCTTGTTGTAATAACGTCGTGAAGGCCAGATTCATAGGGTCTCCAAAATGTTTCTGTGGGCCTAATAGACCACTGAAAGGAGTGGGAACAATAAAAATATCTGCATCTGAAGCGTTTTGAATAGTGTAGTGAGAATTTTTTACTGCATTAATCATATCAAGGTCCCATTGAGCATGCCACATAAACCTTCCTCTAAAAAGAGATCCAGAAAAGGTAAATTTTTGTGGATTCATAAGTGTTATGTTTGGATGATCATATACATAAACAGAATAATTCACACTTTTTAATTTGGAAATTTTTTCGTTAAAATCGTACGATGTGTTTGTGTAAAAATTATATAGCGGGTTTTTGTGAAATTCTTTGATCTCAAATTTGAAGGACAAAGATATGAAAAGAGCCCATAAAATAAAAAATCTTGTGCATTTTTTTGTTGAAAACATTTTTTTTGCTAAAATGTTGAAATCAGAAGAGATGTTTGAATGTTCAGTTTCTTGTCAGCCGTATTACCTAGCTCGTCAGGGATAAACAATGATACGCTAAGACAAATGACGTAAGGTTAGGATTAGGGTTAGGGTTACCCTAACCCCTGTACTTTTTTGAATGATATGAAGTTGAGTCTAGATAGATGCTAACAGAATAATCAACTTTACCAATATATTATCTTTATTATCAGCTTATTGTGAGAGCGTCGAATCCCTGTATTCAATGCTCTAGTGTAGTTAAGGTGATTCCCCCCCATGCCTAACCACCGTCGGATTGGTAGCAAATTTGGAGTTTTCGTGTTTTTTCCACAGGACACAACACGAGAAAACACTAACAAAACTAATGAAATCAGTCTCTACTTCATTGCTCTATAACTCAAAATCCACACTTTGGAGTATGATGTTTGACTATTCCTTTCACTCCAATTTCCAATTTCAAGTTGATTTGCAGGTTCAAACACCATACTCAACCAACTCCATTGTATCGAAAATTGACAAAAACACATAACGATGAACCTCAAATCAACATTTCTCATACAGAAACAAATTCTTGATCCAAATTTGAGCAACCATCCTTTCAAAAATTAACATAATCAAATAATGTGAAAGTAGGAAAGTAAATATTCTTTTATTTAATGCGTACTCATTGCTTAACGTACTCACAGAGTTCAAGCAGGTGACTAGCCTAGTATAGTGATGTTGCGACGTGAGTGACGTAATGATAGAAGTCAAGAAGAAGGAGGCTTTTCGACACCTGTCAAGACCCTACAAGAGTCAAGGCAAGACATGGCCGCCTCACCTTCAAGACTGCATTCAATGTTGATCTCATAATTTCCAATCTACCAACGAAAAGAGTATATTGGATGTTGAGCATGATTAGCTTTATAGGAGCCAAATACAACTTTGGCAAGATCAACCTATACGTCATGCAGCAGACCACGATGAGAAAATTTAGGGAGGCTTCTCGCTGCTGCGTATGCTCAGGAGTTGCCTCATATCCTTTTAGCTTTATTCTTGTCAGTTTGTGTGGTCCTCAGCACTTATGTATTTCTCACTGCGTCTGAACTAGTTGTGTTTCCTATCCCTTCCTGATAGTAGAAGTCACAATTACTAATTTCTTTAGTGACAACACTCTTAACAATCATGTCTTATCTCAGTAAAATGAAGCAAAACTCTAAGTCGGCTTCCAAGCCGGCATCAGCTGTGTCTCTCGGTGCTCGTCAAACCGCGAGACCTGCTGCTACTTCCTCCGAGAGGTTGTTGTCAAGTTCAGGTGTGGGTTTCGGTGGTAAGTTGGATCACGGTGGGGGGTTGTTGTCTGAGGCAATTCTTAACGCAGACACTTTTCGGAAATATGAGCAGTTTGAGTCGGGTTCGGTAGATAGATCCTTTTGTGGAGTGGAAATTGGAACAAAAGGAAATGTTGCCTGTGGAAGGTCTTTGGTACGAGGAGTGTGTCCGGTCAAGAGTCACAAGCGTCAACCTTCTGTTTTGAAGGACGGCTACTTGTACCCTTGGTACAACACTAATAAAACTCGAGTGTCTTCGGATTTGGGAGTTCCTATGGAGGTTGTGATGGCGGATTCAGAACTCTGCAAAGCAGTTTGCAAGGGAGTCGGAAGTACAGGCCTAGACCTCACTAGGAAAGTATTTGGAGTCTGTGTTGAAGCGGTGAATGATAGTTGGAAGGAGGAGGAGATGATTGCTACTGCTTGGACCATTATTAAGGAAGAATGGAAAGGAAAAAGCAATATGTTTAAGACTCCAGCGAAAGCACCTCCATCTGAAGACGAAGTACGTGAATTGACTGACTTGATGGATGAAGTTGGTCTTGAAGAGTCTCTACTGGGAAAAGATTCTCCCATGAGTGCCAGAGGTATTGGAGCTAGACTCGTTGGTGCAACCTTGGTTGCTGATGAAGATAGTGATTTGGATGTGGAAGATGAAGAAGAAGGTGGTTATACAAACTTAGGAGACCCGTTTCAAAAGGCGCTGTATGATCATGCGGAAAAGGTGCAAGGCTATTTCCGGGAAACCGGACTCCACTTAAACTCAATCGATGAAGAGTTGAAGTCAGTTGCAAGTAAGCTATCCCACTTAGTGGTGTCAACCAATCTGCGTCTTGGAACTGACCCAGGTCTAGATGAGGATGGAGGAATGTTTCTGGATATATGGACTGCCATTGAGTCCACTATCAGCAATGCAAAATCTTTGAAAGAAAACATTGTGCAGACCACTGATAGACTCAACCTAGGAGAGGTTGGAATGCCTTCCCCAGATGGTGGATCGTTGCGTGTTATCCCTGATTTGTTGCCTGATCCCTCTGATGCAGGATTTCCATTCTTGCCACCTTCTACCTTCTTTGCTAATGTCATCGAGTGTGTTGGCTTCACTGGAGATTATTTTGCTTGGAGTGATGGAAGTCCAACTACAACAGCTCAAAGCAATTCATCAAGCGAGGTAGCTGACTTGAAAGTCTTAGTAGAATCTCTCCAGCGGGAGTTAGAAGAAGTCAAAGCTCGAGTGGATCTCAGTCACGTCATTACAGTAGGAGGTCTTGAATTCAGAGGTGTAGAAGATGTTTTGGTCTTCTTGGAGCGGATTGATGCTACAGCTAAACTTCCTGCCAGTCTCTACGGTCTATGCTACGACATGTGGCATGTGATGGATAGAATTGCTCCTGGTTCTGATCAAAAGACAGAGACTGATCGAAATAAAGATCAGGAAGTCAAATCCAAATTGAATGTGACTTCATCGATGTCTCGCTTACAGTATTCACAAACACGTGACATTCCTCTTCTCTTTGTCGGACAAAGGCAACATCTTGGTAATGATGAGAAAGCACCTATTAAACCGTTGGCATCTCGGTCTACATGGACTTCTCATTCCGGGTCTACTGGACGCAAACAGCAAGGAGAAAAGTCTTTTCACAATGTTTCCGTTGCTTTTAACCAGGAGCTACGGCAATTGTTACAAAAGTCTGATCATATGGAACTGCAAACCTTCTTTCGAACGATGTTCAACCAGTCTGTAACTCATTTGCACTCATTTTATAACTTCATGGACCACATCTATGATGCGGAGAGTGCTTTGGTTGGAGAGGAGGAGGCATGGATCTTCACATGATATGTTGTTAGGGAAATCTTTTCAGTCTTGAAAGAATGTAGGACATGGGGTGAAGATCTTGATTCGATTGGTTCACATCTGGAACAGTCGGCGCATGTGATTTGGGCACTGTTGAAGGCAATGAAACAAATGGATGCTTTGGTAGCTGTCAAGTTCACTGGACATCTGGAGGTACAACGTGTAGTGGGTGAGCACACTAAGAACAGCAGAGTCAGTAAGGAAGTCTTTGAAAAGGAGATATCAGACCTCAAAGCAAGTTTGGAAACGGTAGCAAAGGCTGCAAAGAAGAAGTGATCTGAAGTCAGTCCTCGGGAGCTTGTTTCCCGGGAAAATTGTCTTGCTCCATTGGAGGGACCAGTTTGTTATTTCACAGACAATGCGGTTTCTTTCTCCGTCTCTGGAATCAGAGTACTATCAGTTGGAGTATATTGCAAAGCTTGGCCTGTTTTTGCTTTTGCAGCAGAGGCTGCACACATGAAGGTCCTGTGGGTCCGATCAGAAGGCTCAACTTTTGACAAGAAGTGTTGTAGTCTTTCGAACTTTCGTGTGCAGACAAAGCATGATAATTCTTTTGACAAGTTAGACGTTCTTTTCCTCAGCGGCGGCGTGATCCCAGACACTTTAGCTTCTTATCTCCAGTCTTCTTCTCTTTGTTTGGTTTCTGATTTCCCTCTTCAGGGCGGGAGCATCCCTCTTTCGTGGAAGAAAACTCAACTAATCCTTCCTTTGCAGCACAACAAGATTGGCGGTGTCCTAACAGCCACGTTATCTTTATATGTGTACTGCAGGAACAAGGTGTTTCGGAATCACGTGCGATCTCTTGTCATACCATTTCATCCTATTGCTACGCTGTCTACCATCTTAAAATCTACGGATGGTACAGGAGACTCTGTCTCTTCATGCTCTGCTTCTCTTCCAGGTCCTCAGGATTTTCTTCCATTTGAGTCCTCTTCGGACCTTGCTGCCACAGTTTGTTCTCCTTGTGTTTTTGACAAGGCTTGGAGATGTCGTTCGTTGTCAGTTCTGGAACAAGCAGCTTGTTTGGATCTTCCTATTGGATATACACGATCCTTGGAACAGGCTAAAGTAATCAGAAAATTTCTCCAAGGCAATATTTTCCCTTTAAAACTCTATTCTGTTGGGATTCAACATATGTTTTTGTTTTCTGATTCCGTGGTGGCTACTCGGGGGGGGGGGTGGTAGTGCTCATGTAGAGAGTGTCAAAGATGCAAATGACACACTTGTAGATCAGGCTGATGTGAAGAAGAACAAGCAGAAGAAGAAGAAGAAGATGAGTGTAGAGGCGGATGTTGAGACGAAGAAGAATGCTGGAGTGAAGATGAATGTTGGTGAGAAGAAGATGAGTGTTGAGAAGAATGTGGCGAAGAATGTTGAGGAGAAGAAGAGTATTGAGAAGAATTTGGAGAAGAAGAAGGGTGAGAAGAGGAGTGTTGAGAAGAATGTTGAGAAGAATGTTGAGAAGAATGTTGAGAAGAAAGAGAATGTTGAAGATGTTGAGAAGAAGATGAAAGAAGAGAAGAAGGAGAATGGTGAAGCAAATGTGACGGAGGGATCTACCTGACCAGATCTGATTGACGTCACCAAAGACAAGGTGGTAAGCGAGCTAATTTGAAACTCAAAAGTAGCGAAAGCAGATGATGCTGCAGTACCCACGTATCTTTGGACAGAAGCAATTTGCAAGTTTGGGAACATCTCACTCACTGAGAATGACGAGAAGAAGCTGATAGGTTTTCGAAATTGGATGCTGGCTTTCTGGAAACAGAATGTCACATTTTCGTTGATCCATCACATTAGAAACAAGCGCCTAAGCTCCTCTGACAGTTATGTGGTGAGAACTCTTGAAAAGAAACAAGTTGTCTCTTACATCCAAGGAAAGTACGTGTGGACAAAATCAGGCAGACAGACTTATAGACGTTGGTGGTCTGTCTCAGGCTCGATTGCTGACACAAAGAAGAACCGTATTGCAGGACTTGATTGCATACAGAGATCTGCGGAGGCTACTTTGTGGGAATGGAATGTGGGATCTAGACCTTTCTTCTGGAGGTGGAATGAATCTCTCCTAAATAAAGATTATACCTCTGCCATGAGAGATGGAACTAAAGTCCTGCATGATCCTGAGAAATTGCCCTCTTGGAAGCGACGTCAACGTCCACCAAATGATCCGTCTGCTCACGTGAAAATAAAATCAAAGCTTGAGAAATTTGTAAAGAGGAAATATTTAGTGGATCCATTCATCGAATCACTCATATCTTTCTTTGATGTCCCTAAGGCTGACGATGTGAGAGTAGTGTTTAATGGAACGTCCTCCGGTTTGAACGACGCAGTGTATGCTCCTTGGTTCCCATTACCAACTATTCGCTCCTTACTTCGAAGAGTGGAACAAGGTACTTGGATGGGAGACGCGGATATTGGAGAGATGTTCTATAATTTTATGCTGGACGAAGATATTAGAAAATATGCAGGTGTGGACGTAACCCAGTATTTTTTAGACCCAGCAAACTCAGAAAAGGTGAAAAAGATTTGGAAAGCATGGTGCAGATTAGTCATGGGTTTTGGACCATCGCCTTATTTATCCACTCAGTCTTTACTACATGCTAAGCCCTTCATTCTTGGTGAGAGAAAAGACTCGAGGAACCCGTTCTGTTGGGAGAAAGTTGTTTTGAACCTTCCAAACAGGCAAAAACAGATGGATCACTTGCTGGTGATGTCTTAGTCTACATTGACGACTTACGAGGTACAGGTTTGACGGAAGTAGAAGGCTGGAACGGAATACAGCAAGTTGCAAAGAGGTTAAATTTTCTCGGAATCCAAAACGCTGCAAGAAAATTTAGAACTATTTTGCAAGAGCCTGGACCTTGGGCAGGATCGATGGTGTACACGTCAGAAGGAGTACATGTGTTGATATCGAAGGAGAAGTGGAGCAAGACAAAGAAAATTCTTGGGGAGATGAAAGCTGAGTTGGAACTGGGAAAAGGAATGAATTTCAAGAAACTGCGATCGGATAGAGGATTTTTAATCTACGTCACCAGATCTTACCTGTCAATGGTTCCGTATCTGAAAGGAATTCATCTTACCTTGAGTGGATATCTTCCAGGAAAAGATAAAGATGGATGGAAGATAACAGGGGTAAAGCGTAGGGAAGCTGAAGCCAAGCCAAACTCAATCATAGAAAGGGCCTTGAGTTATCTGATGCAAACTGAGCTAGAAGAAGCACAGCAGACGATGATTCTCTGGAAGAAGAGTTTGATTACACCAAGTGTCCAGTTACTGTGGAACCTGCAACTAGACTTAAGGACAATCTGTATGCTTTGCTGAAATTATGTGAATCCGAGAAACCAGTAAAAAGACTTGCAAGGGTAAAGCACATCTGTGCTGTTGCTTATGGGTTCTTAGACGCTTCAAAGGCTGGATTTGGATCAGGTGTAGAAATCCCTATCAGAGATGAGTCTTCAAATTTCACGGGTAATAAGTCTTTAAACTTACGGTTCGGTCATTGGTGCAATGAAGCTCAAGAGCAATCATCCAACTTCAGAGAGCTTAAGAATCTAGTGGTTGCTGTGGAGAAAGCTTGGAAAGAAGGAAAACTGAAAGAGGTTGAGCTGTTTATCTTCACCGACAATGAAGTTGCGGAGAGGTGCTACTACAAGGGTACTTCTTCCAACAGGCAGCTTTTCGAATTGATTCTCCGTCTTAGGAAAATAGAAATGGAGGGAGACCTAATTCTGCATGTGATCCACATTTCTGGAGTAAGAATGATTCACTGCGGAATCGACAGACTAAGCCGGTCTGATTATAATGAAGGTATTGCAGCGGGAAAAAGTTTGGAGTCTTATATGGACTTGGATAAGTCTGCTTTGACCAGAGCCCCAGACTTAATGACGTGGGTAAAGTCGTGGTGGAGGTCTGAAGTGCTTGGGGAACTTTCTCTTCTTACTCCGGAAGAGTGGTTCACCTTTGATGAAGAAAGGGAGATAGGGAATGCATTGTGGCTTCCAGCTCCAGCAGCAGCCGAGGCTGCAGTGGAACAAATGGCAACTTGGAGTCATAGTGATGCAGATTCAAGAGCTCATGTTTTAATTTGTCCAAGGTTATGGACTTGTCAATGGAGGAAGCAAGCTAACAAAAGGTGTGATGTGTCCATCGAAATTCCGATTAGGGACTTAGAGTTTTGGGGTGAACACACACATTTTGAACCTTTACTAATCTTTATTCGTTTTCCTATCTACAGTAAGAAACCTTTCAGAATCAGGCATGAGAAGCTCTTCATGGACAAGATGGCGAGGAACTTGTATGAAGCGAAGTTGCAGGAAGGATTTAAAGGATCCGATTGGTCAAATCTTCTGCGCGAACTTTGGGAAGAAGCGGGGAGAATTTGCGGCATGTGTTAGCGCGTGGTGCCCTTCTTGCTATGATACCCCGGAAGAACTTCATTTTCCTAGAGTAGAGGTGTTGGACGAAGAAGAAATGGAGATGCCGCAGGTGGACCAAGATATGTTTCTTTGCGCTAGACCTGGTGACACATGTCTGACTCCTTTTCAATGCGAATTGTGTCTGTTTCAAAATGTGCATGGAAGAAATCCAAATTGGTTCTCAAGTGTGGACAAACTGAATATCAGATTGCTTCGTTGAGCAAATTTGGATGCTTTCTGGGCAAGAACAAGTAACACAGTTCAAGCCAACCTCAACCAACTAAGGAGATACTACGCTACTGAAGATGAGCTTGGTTTTGAGTCCACACCTTTGAGAGGACCAATGCCATTAGAAGACAATCAAGGTGCAGGTCCTGCAATGGTCATTCTCAAGCGTTCTCTTGATCCTGGTAGTAATGCTGCTACAGTTCAGTTTGGTACAGTAAGAAAGCTCAGGTCTACATACACAAATTTCTGGCAAGCAAGTCAGATGAGTCAGAGCACCACGGTATTTTCGTTGGAGAATGGGAAAAGTTGGTTTGTGAACTCATGCCCAGCAAATTCTTTCTGGTTCAATCGTTTTATTCAGGGTATGCATGAACGGAGTGGAGACCAACCCAATGTGAATGAAGCTATCTCCTGCGAGTTAATGTCTGAGATTATGACACGTTTGAATAAACGAGTACTCAACAACCCCAGAGATTCGAGATCAATCGAATTTGCTTGCTATCTGCTATTCTCATTTCTAGCTGCGCTAAGAGGAAATGAAACTATGATGATCAGTTTGGGCTCCATCTTGGAATTGATGGTGAAGGAAAAGCGTCTAAAGAACGAGAACTATATCGTCTTGCCTCTAATTGGAAAGTTCAAGCAAGTAACCTCTGTCACGGTTTACCTCCTGTTCATAAGTAAAGATACAAAATCTGACTTCGGATGCGATGTAGGAATATGGTTGGACAGGCTGCTCAAGGTGAGAAAGGATGAAGGCAGAGAAAAGGGTTGGCTGTTCTGTAAGAAGGATGGAGATAGAAGAGGCGAACCTTTGGAGATGTCACATTTTGAAGGAGATCTGCACGAAATCCTCTTAGAGATTCAAAAGACTTCAAGCTTGATCCCAAAGGATCTTGTTGTGGAGGAGAGATACAGCGTATTCAGATTGGCAAGGAGAGGAGCGACAACAGAAGCAAGAAACAGAGGAGTGCCTGAGCTCCAGCGGAAATGATGCTGAAGTTTTCAGCTGCCTTGTAAGTCAAACCGAGATTTACTCTAACTTGGATTGGCTGGTACCGACAAGGTTTTATGATATGTACACGAGGAGGGATGGAAGCTACGTAGCTAGAGTTTATACTCTAGCTAGCCCCTGTAACTTGAATTGAGCCTATCCGCTTGGAATTCAAATGCATGAAGCAGAGAGCTGCCTACAATATTCTTGAGGAACTTACCTTCTGGCTGACCCCAAAGGCAAGTAGTCGACGATGTTGCCTATGCTCATGTCGATAACTGATGATATATCAGATCCGATAGAATAAGCTTCTCAGGTTATCATGCTGTTTTGTAAGTCAAGTCTAGTCTGAAGAATTAAGCTATCTTCACAAGGAAAAGAGCTTTTGAGAGTTTATATTGGGGGAGTAATACACCCACCCCGCGAGAATACCAGTGATCAAGGTCATTGGTTTTAGGTACATTTGTTGCAACAAGGTTGAAATGGTTATTTGAATATGAGTCTAATTTAATCTATTTATTATGTCACTCACGTCAGCGTAACATTTCACTTACGAAAGCTACACCAGCAAAGTAGCCAATGCTCCTGCTTTGTTTATTAAATGACTAGATCTCAAGCAAGGAGCTCTCTGTTGACTAAATGATGGATGCCAAGCAACTGGATGCAAAGGTGCAGTCAAGAAGTAAAGCTGTGTTGTGGGTTGTGTCTCTTGCTATAGCTAGATTTACCATAAAGAAACCCACTAAGTTCAACAAGATGAGGATAATGAGGATGTTTATGATATTAACAGAGTGATCAATCAGATGATATATCTCCTTTGTTGTGTCCTTATGTGATATTGATATAGGAACAAAGGAGGAAGTATTGTAACTGACATGAACTGAACATATCTCTATTTCCACTATACCAATCTAAATAGAGACATGCACCAGCCTTGCAAGCCTGCACATGACAATCTCCATTTGGGTGATTCTGTCCAGCAAAACAGTTGCAATGAAACCAATGAAGGAATGCTCCAATTGGCTTTTGATGGATGACCATCATTCTCCTTCAACCCCTACCTACTTCAGCATACAAACACTTATGGTATAAGTTGAGTTTGAAACAAAGTCTCCTTCATCCCCCACCAACTTCAGCATACAAATGCTTATTATAAAAGTGGAGTTTGAAACAAAGTCAGAAGAAACATGTAAATTTTGTGTCATCCCCCATCTACTTTAGCACATGAACACATGTGTATAAGTGGAGTTTGAAAAACAAAGTCAGAGAAAAACATGTTTGTCCTTTGTTCCCCCATTTACTTTAGCAAACAATGGTAGATAGCAGCAGCAAGGTTTGGAGATGAAGTCATAGACTAACCAAGAAGAGGTAAAAGAAAATGTTTTGTAGTGACTGTTGAAAGTTAAAAAATTTTCTTTCTAAGTTCCATACCAAGGTAGCTAGCCTTCCATACAACCAAAATTTCAATTTTCTATGAGCACACTGCAAGTAGCAAGCAAGCTGAGCACTTGAACATTGGTACATAGTACTGCCACCCAGCCTGCAGAAGAAAACAAGGATTATATTAATGTTGGTGGATTACTGGGAAAAGTGTGTAATGATGAAAGATGGACCTACAAATTTACAAACCAGACCATATCATTTGGAATTCGGGAGACTGGCTAAAGAGTGGTATGTGTGAGTAAATAGTGTTCTGAATGCAGAAAGAGGCTGCTGCAAGCTGTGTGTAGTTAGACCATTGCTTCTTTCAATTTGATACTCAGATTACACAGTAAGAAGTGATTCCAGCCAATTTCTTCTTGATCACAATATGCTTCAAAGGAAATTTCTTCTTGTTCAGATTCTCAACAAAAGACTATTGTGTTACAATGACAGATTCACAGTAGAATCATATGACAAAGGGGCTGCGAAGTCTTATACCTAAGTAAGAATCTGTCAAGTTGGCAGAGTTCAGTATTGGTTTTAGAGTACCCAGGTTGACATGTACATTTGAGAAAATGGTGTTTGTCATCTATATCTCCACAACCAAGTGGACAGCTTTCATCCTAACTCCTTCTTTCCAATTGATTCGAATATATTTCTATGCTCTCTAGTGTATTGCCAACCATACTGGAGCTCAAAACTAATAAATATTACTTCATTAAATCCAATTTCATTTTCAAGATACAATTTTTCTTTATAAGTTTCACTTGTCTTCTTCTCAAGTACACCAGAAATATATATAACCTTCATGAAACTCTTATTTTTATTTGAGATAGAAATTTTGACCTTTGAGTTGTCCCACATTTTGCCATTGCTTTTGAGTGAAAAAATTGTGATGACACTAACCGGAAGAAAATTACTTTGACCTCTTTGTATTTCAAGCTCTAGTAGAGCTTTTTTTATTAGCTTTTATCCCAACTTTCCCATATGTTCAGTGACAACGTCCCAACCATCTTTTATTTTTATAATATCATTCAACGTAGTTCTTAATTGTCTTTCGCGACAGCACCAGGAAAATTTCCAATGAATGCTAATCTACAAAAAGAAATGTTTTCATTGGTACAGTTTTTTGTTTGAAGTTCAGAAGATTTCCATTTCCAAGAAATATTGTCGAGATTCAAGGTTTTTTTAAGAACTGGTGGGAATTCTTTCGGAATCAAATCAGCAGACATAGGCAACTTAGGTGAGTCTTCATCTTTTTGCAAAAATGAGTGGTAGAGTTTTGTATTTTCTTTCCTATTGCAATATGATGATAACAAATTCATGCTATAATAAAAAAATAGCCATGGTGTGACAATATGAAAGCCTCTTCCGGGGTGTACATTACGTTCTGGCCACATGTCTGGACTGAACCAAGATTCAGTTGTATCTGCAAAAACAAAATGACGGATAACATCAACATATGAAAGATGACCTATACCATAGTAAGAAGTCAGTTTTCCTATTACAGTGGAAAAAGTACCAATTTCAGAGATAGACTTTTGTTTGTTTCCAATGTAATCATTGTAATAAAGCACTAAAGGAGACAATTTCACCGTGCAGGGCTTGCCTGCACCCAAGCTTACCCGGATGAATTCTTGCTCCATCTGAAAAAGATATTCTTCCAAAGTTAGATTTTTTCCTTTGCTTCTTTGATGCTTACAAAATGTACATCATTTGTAGAGTAAGCATTTATGATTATTTCAAATACTTTATTTGATTCTGATAATAATCCATATCTTACACCCTCCGTTCTAACAGCTGTGTTTGCCCCCCCCCTAGAACAAAAAGTTCAATATTAAACAAGCCTTTTCCATTTTTGCTTCCAAAAATCTCCAATCTAACTGTCCAAGCATCTAGTATAGAACTGATCATAATAGTATCTACTTAGCTCTCGACTATTTGGTTGTTGCAGTACATATGTATGTGTTTATGTAGCCTCCAAACACTTTTTGTGGCTTACCAACCAAAGGCATTTATGTAAATTCTGCTGCAATGGACCTGCAATACAGCTAGAGCTTATTTTGATAGTGTAGTTGATAAATCAGAGCCTTGTTCAATCTGTAGTTAAATTAAATTTGATATCATCTAAAAGTATGTCTGTGATCTGTTGATCCCCAGCTTCCATTGAAATACCTCTCCTTTGGTAGCTACGGGCTCCTTAAACTTTAAAGTATATAATACTCTGTAGCAAGATGAAGTACTTGGTCTTCTATAGTTTTAGTTTACTTGATACAGAAACGAATGGTTTCTATTTAATGAGATGATGCTGCCGTTACATGTTGCTTCATCTCCTTCACACATTCTTCATTCTGAGCCTTTACTGCTGCTGCGTACGTTTCCTTTTGCTACAAATAGTAGCTAACGGTTAGGTAACGGTATCCTGACCCGACATGGATTATGTTTAGCATTGGCAGAATTCTTTGGTTCTATTCTTCTTCCGTCACGTCATCAGAATTCTGATAAGAATTCTGTCTCTTTGTGTTCAGAACAAACATTCTTTTAGGTAGCGAACAGTAACATTAATTCCCATCTAATTACTTTGAATCCTTCGTTGTATCACTAGTAATTACTATTCACAATGAGTGATTCTAATGCAAATACACCAATCAAAATGTGGCCAGCCCTTGAGTACGCAGACTTCGTAACTGTCAAGCTTCAGCAAGATTTTGCTGATGGTTCCTCGTGCAAAGAGAGTTTGCCAACCTTTGATGGAGAAGGTGGAAGCACTGGAAACGCAGAAGCCTTTCTCTATGTACATGAGCGCTTTAACTCAGCAGCCAGCAACCGCAAGCTAAACTTTGATGATCTAGAAAAGTTCGAGAACTTTGAGGATGTGCTTAAAGGGGTAGTGCAACATTACTGGACTGATACTGTTACCAACCATGCAGATGTAGTGGCAGCAGCAGATGCAAACAAGTTTCAAGTTGCAGTGAATCTTATGAAGATTAGGTTCTGCGGAGGGCGCTCTGGAGGGGATGCTCTTCTAGAGTATCTGCGTTCTGATAAAGTGAGAAAGGAAAAGAACAAGAGTGTTGCGGAGCATGTAGGGAGATTCTGTACTCTTGTAGGATATGCCAAGGAACTCTTGAGAATCGTAGTGCCAAGACCTGATGATAACCTTGAGAAGAAGCTTGTTTTTGATTCCTTCCCATATCAATGGAAGTTGAATTTCACCAATTCAGGAGCTGTGTATCATGAAAAGACTATCAATGAGATTAGTGAGTATATGGAACCCCAGAAGAGTACTGCAGATGCTGATACTTCCAAGAAACATGCTCGTCATCAAGATCTGAAGAATCAGAAGTTCAAGCAGCGTAAGAAAGGAAACAGACGCGGTCAGACTGGTGGCTTCAGAAACCAGTGTACCAGACATGAGCCTCCACATAATAGTCATGAATAAGAGGACTGCATTCTTAATCCAAGAAGTGCCAATTTTTGTGGTGATACTGGTAGCAGAGGCCGAGGAGGAAGAGGCCGTGGCAATGGTTATGGCGGCAGAGGCCGTGGTAACGGTGGAGGAAGAGGTCATCATATCCACTCCAACCACAACAATAATGGAGGACAGTCCTATAACTCCGGTAACAATCAAGGACATGATCAGAATCAGAACTACAATTATCAAGGAACTCAAAATAATAACAATGCTAATACTCGTAGCAATCCAGAAAACGGTTCAAACCAGCAGGGTGCGAATGGCAGTAATGAACAACACTTCCTCATGGACAATAACAACGTCTGCGGAGCACATTATGGTGCGTTCAATTAAGGTCCACGATTTAATAGGCTTAAGGCCGCTTCGTGAGGACTTGTTGGAAGCGAACACTTCCACATCTGGATATTCAATACCACAAGTACTCACGAAGTGAGCCATTTTATGTAATTTCAATTTGTCTCATCCAATCTTTTCTTTTCTTTTCTTTTCTTTATTAATTAATCAACAGGAGTTGTCTCTATTATGAACTCACCGTTACAGCTTGGAGAATGCTTCTGGGAACAAGAAGCAGAACAGCAATTCTGGAAGACTCCTCAGCAGGAGGAAGAAGTTCTATGGGAAGAATACTTTGCAACTTCGATTCCAATGGATGTCTATGATTTTATTTCCTCTCCACCAGTTGAAGTGGAAGCTAGTCTCAGTGTGCAAGCCGACCAAATGAGAAAGGATCCATTAACTGCTCCAGTTTCTCTATTGCAACCTCGCACTATTAATGGGCATCGCGATACGAAGTTATGTAGAACACTATTTGATTCCGGTGGAACTTGTGACATCATTCATCGACGTGCATTACCAAAGAATTGTCCAGTTTATGATTTAACAGAGGCATCTCCGTCTATTGGTATCGGTGGCACAGTTCACTTCAGACAATATGTAATTCTAGAGAATAGCGTATTGCCAGAGTTTGGAAGAAAGCATAGTATTGAAAAGATCTTTGCGCTTGTGCATGATGGAGAGTGTCCTCATGATATCATCTTGGGTCAGAGAACTTTGGCAGCAATGGGAGTGGTACTGAACTACCAGGATCAAACAATGTCTTGGATGGACCTCACAGTTTCCATGAAGTCTCGTCGTCATTGGAACAACCGTACGAATGTACAGCTTGCCTTCACTGAATATGGATATGATGATGAAGCGGAAGAGCAAGATGAATCTTTTATTATGGAGTCTAAGTATGACAAGGTCACAGGAAAAGAAGTAGCAGATGCTCAGCAGCACTTGTCAGAAGAACAGAGGAAAGATCTACATCGTGTACTGGACGAGTTCACAACACTATTTGATGGTCAACTTAAAGTATATCCTGATAGCAAGGTTCATCTTCATCTCAAGCCTGATGCTCAGCCTCGTCAGAGTTGTCCTTACAAGGTTCCTTATGCACACGAAAAAGTTTTCAAGGAAGAACTTGATCGTTTGGTGCAGCGAGGTGTTCTTTCTCCCCCTAACCGATCCATCTGGACTGCTCCAACTTTCATTATTCCAAAGAAGGACGGTCGAGTACGCTGGGTAAGCGATTTCCGGTATCTAAATAAGAATTTGCAACGAAAGCAGTATGAGCTACCAAGGATTAAAGATATTCTAGAAAGGAGAAAAGGATACAAATTTTTTACCAATCTTGATATTTCAATGCAATATTACACCTTCGAGTTGGATGAGGAAAGCAAAAACTTATGCACAATCACTACTCCATTTGGGATGTATAAGTATAACAGGCTGCCAATGGGGATTCTAGAATCTCCAGACATTGCTCAAGAGATCATGGAAAATGTTTTACGTGATGTTTTACGTGATGAGGACTGTGAAATATACATTGATGATATTGGTATCTTCTCCAATGATTGGAACGAACATGTTGGTAAGATTCAGCGTATTCTAAAAAAACTGCAGGATCATGGATTCACTATGAATCCACTCAAGTGTGAATGGGCCGTGCAAGAGACCGATTGGCTCGGACATTGGTTAACTCCAAGTGGACTCAAACCTTGGTCCAAGAAGATCAAACCTCTTTTGGCAATGCAACCTCCTAAAAATGTGAAACAAGTACGCAGTTTCATAGGGGCTGTAAATTTTTACAAAGATATGTGGCAACGTAGAGCTCATTTGCAGAAGCCACTTACAGATCTTTTAAAGACTAACAACTTCCACTGGGGTCCAGAACAGCAACAAGCGTTTGACCAGATAAAAGCGACAATGGCGAAAGATGTTCTTCTTTTTTATCCTGATCACAACCAACCTTTCTTTATTTACACCGATAGCTCTGATTATCAGCTGGGAGCTACAATTGCTCAGCGAGATGCTGATGGAATTGAGCGACCAGTGGCCTACTTTTCAAAGAAACTTAATTCGGCTCAGCGCAATTATCCGACAGGTGAAAAGGAGTTTTTGTCGATTTTTGAGACATTAAAAACTTACCGTACTATGCTCCTCGGTGCCAAAATCCACATTTATACTGACCATAAAAATCTTACCTACAAAAATATCTCGTCCCAACGAATGCTACGCTGGAGGATGTACATTGAAGAATTTGGCCCTCAACTACACTTCATTCCAGGACAAGTCAATACTTGTGCCGATTATTTCTCGTGTATGGAAGTTGATAACAAGATTCTTGAGGAGAAGAGTGCTGGACCTAGTTCTACCAGGAATGTGGAAGAATCTTCTTTTCAAGATATTGTATGGGATGATCTACGGTTAGCAGAATGCTTTATTCAATTACCTATGTCTGAAATGTTTATCAATGTCGCTGAAAACGCTATTTTTCCCCTTGATTATAACAGAATAGCATTAGCACAGCAGAACGATGCTAATCTAGCAGGGTTACGACAGAGAAGTCCAGCTGACTACACTCTCCGACAAATGAATCCTCAAGTGCAACTCGTGATGCACAAGAATAGGATATTCGTCCCAACGCAATGCTCCGTACGTATATTACGCTGGTATCATAATGCTTTAAATCATTGTGGAGAAGAAAAGTTGAGAAAAACTTTCAATGAAAACTTCTTCAGTCCTAAAGCTTCAGAAACTATCAAGGAGAATTGTTCCAAATGCGAAATATGTCAAGTAAATCAAAGTGCCAGTGTACAGTATGGACATTTACCTCCATGAACGGTATCGATGAATCCATGGGAAACTGTAGCCGTAGATTTGATTGGTCCTTGGAAGTTCAAAGTACAAGGAGCGACGTTGGAATTTCATGCCTTAACTATGGTAGACCAAGATACTAACCTTGTCGAAGCAGTACGCATCCAAAACAAACATGCAAGTCATATAGCAACTTTGTTTGAGAATAATTGGCTTTCAAGATATCCTAGACCAGTTAAGTGCATCCATGATCAAGGAGGTGAATTTACAGGATCAGAATTTCAAGAGATGTTGAATAGATTCAATATTAGACCAGCTCAGATTACTACAAGGAATCCACAAGGTAATAGTATTTGTGAAAGAATGCATCAAACTATGCTCAACCAAATTCGATCTTTACTTCGTCAGAATCCACCACAGACAGTAGTGGAAGCAACTCAAGCAATAGAATACTCTGCTTGCTAATACTGTTTACGCTTTGAGGACTGCGGTACACTCGACGATGAATGCATCTCCAGGAGCATTGGCATTCCAAAGAAATATGATTTTGAATTTACCTTTCATTGTTGATTTGAATAATCTCAGAGCTAGGAGGCAAGAAATAGTTGATAGAAGCAATCAAAGAGAAAATGACAATCGAATTGATTATAATTATCAAGTTGGAAATTGGGTATTGGTAATTGCAGATTCATATCGAACTACAAGCAAATTGGATGTAAGATTTGAGGGTCCGTTTCAGATAATGCAAGTTCATGTTAATGGAAATGTTACCATTCGTCGCAGACCAGGCATTTTGGAAGACCATATCGTAGATAGTGATGACTGTCCAGCATTGGTCAGTCATGAGGAGAAGAGTGCTACAAATAGTAGCTAACGGTTAGGTAACGGTATCCTGACCCGACATGGATTATGTTTAGCATTGGCAGAATTCTTTGGTTCTATTCTTCTTCCGTCACGTCATCAGAATTCTGATAAGAATTCTGTCTCTTTGTGTTCAGAATAAACATTCTTTTAGGTAGCGAACAGTAACATTAATTCCCATCTAATTACTTTGAATCCTTTGTTGTATCACCTTTTGGCGTTCTACAATTTTAGTATGATTGCTACTACCATCATTGGTTGCCTTTCTTTTTTATTTCCAACGCGCTCCTTCGGGCGAGTGTACCCTGTATATGATACGCTTATATGGTCCCATCCCATTATTGCTCTTTTGAAGTTTGTAAAGCCCTTACCCATCAGTGGCTTCATGTTGTAATCGGCAATTAAAACTTCAATATTTCTGTTCTTGATTCTATCTGTCGACCAGAATTGTTTAATCGCTACATGCTTCATGTTTGAAGTACACGAATCTGCCATCTTGGTTCACGCTTTACCACCTCCTTCCCACCACACACCTATATACATGTTGGTAAGTATAGCATATCCCATGTGTTTTGAGCTCAATTGGGGCCGAAACACACTAGCTTTTATCAAAGCTAGTTTTTGCTTTAAACACATCCTGTGTCGAAAACGTCCTCGTACGTATTAACGATCCTTCCTTTTCTCTTTCTTTTCTCACTATGTAAAAAAACTACAAACACGTAATTTCACTATCTCATTCTCGAACCTCCATAATAGAGAATAAAAATTCACTTTAACAGCTTGGTTGCACCATAGACGCATCATTTAATTAATAGCATTTCGAAATGTTGTTTTTTAAACCAAACTCTTATCTTGTGTTCCTTGTGTTCTCTACACAATACATTCAGGTTGTAGGCACCAATACTAACATTGGTAAGCTACTACAGCGCCAAGTTACCTTATTTCTTCTGGGGTATACTTTTTGTTTCCTTCAGTCAAGACAAAATTTTGCACCAGAAGGTTTTTCCACCAAAAAAAAGAATATTCGGAAAAAATATAAAAAAGATGAATTTCAAAAGCAGAATAAAGTAATACAAGTAGATATACATTCGAAAGATTCTACAACTAGTCAAATAGCAAAAATAATGCAACACAATAACCATACTTCTTTGATAAAACATGTTACAAGCATCATTTTACTCACAAACTTAATTCCTATGCAGTAAGTAGTAAAAATTCACATGATGTGTAGAAAGACTTGATTAAACTACTCAATTCATTCCCTCCCTCATTCATAATTTTTTTTGTAAAAGTCCTGATATTTCGCAAACTAGAGAAGTGCTTGAGTCAGTATTCACTTATCTTGAAGGTCTCCCATCTGACACACCAGTATTCATTTCTATTGACTTTTTAGTGGAATGCGATTCAAAATATGCTATGAAGCATAATTATGCTTGTAATGTGGAAGACTCAAGAAAACGACTGTAGGAATACATAAACAAGCTTCGTGTTTACTATCTACCAATGAAAAATGTTCAGATCTTGCCAAATGTACGGTGGGGTCACATCCGGTACAACCTAGAAAGATCTCTAATGATGGTTGAAACAAAATATGTCTACATAATTCAACATGATGAGAAATTCATAAGACCAATCAATCACACAGCTGTTGTTAAAACTTTTGATGAATATTATCCTGAACACATTTGGAAACTAGAGTTCCCCTTGATCACAAGAAATCTTTGGACTGATAAAAAGGATCTGACAGGTGAAAATAAATGTTTTAACATGGTAACACCTTTTATAAACGGGATCAATGGTATCAACATTACCAAGACTGATGGATGGTCTGATCAGAATCATTTCACTACTAAGGAATACTATTTGAGTGTGCTTGAGGACATTGGAACAGTTCCACGTTCTCCAGAGTTTCCATACAATTTTCAGGCCACAAAAAATTGTCAAAAAATTGCAGCTCATGAATATGGTGGTCCTAATGATGAGCCATATCTGATGCATCTGAATGGTCGCTTTAGTAAACCCTCGTCGAATAGTACTTCAGTTGCACTGGAAAATACCAAGAAAAAAAATAACTATAACTGATGGGCAAGGCCGAGAGACCAGCGATCTGCGACCAAAAGGTTTTATTTTTTCAATAGTGTCATAGCTTACAAATTTTCAGTGAAAGTGCCTCTTAATTTTTCGCAGTCTTCTCATTTTCAATATTTTAGGAAAGAGAATAGAGCTATTCAAGTATAAATAATTATGATTAGGAACAACAATTCTCGTGAATAGTCGCTACAATTCCCAATGCACTAATTGTCAAATCATTACTATTTATACGTAATCATTATATTGAAAGAGTCACTTAGCTGATTAAAAGTTTCGTTTTATTTAACAGTCTCCATTCGGTTCTAGAGGTCTAAAGGAAAACTTGAGAATAGGTGAGAGATAAGATCAAGACAAAGGTCCAGTTCCTCTTACATTTTGTTATCGTTTCCTTTCTGGAGGAGTGGTTATTGATTGAAGTCTGAGCTTTGAAAAGGGAATTGTTTCCTTCCTGAAGAATCGTGTTTTAATTTTTTAACTGAGGTTTAGAAAGGAAACTGATTTCTGATTAAATATCGCTGTGCAGCTCCGTATACTGCTCTAAACTAGAGATATCGCTATGAACAGGTGTTGAAACACTCGTTACTACTAGATAGATTCTAAGCTATACAGAAACTATAAGATACTCCAGAAGAACAAAAAAATCAACAAAAGATACCGAGAACCCTCCTACTGAGCTTGAGAAGCCTAATTCTTAGCCATATTAAGTGAGGAGACAGACCTTCGCTCTAACCCATACAGCGCTACGATAGCACGTAAAACAGGGTGTAAAACAGGACCACACCAATATTAAACTACTCCCCGCAATGCGATTCTCGTATTGGACTAATATACCCAAAAAGGGGACCAGGAGGTACAACTGCAAAGAGAAGGACCTACGCTTGCAATTCTTGCAATTGCATCATTGTCATTGCTGACTCTGCTCATATTGAGCATATACTTACTTCAACAATCAATAATCTGTCACTGTTACCTGTACGGCTTCCAATAATGAACTATATTGATACAGCAAAGATGTAGCATCCACCATAATCCTGATAACCCCATGCGTTAAGCCCACTACTATTTCCTCATAGACTAGCTATTCTAGCTAGGCACTTACTAATCCTTCTTGGATTGCCTATAGTCTTTACAATAGTAAGTAGGGCCTCAGAACTATCTCCAGTTCTCATGCATTCATATCACAGGACCATGTTGTACACCTACTTATAAAACTGACTCTTCTTTCGAAAACTACGATCTCATCGTTCCATTTACAATATACACTTCTGATAGCTAATACTTCAACTGCTCCATCTGAGATGGACACTACTGCACCTTAACTCTGCAGCGGTTAGAAGTATGCTCTTGTACCGTGAAGCTCACTTGCACTATCTACAAATTCGCGACGCAATCTGTTCTCTTTTGAATTGCACATCATCACACTATTAAATCATGTTGTAAGTCTCGTTATGACATTACAAGTGTTAGATATGAATCAGTCATTAAATGGATAATGTAAAATGTAAACCAAAATTGAAAGTCAAACCTTGAGTATCCTTCTCATCACTCAGGATGGGATATACTATTCTTCACTTTATTTCTCGAGTCACATGTACCTTTGTGGTATCGCCTATACTACCACACAACAAGAAACATCGTTCCTATCAGTAGCAGCTTTGATCCGATCTAACAAAGCACATACTTGACTCCCCGTAAGTCGTGAACCTAAACAGTTCTTTCTTGAATCAGCTGTCTTGAACTAAATCAGCCTGAGTCTCTCTACTCTTCCATGCTTCTCGCGCTACGCAGTAGTCACCTAAAGGTTTCGCAAGTTGCATTCTGATGGGGCAAAGCTATAATTTCTACTATACCTATACCTGTCCCTGGAATGACTGCTAAATGAAACACAAGATGGTCCACTCATTCAATTGAGTCCTCTAACACTTTCAAACAATATGGTATGGACATGCTGTCTCCTAAGCAATGCCGCTATCAGACATGCTACAGAATGCATACTCAACCCTTGTTATCAGTACAAACAATAACAAAATCAATGCCTAGCCTCGGCTTGAATTCAATGCAAATCCTTTGCACGACTCTACAAATACTTCTAAAGCACACTTGATACTGTGAATTTCGACTTGATTCTTCACTCTATACAACAAGCTGACTTTTATCTCGAACTTCCTATAATGGGCATACACTAATGCTTCCATTGCAACTTCGGGTATACTTCTCCCTTCGAATGCAATCCATTATATTCTTCACACACAGCCGGTGATGACACAGTCGTTACAACTCCATGCTACAACTGTCAGAGTGCACGATAGGCACCAAAGTAATAAAGCAACAAAATGCAATTGGACAATGAATACTTATCACACTTTGCGGTCAATGCTTATTGCGCCTTGTGGATCTATGACCTTTCTAGCATCCACTGCAGCTAGTCAATCAATGTACAGCCCAATGAAGTAGTAACTCTGAGATGGGACTTCACCTGCTCTTCAAGTATCTAGCATTGGTTGGCATAATGTATCTACTCAAGATACCCTGGTTGGCATAATGTATCTACTCAAGATACCCAATGGAGCCACCTTCTTATGGTTGGCATCTTGTATCTTCACTGTGATACCCACTGGAGCCACCTTTGTTGCCTACAATAACTCATTAGACACTACAGGATCGAAATAAGTCCACTCATTCGAAACCATAGCACTCTCGCATTCGACATATTATCGTTCTTCATTCCACACTTTTATGTAAGCCTGGCAATAATTTCTCTGCAAACAGCTGTAAACGATGCAATAGTTACTCGGCAAAGAAGGCTTGAACTAGGTGTGACACGATCACACACTGTAGTATCAATTTCTTCTCCCTCAAGCCTGAAATTGGCGAGTTAGCAGGACATCTTGAACCTATGCAATAATGAATTCAAGCATCTGCTTGTTGAGTAATATCATGATGTAATAATAAAATCCAGATCATGTTTTGATTAATGCATATGCACTAAACCGTATGGAGATCATTTTCACGATTAATACGTTCGGTCGCTCTATATCTAATGCTTTTCCAACTTGATATCTTGATGGTTATAATGATCCCTCCTTGATACGTGCCTCAATGCTCTGACAAAATTCGCCGAAGTGTCAAAGTTTACACTCATCGACAATTACAATGCAAACAACTCTGCAATCTTATGTCGCGATCCAAATGTAATTTTCACTGCCAAGCTCAACTTTTCCGTAATCTCGTAATCAATACCTAGGGAAATCCTTCATCCCACATCGTAATTCATTCTCTTGATGCACTTTTGACAAAGCTATGAGATGATAAGACATCTGTGTTACATCAAGACACACCAAATAAATACACCATAAGTCGTATCCATCGTCCCTTTTACAACACAATTACAAATCATCATCTGCATGTGTTTCTATCAGTGAAACAAACAAAATAATTGTTTCAAAACCATGTCAACGCGTGCAAATCATACAAGTTGTGTAGTCCAATAAGATAAATGATTAAAGGAGATTGTAGGCTTCCACCAAACAGATCAACATCTCTGTATCAATTCTCCCATTTCATGTAGAAGTCAAGACACTACACATCAGTAATACAATTCCTCTTTCAGGAACACGCTCAGGATTCCAAAACGACGACATGTGGGTCTTCGTAGACGAGCAAACTCAAACTCATTTTTCTAACGATTGAACAGTCAAACTCTGCATCATTAAATGCATATCAGGACATAGCCAAGCTCACATATGGTACGCTATAGCATTCTTCATTCAATTGGTATACCATGCCCTCCACTATTCAAGATCGCAATATTCTGTAACAGCATTCGATGCTATGACATGGAGCAGGAGATGGTAATTCCTATACACTGTAATTATTCAGCCAGCGTTCATGAGAATGATACACAAGCAATTCATATTATAAAGTATCTTTTCGATACAATCTGCTGCAACTTGCAGCAATTTGGGAATATGGTCATATCTTTTGCAATCAAAAGAACAGTTAGTTAGATGAATCACGAAATGTATGCATAATCAGCAGCAACTCATAATCCAAAGTAGTTACCGTGGACAAATATCAATATTTGCCACTGTACCAATACCAACAGTTGACAGTCATTTCATTTTCCTTGCGGATCTATTACTTGTACAATATGAGGCTATTTTCACTATTGACGCATCTGGTGTGTGAGTAAACACTTTGAAATGAATATTTCATATCAATACTCTACCAGGATAAATACTCTATTTCGAACAGATAATCTTTAGGCCGAGAATCAGAATGATCAATGCAGCCCTGAATAGACATGCAATCACTCAATTTCTCTATGCCGCAGAAATACTCTCGTTCATTGCTCAGCTGTGAGCATAAATGTCAATAAATTTTGCTGTCATTATCCTTTCCCCCATTTTGATTTGAGGAGCTAAAGGTATAAGCCTTGATAAAAGTGAAGCAATAAACTTCTTCTAGTAGCAATGGAACTGTTAATTTCCAATCTTGCTATTCTATAACAGATTGAGTGAGTAAAGCAAACAATTTAATTGTGAAACAGCTACTTTCACCTTGCTGCAAAGTACCACCCAGCCTTTTGCATCTTGCTTTACTCTTCAACTGTAAATGATACTGCAAGCAGCAAGTATCGTTGAATTTTTACTTTACGTGTGTCCCTTTACACGCTACATGGGTTCTTCCCAATGTACGAAGCCTGAACAAGGCTATGGATGTCGCCATAAACAAATATCATAAAAGGATAACTCAAATCCTGTTGTAAATGATATGTTAGCTTATGTTAGTAGTTGTGTAGGCACATCAAGGCCTTTTCTCATCCTATGCATCCATCATGAGATGGTATACGTGTCATCAACTACACATATCTTGCAATAGGTAGCTGGTGATCAGTCAGCTCAACAAAAACTTATATCTTCGTCTCGACGTCTCGAAACCGGAAGAATCCCAGTGATGAGGCTGCCATTCGGTATGCCTGGGGTTGTATCTGATGCCCTGTATCAGAGCCCAATCAGAATACTATGAACACAACAAGCTCAAATTAACAAATAAAAGATAGTAACTTAACACCATACCTTCATAGCAAATCCAAAACGCTATGGGTAATGATAAACTGATTAAATATCGCTGTGCAGCTCCGTATACTGCTCTAAACTAGAGATATCGCTATGAACAGGTGTTGAAACACTCGTTACTACTAGATAGATTCTAAGCTATACAGAAACTATAAGATACTCCAGAAGAACAAAAACATCAACAAAAGATACCGAGAACCCTCCTACTGAGCTTGAGAAGCCTAATTCTTAGCCATATTAAGTGAGGAGACAGACCTTCGCTCTAACCCATACAGCGCTACGATAGCACGTAAAACAGGGTGTAAAACAGGACCACACCAATATTAAATCAAACAAGTTCATCAGAAAACAAAATATTTTTTAGGATTCTCGAATCTGATTGGCTACATTTTTTTGAATCTCAATACTGATTGGCTAATTCCTAAAAATTATCTTGTGGAATAGAACCATAAGGACCCCCACTTTATCGCGACGAAGCTAGTAAAATCCCCCCTTCGACCCCTCTAAAAAATACCACCAGCACCACGAGAAAACGGCTACAGCGCCATAACGGGAGGAAGCAATAATAAAGTTCAGTTGATAGTTCTGGTATGCAAGTACGTCGGTGTCAATGCGTTGACAGAGCTAACTCTATGCATTTATTATTGCTATTGTGCTCTGAGCCAATCACATCGCTCCTTATTATTGCTAAAGAGAGCTTTATTATTGCTAACGAGAACTTTTTTAAGTTTGATTTAACTGCCGTACTTACTCGAACTAAATCTGCTATGACCTAATTTTTCCGCGGTCATAGATCTATGTGTTTATACGTAGGTACTTCCTGGTACCAAAAAAAATGTGCTGCATATTGAGCACCTACCTATTCAATGTATAACTAGAGAAGGGTTCTTCCTTATTTAATTCAACAATCTAGTTTAATATCAACAACTAGTTTAATATCAATACTCCACTCTAATATGGCAAAAACTAGGGATCAGTAGATAATGGACCAAGAAAGCGGAGAGGAGGTGCTTCTAATAAAACTAAAGACACAATCGCAAAAGGAATGCAAGCACATCACAAGAAACAAAAAGAAGCGGCTCAGAAATCTAATAAAAATATATTCATGTCAGCCTTGTATGCTCAACAGAAATCTAAAGAGAAAGAGAGTAGTGTAGAAACTGATTTGAACAGAAATGAGGAATTTCATGAAGCGGCAGAAGAACAGGAAGCACCAGAAGTTGGAATTGAATCTGAATCAGAAGCCGATAGTCAATTCTTTTTCGACTGTTGGGAATATGAATATGATGAACCAGATCCAGTATTTGAATCTGATGAAGATTCAGAAGATGATAAATCCAAGAAATTTATGGATGATATCATTCGGGCAGTGCAGGAACGGCTTAAATATGAGGAGAATCCTGATGGTGCTGATCCAAGATGGCTTATGTATCATCTTCAGGAGAACGATTGGTATATTCGTCAATGTCACATGAATTTTGTATGTAAGAAATTGGATAAATGGTGGAAGGTATACTCTCAAAAATCAAATAGAGCAAAGCATCTTCAGTTCAATCTCAAATATACAGCGCTTCCATATTACAAAGATATTTACGTATGGCTACCGGATCGCAGATGGGGTCAACGTGGAATGCCATCATGTCCAACTTGTAAATGCAACAATTCAGTTGGACGAGCTGGATGGAGAAATGATGTTTTAGGCCGAAGAGTTGTATCTCTCAACACAACTTATTACATTGTTAGCCAGCGATACGAGTGTAAAGCTTGTGAAAATAAGAAAAGTAAAGGCCAACAAGTAGATCAGTATGGGTTCCATGGATACAATCATGAATCGTTCCAACTTTATGAGAATGGGATCCAATATAATTTTCCAGCAATATTGACCAAACGGTCAGCCATTGATAAATCATTGATCGACTTGATGCGACCCTTATTTGATAAAGGGCTACGTCCTTTATCCTTCCAAAAAACTCTTGTAGAATTACACTCAAAGAAATACACAAAAGATAGAATCAAATATAATTACAGGGTGCGTGATGAAAAGTTGAGGCGGCAAAAACTTCAACTACCTGATGCAGATCATTCTGTTTGCAGTGATTTCAATGATCCAAAAGGATACTGTGGATTTGTTCCCTCAGCAGAATACTTAAGCAATATATACATTTCATATCACGAAACAATCAAAGATCATTTAGATCTAGAGGTAAAGAAGAGAGGGGCGGTTAGATTATTCGATAAGTTGGAAAACATCTTTGGCAGTATTGTGGTGAACGTTTATTTCAGGGCCTTTGTACAGGACTAAACGAATACGGAGAGTGCCGAATACAATTCAACACAGTCACTGAAGACCATCAGCAAATGAAACCAGCATTGGAAGCTTTCAAAACTACAGCCGCTATTTATGGACAGCCATCAGTAACACTGGTAACATGTGACAATCCTTCTCATGACAAACGATTCTTTACCGAAATCTTTGATGATTTGGCACCTATCGAGGAAGAACTTAATTCTAATATTACTTCTTCACTTGACCAAACATTACCAACTTGTACAGTTGGGAATATTCCTGTATCATATCAAAAAGGCAAAGTCCAGCTGAACACAATCAGTGAAACTATTCATAGTCATATTATCAATGGTGCTTACTCTAGAGACAACCCGTTTGTTATCGGTTTCGATATTGAAACTAAAGTTTTGCAGAAATTTGGACGGATACGTGGTAAAGGTAGAACTGCGACAATACAAATGGCGTATCGTCTACAGTACAAAGGTGAAATGGAATGTAATGTGATCCAACTTAAAAATTCGTGGCATATGAGCTCGCTGCCACAGAAGTTTATTCAATTGATGAAAGATGACAGAGTACTTCTTGTAGGAGTAGGGGTCACAAGTGATTTGAAGAAGCTACGGAAAGATTTCCCTATGGATTGCTTCGATCCAAACAAAAATGAAGTACACGCAATCAATCTAGGACTCTACGCACGAAAAAGAGGCATGGCAAGTACTGGAAGTATAGGAATGCAGCAGTTAGTAAAAGACTGCTTTGGTGAATACTTGTCAAAGGATCCATCCATACGATTCTCTGATTGGGACAAAGAAACACTTACAAAGGAACAGGTGGATTACGCTGCTCTAGATGCTATCAAAGGTTTGCAATTATATGACTTGCTCAAACAAAAGGTTGATCTGTCAAAACGATTAACACAACAAGAGGCGCAACAAGGGATGAAAGTTGATATTGTTCCAGCTCATGGTTCTGTAATGTGTATGATGTCGCGGGCAGCGATTGGAGAAATTCTTCATGACACATCCTGTGTTGTACCAATACTTGACTGTGACACGGATCGTTTAGAAGCTACAAGCAACACTCGTATTGTTCGCATCACAAAAGTTTGTGCTCCATCTTTGATTATTCCAAACATAAAAAAGAGCAATGGTGAAAATGTTACACTTGGTGACTATCAACAACACTACGGATTAGAAGAGCCTTTTGTGACGCGTGTCAGTGTGAAAATGTTGACGGCACACGCAGCAGCTAGGCAGAGGCTGCAATTTACTAACACACGTACACAGACTCAACCAGCAAGCACATACCCTGTTTCAATGAATGCAACCATTCCACATCCAAGATTTGATACTGATGATGATGCAGAAAATGATGTTACTGATAACTTGGATGGATTGGATAATAGCAATAATGATGAAAGTGTCACACATATTGATGAATTAGATGTTGAAGCTGAGCGCTTGGCTTCTAAGCTCAATGGCAATGAAATCCAATTCCTAATTAATGTAATTCAAAAAGGAGAATTAGGAGCGTCGAATAGCTCAATACATAAATGTGATGAGCTTGGTGATCCGCCAGAAAAAATTGTAAACCGCTTCTCTACTGTTTTAGGCGATCCATTTCACATTATGGATAGACCAAAGGTTCCTAGTCGACACTGCTACAAGAAACTGTACAAAATTGCATTTCGTGATGCACTTTTAGCTTGGAATACTGAGTTGCTGCAAGAATTGAAGGATGTCATGATTGAAAAAGATGCAATGGCAGCACAAGATGTGGATCGACTTTTGTATTTCAATTCAAAAATATTCCGTGATTGTGTTGATAGAAAAATTCTTCCACCAGAGCAACTATATTGGAGACTTCGTGCAGTCTTTATGACTTTTGGAAACCTTATAGACCCTCGCACAAATAAACCATTATTCAACAAAGCAGCATGGGGGAAAGCTAAAAATATACTTGATGAAGTACTCGCTGGATTAATATCTGATCCGCCAGGTGTAAGTTTTTACATGAAGCGCTTAAACGATGATGGAACAGAAATGAAGAATAAGTACGGATTGAATATGCTGGAATCTAT
>BLLK01000032.1:0-329341 GCA_021927905.1 Chaetoceros tenuissimus | reverse complement strand
CACCGCCAAAAGAACAGTGTAGAACCACTAGTCCACTCCCAGTATGAAGCTTCCGAGGCTCTACGAATTGCATCTGTTCCTACGATGATATCCTTCTCCAACTCAGATAGCTTCTTTTTCATGTTCTGCTTGAGTTGATGGTATCTTGAGACTGCCTTAGTACCATGCTTCTTGTGTAGGTATTTTCTAAAGCTTGCGTAGATCTTTCTCTGATAGAAACGTAGCATAACTCTTCGCAGCATATCACACATCTTAGCATGCTTATCCGCCTGATAGGTAACACTCAAACACTTTTGAAACATTCGTCTGTTCCAAATGTCCACTTGAACCTCGGCATCATCTGATTTGGTTGCCTTGGCACTTTTGACTGTTTGATCCTCCCTTACATCCTCGATCTGCGGATCTTCTTCTACCAGTATCTGCGTTACCCTTGCCTTCTTAGCCGAAGGTACATCACTGCCGGTGTCTTCTACTTCACGCTTCTTACTCAATACACTTCTAGCTTTCAACACCGATTCCATCAACCCATACGTGATTTTTCCAGGTGCTTGCTTCTTGAAATCTATAGATGTGAAATGCTGGTACTGCACTTCAACATCGTACAGATCTAAAGCTTCAGCAGAAGTTATCTTTCGCCTCACCTTCCCAGATCTTACTAACACCGAAGGACAGATCACGGGATCATTTATTCTAGCCAAGGGAATATATGCTGGAGTATTCATATCGCCAGAGTAGAAGCTTCCTTCCTCCGTACACTTTAGCATATCTCTCAGTTGTGCATGCACCTTAGCAGCTGGAATGTGCAGTTCTTGGGCTGATCCAATCCACCATACGTGATCCAATGCTCCACCCACATGTCTATGAGGAATCTTGGTGAACCGCTTCAAACCAAAGTCTCTCAGTCTTCTCCTGTTGCCATTAGTTATGAGAACCACCGCCTGCGAAGCCATCTCCTGAGGTAAAGCAGAGAGAATTTGTACAAGGTAATTGACTGAGCCTTGTAACATTACCCAGTAAGATCCCTTGAATGCATGCAATGCCCGTAGAGTTTCATTCCTTCTACAAACTGTGACCCCAATTTGTGATTTTTCTAACTCCAACTTGCCTTGCAATGTGATGTCATCTACTACCGTCGTTAGGTTTTTACAACCTAGTGACACACTACTGAAGGCCAATGAGGGCCAATGTTGTGCAAATATGAAAAGAGGAGTGTTGACAGGTGTGATTACTTTAGTTCCACTACACTCTTCCTCCTTTCTTACTTGCACTACATCAGCCCCGACCTTTCAGATCTCCTTCTTCTTCTTTCCTCCGCCAGCAGCCGCTGCCTTGGAAATAGCCGAGTTCGCTAATCCCTCCACCTTAGTCAGCTTTTCCTCCGCTGCCTTTACCTTCTTCACTGTAGACTCCATCTCAGTTTGCAACTTGGTCACTGCTTTATTTGGCATGTGAGTGAGCATAAAGCGGGAGTATGCGCTAGACAAACCAGAATGATTCTCAAAGCCCACGCGAAGAAAGTCTTCTTGGATAGAAATAGTACGCAGTGCTGTCCAAATCACATTCACATTAGTTCCGTCGCAGTTCATATGATCCGCGGAACTGGATACAGCTCTAGCAACATGGAATTCACTGGAGAACACTTGCTTTACACAATTGCATAGGAAATTCCAGCACTTGTCTCCCTCACTGAAGTACAGCTTTAGTGTTTCATACTCGTTGGAGAGAAAGAGAAACACAGCCTTGACGAATTCAACAGAGCGTACCAGCATGGCATCCAATAGTACAGTGACTGAAGCATCCAAACCTTCCCTGGGATTGTTCAAGTATTCAAGCTTGATGGAATCCAAAGCCCTTTCTGCAGCCACCCTGACACAATTGTTTGGAGTCCCCATAGGTCCCCAAATATCATGGGACTTGATGTTAGAGAACACGCTCGCCTTTGATCCTTTAATACTGCCATCCATGAAGATCTTTGAGCTCTTTGATCCATCGAAGAAGTTAGGTAGCCCACTCAAGGTAGATGACTGGATATGCAACAAGTCCTTGACGCTCCTGTTAAGCCTGTGAGCTTTATCTGGAGAGAACTTCCTCTCGTCTGGATAGCCAAATACTCTGTCGGCTACAAGGTCGAAGAGGATGTAAGCATCGTAGACCATCGACAGACGTACCAGAGAAGTAGATGTAGGACTCATTCTGAAAGCTGAACGCACATCTCTAGGTGAAGTGAATACCTGATCCTTGAATACCACAGTGATCTCTCCTCTAGAAGAATTTCCATTCTTAGCTCGTTCAAGATCTGCTACCTTCTGAGCTAACTTTGCCAGAGTATCTCCATTCGGAGCTGCAGCTGGTGGTGGTGCCGCGACTCCAACATGAAAGCTGTCAAAAAGAGAAGTAGCAGTAGCAGGGGCAGTAGACTGGTTCGCATTAGCCAGCTCCAATTTACTGATTCTGTCGGTGATGCTCTGAACCGTATCCTTAGTAGATTTGAGATACTTCTTGAAGTCTTGATTCTGAAATACAGCCTCTTGCAGATCCTTGAGCTTGACAGGATCTTGTACTACCTTCATGAGATCCGGAGCACCTGTATCTTCGATTGCTTCCCAAATAGATTGCCCTGCTCTTGCGAGGTGAACACTTGGATTTCCCACCTGGGTACAAAGCATCTGATACTTGGTAGTAAGATCTTCGACATCTTTCTCGAGCTTTTGATTAGCAGAACTCATCCACGCTTCAATCTGCTTGTCCACTAACGTCAACCATCCTTCTTCCTTGGGCTCGATAGCAGCTGGTTTCTGGTCACTCACTCTCTCAGGTGAATTAAGAGCAGCTTTATCGAACATGTCAGTCAGTCCATGAGCAACGTCCTCCATATCCTCTTCATCGTCCATCTTGCTGAACACGGCAGGTTTCTTGACGGTAGATCTAGCAATAGCAAGAGAGACACCAGTCAATAGAGCTTCAGTTCTAGCCTCAACTTCATGCATCCAATCTCCTTGATCCTTGAAGTTGGCCTGAAGGAGTCCAGCAATCTCCATGGTATCCAAGTTAGCAGCATCCAGCATCGGATCAACAGAAAGCTTGACCTTAGTAGAAGATCTAGACATGTAGTACAAGGCAGCAGCACCTGTAGCTTTGCAGGCCTCCAGAACTGCCACCTTGTTCTCATGGCTGGTTGGGCATCCCTTCGAGCCGACAGCTCCACAGAAGACATTCCCATTGTTGCCAATTCTCCCACAGCACAAGGCTTCGAGATCATTGACCAGCGCTACACAGCGTCCGTATCTGACTGGAGGGGCAGTGTTTGCAGACCCTGCCTCCGTCCAAGAATCAGAGAAAGGACTGACATTATCATCATCATCATCATCATCTCTTCCCCCCCCACGCACTTTAGCAGGTTGCTTACCTGGGCCGGTAGGAATGAAATCAGCCAACAAAGACATGGTGTAGCGATTGAATTTGAAATTATATTAGTTTGGAGAAAGTAAAAATTTTCTTTCCAGTTCCAGTACAAGATAGCTATTCTTCCACACAACTGAATTTCGACTTTCTATGAGCACACTGCTGAAGTAAAGTAAAGACCTTCTAACTGACACCTCTTTCTGACACCTTACAATTTCAATGGCTCTGCTTGCAGCACGTCATTCGTTTCAATTCTTTCTCTCGTCTGTCAGCTGTTCCTTTTTGATATACGTCACTTGTTTCAAGTCCAGGACTTCCAATCATATCTTTTGGATCTTCTCTGTAGGTAGTAGATGTATCAGAGTATGATGTGAGCGTCATTTTTTGAACTTTCAAAAGCTGACAACTTGACGTTAGCGGAGCGTTTCAAAAGATATTCTTTCTGCATCGTAGTCTGCACTTTCACCTCCTTCGCTTCTCTTTCTTTTCCCTATTGAACTGTATGTGCAAAATGATCCAGCGGAAGTAGACATTTTTACGGGGAGAAAAACGATTGAGTTGAACCGAATTTTCCAAATGAAGCCTTTCTTCCTCCAATCCAAGCATCAACATAAAAGTTTGATAGATTTTATCACAACACAACACTGGAATGAAAATGAATGCCTTACGAGTCATACACAAGATACACAAGGAGCACTCTCAATTAACTTTGAGTCGAGAAGATCAGTTGAAAGTTACTAGACCACTGACCGAGATAGCTGAAGAAGAGGAAGGAGGAGAAGGAGCCCAGCAGCCATGTGGTCGTTACTGCAGAAGAGACTGCTTAATCACCAAGAAAAAACATTCAGCAGTATCAATAGAAGGGCCAGAATCATATGCTGGTAACGAAGTATTGACATCTGATGAAAGTATTGATTACTACAAATCATTAGCCCCTCAAATGTATGAGCGCATCATGACCCGTAGAAATAAGATCAAACCAGAGCGAATATTACCAGAAGAGGAGAGGAGGAGCAGAGGAAGGAGTAGGACCGAAAGCTTCAAAGAAGAAATAGGGAAGGAGCAAATATTAGAGAATAACTGTGATAAATGGCCCAATGAAGAAAATGGAAATAGAGAGGAAGATGACGATGAGATAATTTTTGACTTGGAGCTATGAGCTTTAGCAGCGATGACTTACTTCGTAAAAAATAATACATAGGATCAATTTACAAATATGATTAATCTATATCCTATCGATTGTTTGGTTTGGGAGATGAGTTTACTCAATACTGCTATTGTAATAAATATTAATTACTTTACTATCATTGAAGTTGAAGAGTAGTCCTTTCTCTAAAAGCCTTCACCTTCGAACGAGTGGAGAGCAGCGACTGTGAAAAGTCTATCAGAATTTCATCACCTTGAGAATATTTATGAACACGTCAGTTTTACCAGAACGATATATAAAAACGATTAAAGCTCTCTTTTCCTGGCGGCACTTTCATGATTAGATTGTCTTTGAATGGAATAATTTTGTCTTTTGTCAATGTCCAACAATTTTGTCAAAACAATATGCTGTTGCCAGAGAAGGATTTCCAATTTCTTATCATACATTTGTGGAACTTTGAGGACAGGTCGAAATTTTGTTTAAATTAAAGTGAAAGAAGCGATACTAGAAGATTATTTCCTTTGTTGATTGTCTCAGAAGTACAGGTCCATGTGGTGATTATATCATTTTTAGATTTAAATGTTGTTCTTGCGTTCTCTAGGGATTTCTTGGCTTCTCAATCCCCGATCCCTGGCTGGCCTTCTTAGCAACAACAGTCGTGCAAAAAGCTATTTTGGTAAAATATTGATGGTTTTCTTTCCACCACTTATGCTACGAAAGTCTGAATTCTTATGAACCTGCTGTTGTTCTCTCAAAAAGGCTTCTCGCCCTTCTTTCCTCTTCATTGTGAAACTGAAAAGAACTTGTTTAATTATAATCTAATCAGAATCAATATCATTTCAATAATCCCGATGTTTATCAATTCCAAACCAAATAGACGAAGGATATCCTCAACAGAATCTAGCAAAACTGCAAGTGACTCAAAAATGCAAAAAGCATCACCTATGAAAATAGAAACTTTTTCATCGTTCTCGCGTAACATAGATGAATACAATGAGAAGACTGCTTCTAGATATTATGATGCCAAAACATGGGAGATGTATCATAGAATAGTTACAAGTAGGCGAAGAGGCTCTTTCAATGAACAAGTAGGTAATAGGAACGACTCTAAGAAGCAAGGCATATTGAAAAAACGACAGGACGATACAACCGATTGTTCAGAGGTTAATCAGCACGAAATACCATCCGAAGCAATTTTCGACTTGGAACTCTGAATCTAGGTCCCAGATCTCCCAGGACTTGGAGCACTAAGGCAAAATAAAAAGCTAGCTAGTTTACATAAATACAAACAATAAAGTTATAAAAATAATTATGCATGTAAGGGTGGGTAGTTCACTGAGAGTAATTTGTATGTTACATATCGTCTTCATCGTCGCTCCAATCGTCACCCCAGCCGTCATCATCATCGTCATCGTCGTCACCGTTGTCGTTAGTTTCTTCAGGTGACTGCACCTGAACTCCGCTAGACATGGAGCCGCCTTCAGTTGGAGATGGAGGAGAGGACTTCTCCACCACGTCCGCTGATTCATTGTTTTCTTTGAGGTCAACAGTAAGTTTCTTCAACTCACTGATTTCGTTATAAGCGGTATCTTTTTCTTTGTCAAGTGATATAAGCTGTTCCTTCATATTTGCGATTTCGTTGTTCATCTGATTTGACTTTTCTTCATAGTCATTTTTGGCAAACTCAAGTTCTGCTTCAAGAAGCGAAGCCTTTTTCTTTTCGGCATCCAAAGACTCCGCCTGTTCATCAAAAGACGAGAGCTTTTGTTCATATTCTGCTAATGTACCTTTTAGTTCTTCAACTTGATTCATGAGTTCAGACTGATTGTTCAAATCATTCAACAATTGCTCATTCTGTGTCTTTAAAGAGTCAATTTCAATTTTTAGTGCGGAAAGTTCTTCGTTGTCAACCATTGGTTGCGATGATTGCTCGGCCAATAGTTCAGAAATACGGTCTTCAGCTGATTTCAGGTTTCTTTCAAGTGATTTAATAGTTTCATCTGTGGAATTCTTCAGTTCCATTTGTTGAGAGTCATGAGAAGATTTGGTGGAGACTAATTCTTCTCTTGAAAGTTGAAGTTCAGACTCTAGGTTTGAAATAACTTCCTTTGACCTTGCAAGTTCTCGTTCGTGAGATAAAATGCGTTCTTGCAATTGACTACATTCAGCTTTCAAATGTGTTACTGTCTCCTTTGTTTCCTCGAGCTCCTGAAGAGTTACAGTATCATCTTCCTTCTCCGCAGTGGCTGCAAGTTTCGCTTCTGCTTGCTCAAGGTTAGATTTTAGCTCAGATATTGTTTCCTCAAAGTTACTAATTTCAGTTTCTGTTCTGCTTGCGATTTCACTTCGCTCATTCTGAAGACGTTCAACCTCCATGCGAAGCAAATTCACTTCCTCTTCGAGTTTCGAGATGTTGTCATTTGCCGATCTGAATTCTTCTCCTTCAATTTCTTTTAGAGATTTAAGTTCAGAAGCATGCTTTTCTTGTAAAGATTGCATTTCTTCAGCATGTGTAAGTTTTACTTGTTCCAACTCTGCTTGAAGCGAAGTAATTGTTTCCAGAGATTCGGCCAACATGACATTGTCCTGTGCATCCTCTTCTTCTTGTAAAGCGCTGGCCTTTTCTATATTCTCCTGTAAGTTTTTGTATCTCTGATTCTGGGCTTTTATTTCTGCCTGAAGTGACTCAATCTCTGTATTTTGTTTCGAGACTGTTTCTACACTTGATTTCAGGTTCTGGATTTCGTTTTCCTTCTCTTCAAGTTGCGCTTTCAATGAATTATTTTCAGATAGAATTTCTGCCTCGTCTCTTTTTGTGTCCTCAAGGCTTGCTTTGAGAGCTGCAACTTCAGAATTCTTCTCAAAAATATCAACCTTGAGTTTCTCAACATCGTCGTCAATAGCTGCTGATGCATCGCCGTTGCTCTCGATACTGCTCAATTTCTCTTCCTGCATTTTTACAGTACTTTCCAGTTCTTCCTTGACCTTTAGCACATTGCTAAGCTCAAGACGGAGTTTTTCTATTTCAGATGACTGATCGTTGTCTCTTTTGGTAGAGGTGAATACTACTTCTTCAGTACCTTCAGATTCCTCGTCATTTTCTCTTTCTGATAGATTGCTGCCTTCTTCCTCAGACTCGTCATCTTCGTCACTCCCCCACCCAAAGTCATCATCTTCTTCAGAGACATCAGAATCATCATCTTCGTTGGAAACATCTGGGGAAAGACTACCTTCATCAACGGCAGTATTCATCACAAAAGGAGGTCTGACTCTTCCCAAAAGTCCACCAAGTCCTCCAGCCTTTCCACTCACTTCAGAACCTGTCTTTGAGTGAGTAGATCCTTGTCCTTCCTGTAGAGCCTTTCTTTTTTCCTCAAGTTCGGCTTGGTACTTTTCGTAAATGCTATTACCTACATCAATATCAGCACTGTCGGAACTAGCTGCTACTTTGATCGCCTTGAAAGCGCCTCCAAACAAATTCTGAACGGTTTGCTTGCCCTTATTGATGAGTTCCTGCCTTTGTAATCTAACGCGCTCATCTTCTTCTTGCCATTCTTCTTTGATACGTTCTGGATCGCATCGGAAAAAGTATCTCTGCCAGAATTGTTCGTATGTGACATAATCTGGCACAAGGCAATCAAAGTGTTTTCCGATTGTGTCAGGGTTATCCGCAAGAAGTTCTCCTATTTCTTTTGATTTGCTATCCATATCAAAAGATTCAAGAAAAGTGATGACGGCAGGATCTTCCTCGACTTCATCTTCATTCAAGTCATTTTCTGCGGATACAGGTTTGTCTTGTTCTGCATTTTGCTTCAAGTCTTGGTCCTCCTCATCTAGACTGACATCGTCGTCCTGGCTCCATCCACTATCTCCAAAAGCATCATCAGAGACGTCCATTGAAATGGCCTTATCATTAGAGCTCTCAGTGGTTACTTCTTGAGAAACTTGTTTAGAATCTTCTTGTTGGTCATCTTCTTTCGTATTCTTGACATCTGCAGAATCAGCAGATGTTTCGGGTTCACGTGACAAAAGTGGAATAAGGTAAGTGTCCTTGTCGTCAGCTCTACGAAGTGCCTCTTCCATTGCTTCTTCATCAATGTATGGATCTTCACCATCACCATTATTCTCTTCATTGCTAGGAATATATGCCACTTCTCCATTTTCACCTATAATCATATCTGTCTCTTCATCAATTGCATCATCACCATCCTGCTCAATGACAATCTTGGACTCGATGTTTTGACGAATCTCATTTCCTTCAGAGGCAATGGAGGATGCGAATTCTTTCAAATCAGATCGAAGTGCACTCCACATGATTGTATTTACTACTTCTTTTTCTATGGAAACTTGGAATTGATGGCACTATTAGCGATAGTTTTTCTTTCCAATTTAGATTTATGAAATGACCTTTTCTGATGTCTCTCAATTCCCAACCTCGCTTAATACTAATGGGATGAATGATTATATACAGAACGGGAATAGGTGATGGATTTCTTTATTAACTTCTAAAGTTCTATCACATCAATATGCACAGGCTTCATTCATAATCAGAATTCGTGAGTGAATTCAAAAAGAGACGGTGAAAGCTCCGCACGCTCGAAGCCGCCTTTGGTCGGGGGACGACTATTATAGAAATGTCACAATATAGAATTAGCCATTGACACAATTGTCATTGTTTTTGTATATTCATATGATGGTTGGTAACAAACTAACTATTTTATATAGTTTCTTCTCTATGTTTTATACGTAATGCGATAAAAATACCTTTCCTCCACCATTTTATAATGAAAATGTAGGGAGAGAAATACGAAATACGCCAATGCTCAAACGTAACATGAAATCAAAAATTTCACTCCTTTTGAATGATTCATTCTCCAAGTCAAATGTTGTGATGTTGTAGCTACAGGACTAGACTGAACTTTACAAAAATTAGATACTGTAATCGTCAGGTAGGTCTTCTAAATTGTATTGATACCCATATGCTGTATCAAGGCCTTCGACGCCCTTCAAGTTTGCCGCATTCTTCAACTCTGCGACCCTTTCAAAACCCAAGGATTCCCATAATCTGATACTTGCTTCATTTGACTTGAAAACAAGGTTGAAATATGAACTTTTGTATCCTAGATCTTTTGCAAGCTTCAGAAAAGATTTCCCCATTATTGTAGCTACATTGTTCCTGCGGAAATTAGGATGAGTAATGAATCCACCATTACAGATATGAGAACATCTTCCAGGAAAATTCGGTTTGACATAAAATACTCCAAGCACTTGATCAACGCCATGAGTATTTCCATTTACATCCTTCACTTCTTCCATAGATTTAACCACAAAAGCTGAATGAGATAAAAAGTATGCGCGATAAGAATCCATATTTTCAAACTCCTCGGTGAATGGCCAGCTTTTCCCTTCTCGAATAATTAAATTCATTAGCTCCATTCCAATTTCCCAATCTTTCTCTTCAAAAGTAGTCACTTTAACGTTTGTGCCATCTTTTAACTTTGTTTCTATTGGCAAGTAGTTAATTTTATCCATATCTTTCATACCATCTCCGATTTCACCTCCGTACGCGCTGGTCATTTTTCTTGAAATAATAGCAGTTCTTTGAAGAATTCTGTTATCAAACTTTTGAATTGTTTTCTGGGAATCATAGATTGGTGTTTTTGTCAAGATATTTCTAGACAAGGCAAATGCTGATATCATAGGTCGGAACAACATCGTTGAGAGAAAGATACGTGTCGGGTCCAAAGTGTGAGAATTCTTTAGATAGGAATGGCAGTCAATGTTGTTCCTTTGTAGCTGATTAACGACTAAACAATAGTAGTTATTAAGTAATTTGTGCAGTAACGAGAGAATGTCAATAAGAGTACTTCGTAATACTAGTACCTTACTGTAAACATAAAAAGACTGCATCATTGAATTGTATGGTATCTATCAATGCAAGTGTCACAACGGGCCGTCATTGTGTGCACTGACGTTACTTTTATAACTGCCAAAGACAGAAACAGTTCCTGTTTTGATGTACGTACGTAGATGTCCCTCTTTTGATGTTCGAAAAATCATGAAGAATGCAAAAATTTTTACAAACAAAGAGATATGAAGATATAGTATTTTCCTATTTATTTAATGATGTCACCATGTAAAAGATTATGTTGAGGCAAGGCTATAGCGTTCGACTAGAAACCAGAGAAAAAGATCTAGTCACATTTGTAGTTGATGATTCTATTTTGGAAGCCGTAGTTGAGTGCCTTACGCCATCTATCTTCCATCTCATCTAGATCAATATCTCCTACTTCATCGGTTTCCCTTTCCTCGTGTGCATTCATTATACACCCAGCATGACATGGGTAGATGTGATCTTGGTCATGGCTCATACATATATCGAAGTGACCTCTCAAGAAAGTCTTGCTGTTGACCTTCAATAAACCTATAGGAATATGTTGAATCTCTGGGAACATCTTCACATCAATAGGGATGAAAGGAACAGTATAGTCCAAGACGAAGCGAGTTTTATTCGCGAGATTCTGTGCTTTTGCCGCCTTGAATGCCTTGGAGTATTTGTGACCAGGAACAATCTTTCCAGCAATAACAACCTTGTACTTGAGCATTTCGGTCAAGTCAGTTGTGTAACTAATATTTGGATGAGACATAGCTTCATAAGAAGAAAAGATCTTAATCTTGATGTCTGGACGTCTCTTAGTGAGAAGAGTGCATACTGCAACACCGATCTTTCCGTTTGCGCCAATGTAAAAAATCTCTTTGATCCCTGGAATCTCTACAATCTGATTGTACACAGAAGCTGCAGTCATGGTGTCACCAGTCCAAATACGGATATTTTTATCCTTCAACTCAGGATCTGCTTGAATCATGTCAGTGATGACCTTCCCTCCATCGTTCAGTTGCTTCATTTTGTTCAAGTTACCAAGTCCAAAGTATCTTGTTCCACGAGACTTGTTCTCATTCTTAATAAGTTGGACGATATCCTTGTTGACCGCTGCATAACGACTTGGGTAGATATAGTCGATTGGTGTTCTAAGAACGCAAATAATACGACCAATTTTGTTTCCATTAATACAGTAGCGGGAAACATAGTAAGCCTTCGCAATCTTTCTACTGACAATGCCTGCCAAATGGCAAAGCATAAATTCAACTTGAAGTGGAAGGAAGGTACGACGGTATTTGTCATATACGTTGTATACATTGAACTCTGGGCAAGTAAGAAGATGGCCCAAACCTCCATTGTGTCCAATGAAAACGAAGTCTTGTTGTTCAGCAGGAAGTAGCTTTGGGTCTGGCTTCTTGTACTCGCGGTGAGTTCCAAGCATGAAGTCCCACAATGGCATAAAGAGTCCGTAGTTTGCTCTAAAGTAAGCGTGATGACCAAGGTGGAACTCTGGAGTGTAAAACATGTAACGAAGAGGCGACCATTTGCTGGTCCAAATCGGATTCTTGACAGTAATATTCATGTGTCCAAAAGCGTTAATGATATCAAAAAGCACAAGATAAGCTGCAATGACCTTCCAGTGTTGGCATCCTCCTAGGAAGAAGGGGAAAAGGAAAGCTGGTCCAAAAGTGGCAATGTAAATAAAATGTTCCTGAAAGTTTTGAACGAGAGATGTTGATGGAAGAGTATGGATGGATAGATGATGGAATCCATGCATGGACTTCATGTGCTCAGGGATGTGTAACCAACGGTGAGCAAAATAGTAAAGAGGCTCGACTACGATGACATGACTGAGGAAAGTATTAATAGCGCATGACTTGATCATAGAATCATCTTGGAAAAACATTCCTGGGAACAAAAGCTGCAAAGGTATTTGTGCCCACATGTGTAGAACAATTCCTACAAGATAATCCTCCTTCTCTCTCTTCAGCTGCTTTTGTGTCAACTTATTGTTGTAGTTATCCTTATCACAGAAAAGGTAGTGAAGAGTCAATATAAGTCGGATAGACAACATTCTGATGATACCAGTGATGTACAGTGGTGCCACAGGAGTGAGCTTGTACAGTAATGCTGGTGCAAGGAAGAGAAGCAAATCATATTTTGTTTCTCTCTTGTGAAGTGAATGTGTTGAAGTAACCATCTTAGTTTTTCCATTGGTGTATGGTTTGGTCTCCTCAGATCCATTCTTGGACGTGGTCTTGAGTGTTTTAGGTGAAGTTTTGATACACATGATATTTAATTCGATTCTTCTTGTTGCCAATTCTTGAGTAGCAGTGACGTATGTTTGGATAAGTATTTGTGTACAATAGCAAAATGGAAATGTGCAGGGCTTGGAGTTTTTCTTCTTTTGTGGTATTAGCTTTCAATGTGAAACTGCTACAAAATGAGAAAAGCAATTGTAATAAAGGTAGAAATGAATTCACTCAATATGTATGACGTGACTATGATTCAAGAAAGAATGAGTTGGAAAGTTATTTGTCAGCACCGTGGTCTCTCTTGTTCATGATAACTGGTTGAGATCCTCTCCAATTTCTTACCTAGGATAAGCTGCGCACTATTTCTTCGTCAGAACTGACGATGGTGTATTATGTGGTGGCCACCAAGATTAGAACGGAAATAATGATGTTCAAACAAAAAAGACTTTGTGTAAGCAGTGGCTGACGTATGTTCAAGATACCCAAAAATCCGCGAAGCATAAAGATGGGACCTGGAAATGTGCTCATGTCCTGTGATTCGCTTCTCTATGTTGTAACGACCTCAAAATGTTGACACCCGAAAGAGAAATTTTGAAATACGAAATACGAAATACAAGTCAAAACTACACACTTTTAAAGTGCTGCATGTTGCATATTCATATCTGTTTCATCCTTTACAATAAATAGACTTAGTACTTCTACCTATAAAACGACCAAAGCTATGATGGCTTTAACTTCCTACTTTCCTTTCATGGCTTCTTCGAGAAAATATGGAATGAAAATGATGTGTAAATCTATGACAACAACTTCCAATCGCTTCTCAAATGTTTCCATTTCTCCAGAAAACAGGGAGAAGGTTCAAAATGAAGAAGATTCATCAAAAGAGAGAAATCCAAAGAGAGTATGGTTACCGAAAGAAGACCAAGAAGAAAATATTCCAGATCGTTTGCCAATGTATTGGAATCGTTCGGTTGATGAAACTGATCTGAGTTCAATGCGTAGCATCATAGATCATATTGGTATTCAAGAGAGGCAAGGAGGTAGAATGAGACAACGTAAATTAGGTGTTTTACGTGAGGATCCAGCTGAAGATATGAGATTACTGATAGAGAATTATACTGTTCCATCATTGGCATCTGCATTGCGGGATCGCGAAGACGTTCTGCAACTTTGTGCTACTTTACTCGCTGAGCAAAAGATTGATGAACTTTCAGTTATACTCCGACCTTTCGAACAAAGATACGTAGAAAGAAGAAGAAGGAAAGAAATTAGGCTTGATCTTAGTAATGGCTTTGATCAAGCCTCGTTGGAAATGCTGCGAAAGGGACTGAATAGAATGCCAAGACGAGTAGGACAGGCACATCAGAGGAGAGCTGGAGTAGTATTACCTTTATGCAACGTAGATGGTGTTCCATGTGTCCTTTTCGAAAAGAGGAGTGCAAAGCTTAGAGCTCATGCAGACGAAGTCTGTTTACCTGGAGGAATGGTTAGCAGTTCAAATGATAAATCTATTGTCGATACATGCCTTCGTGAAATGTATGAAGAAATTGAAGGATTGGAAGAAAACAGTCAACACGTCGTCACCCTTGGAGTTTTACGATGTAATTGGGGAGAAGTTCATCATTTAGGTGAGTATTGTAGCAACTTTCAAGTCCATGATATATCCCATCATTAATACATTTCATATCTCATGTGCACATCTTCGACAGTTGGGGTTGCCGTTACTCCTGTAGTTTGCTATATCGGGGAAATAGGTGATATTGACCTACGGCCTAATTCAGATGAAGTTGCAGAGTGTTTCACTGTTCCTCTTGCCTTGTTCCTTGAAAGAGAACGGTGGGTTCGTCGACCTGACTTTGCTCCTATATTCACAGGTAAGACTTGCAAACTTTGAAAAGCGCTGGACTCCGTAATGTCAACATGCTTGTTGAACTGTAATCAAGGATGAATGCTCATATTGTATCATTCTTTTCTTATTCATAGGAGGTCCTCATGTTTGTTGGGGCCTAACCGGCTATATTCTTAACAGATTTGTAAAGGACGTATTGGCTAGATATCGTGTAGACGTTCCACCTGAACCTAAGAGGTGGTTCCCATGATTAACTTTCGTGTTTACGTAAAAAAGATTGATAATTGTAACTATTCAATAGAGTAGGTCTTTCAAAAATACTGACATTACTCGAAAATATGGATCTATTATATTTGAAAGGCCTTACTAATATTTCATATATGTACCCCTTTTATCTCCAGAGAAGTCCATTTTTCTGTTTCCCATTTGAAAATATGTCTCCTACTCGTAGAATTGAGACAACATTGGTCTCTTTGTTGAATGGTGACTAGATGCCATCTGCGCTAATTCCATAGCTGCTTTTCTCTTCTTTGATTGAGCATATTTCTCCTTCTGGCGGTCACGACAACACATACATTTAGTAGCAGATCCCTTTTCTCCAAAAGTGCACCATGCTTTGAAATTCTATAAATAACAAATGTTAGGATTGAGGCAATTACTAGCTAAGCTACTGTTGGAAAGAGAACATGAGCTTACCTTGCATCCCTTGCACCATTTAAATTGAGTTCCACATTTATTGAGAACCCATACATTTACATCACACTCAGTACAAACACCCTTGTTTTGGTTAGGAATAACAATATTATCAACAGAGTACTGAGAAGTTGACTTCATTGACTTTGTTTTTGTTGACTTTCCACTATTGAGCATACGAAATTTTCCACACATAACACAGCACCTTCTTCCATCTTGGCCAATGTCTGGCTTAAAGTTTGTGACGAATGAAAAGTCAGGAATCTTTGCATGCTTATCAAACTTCCCTTGAAAATGGACTGGGTGAGGGAGAGGGAGAGGGTGACATTTGTCGAGAGACACAAGGTTGCGATCGGTTCCCTCATTACTAACAGAAGGAGTTGGTGATTGCATCATAGCTACTTTACCATGACTAGGTGGTGGCGAAGCAAGTGTAGGCTGAGGTGGAGCAGTAAAGGTATTTCTTTTATGGGTCTTCACGCTAGGTGCCGCTTTCATTGGAGAAATGAAACTACTGTGGAGTGCAGCTGAAGGTTGTTCCTCAAGCGAAACAACTGAAGTCTTTTCATCAAAGCTACTTGCACTGTTTGTTACAGTTTCAATATTCTCAGAAACAGGTCTAAAGCGAATGTGATCAGCCTCGATACCTCTCTGACGAAAAACCCTCTCGTCTCCTCTAGAAGAAACTGCGCAGACCTCTACGGTGTACAAAAACTTATGATTATCAGATGACTCATCTTCAGAATCCTGAATCTCAAATCCTTTGATAACACCATCAACAGTTGTTGCATCTGCATTTCTATCAGTGCTAGAAGAAATCATTATTGGACAGTTAATAGCATATCGTACACTATCGCCTAGAACAATTTCAGATGCTGCAAATCCTTTCGCGTCTACTGATTCAACTCTATAGTATTTTTTACATGTACTAGAATTGTGCTCGAAAGAGATGTAGACACCCGATACTTCTCCAGTGCATTGCAAAGAACCCTGATTGAGGACAATCACTTTGCAGCCAGGAGGAAAAGGAACTTGCGCAGCCTGGTTTTCATCAAGCTCAATGAAGTTCTTTTCCTGAAGTTTTCCCTTTATCATATGCACCATGATTGTTCCGTGTTGTAGCTCTAGCGCTGTGTAGTTGTTGAAAAAGTTTGCTTTGAAATGATTGTGAGATAAAGAATGGGAAATATAGATGAGATGAGCGATCAGCGATAGGTTCAGGAATGTTTCGGCGATGCAAAATTTCTATATTGACTAATTTTTTCAGAATACCGATTCATTCGTGTGAAAGAGAAAATAGAGAAATAATCAATGTCAATATTTATATGCCAACCAGTAAATACGTGTTGATATAAATCAAACAATTTACAAAAGATTTTTTAAAATATTTTGATTATTCATGCTCATATGTTTGTAAATAATTACTTTCGTGATCATTCTATTGGAGGAGTATATTCCTACAGGTATTTTGTATTTCTCTCCAATTTCGCTGAAATCAGACTAATTTTGAAAGAACGCTCGAAACCTATTATTGCACCATACTATTAATGTGTCATGAATTCAACTCTGCAATAGAAACCATAAAAATACGAAATGTAACGGTTCAACCAATTTCAAGGTAAGGTATATGATAATTCTTCATTTTCAATCATGATTTTTTATTACAAAGTCAGATCAATAATCATTTCAAAAATTAGACCTGTACATTTTTTTTTATTTTTCATTTGACTAGACTAGAGATGTGACATTTTCCAAAATTCAATTTTTGCCCTGTTGTTCATTCTGATTCAACGCACTGCAGTAGACATGATTTGTATTTTGCCAATATATCGTGACGGCATATTATTACATATGAAATTTCGGACTCATTATTTAACCCTTGATCTTTGAAAGAACTCCAGCTCCAATTACAGATGCAGCAGGAGCAGCAACTCCAAGTGTTCCTACAAGCAAAGTTTGTGCAGCTACTTGTGCAACAGTGTCATCAGGGATAAGGTATACTCCAGCAGCTGCAGCAGCTACAGATGCAGCAGCAGCTCCTTGTAAAGCTCCTGGGGAGATAGAGATAGCCTGTCCAAGAAGTGGTAATGCACCTGGAGCAAGGTCTACAATCTTTGGAAGAAGAGGAAGAGCCTCTGGAGCAGCAGCCTCAAGAAGAATCATAACATCCTTGTTTGAAGCAGCAAGCTTAAGAAGTGGTTCAAGCTTGGTCAAGGAAATTCCAGAAGCTTGTGCCTTTGACAAAAGTCCAGCCTTTGCAACTTGAGAAAGAAGTTTTGTGTTCTCTACTTGCTCAAGAAGATTCTTTACTGCAATATTATTTCCATTATCATCAACTACAGCAGCGTTCAAGGAGGTGGTAGAACGGGAGATTGGTGCTGGAGCGAAAGCATTTGCACTTGCAGCAAGAAGTGCTGTGATGTGAAAGAAGAAAATCGAAAAAATGTAAGTTGAAGTTCTTCGTGACAAACTTTCTTCCTCTATTCAGATCTTTCTCAAATTTTTTCCAACATCTGTATTCTACTCACCACCGATGAAAAGCTTAGCGTTAACCATTGTGTGAATATGTACTTAGTCTATTAGTCTATAGAAAAACTCGTTTACAAGATAAAACAATTGGTGCATGGTGTATTGGCTCTTTCCTGTGTGCCGGCACAACAAATCTTTCCTCATCAACAAAACTTCACGTCATCGACCATAAGTCCTTAGTCTTCACGGATAGTTTGAAAGATCGTAACCTATCCTATTTCCTAGAAATTCTATTGTGTTCTTCAACTTGGATGAAAAAGGAAGTATTGCGCAAGGCTCAAGTCTCTTTTGTTAACCTACTCATAGTCCTACAGAGCATATTTTAATCAGATGATAGCTTTACGAAAGGTTGGAAAATGAAGATATTTGTGTGACCACCTGCACCCTATACCTACGGTCAAAGTCAGAATCAGCATTGTAAGGGTCATTTTTCATTCACATTGATGATTCTATTTTCTGGCGATAGTTTTGTTCTTCATAAAGTCTTCATGAGCAAGAAAGTTTCAATGCCACCAAGCCTCACATCTTCGACTAGGCTCTCTTTTAAAAATCCAGAAAACTAAACTATTATTTCACTTTTTATATTTTTATGGCTTTATGTAGTACAATTTCATCATCAAAAATTGAGAAAGTTTACAATTGAGACAATACCTCATCAGCAATTTCGATAGTTCTCTTGATATCCTCTTCTGTGTGAGCCATGGACATGAATCCTGCCTCATACATAGATGGTGCAAGGTATACTCCACGCTCAAGCATCATACGGTGCCACTTTCCGAACTTCTCTGGATCAGCCTTGGTTGCATCTTGGAAGTTCTTTACTGGTCCCTTGGTGAAATACCATCCGAACATACCACCAGCACAGTCAGCACTAATTTCATGTCCGTGCTTCTCAGCAGCAGCTACAATTCCATCAATGAGCATCTTAGACTTGCGCTCAAGTTCCTCGTGTACTCCAGGCTGCTCAAGACGCTCCATAGTCTTGATTCCTGCAGTCATTGCAAGTGGGTTTCCAGAAAGGGTTCCAGCTTGGTACATAGGTCCAGCAGGAGCAACCAACTCCATGATTTCTCTCTTTCCTCCGTATGCTCCTACTGGAAGTCCTCCTCCAATTACCTTACCCATAGTGGTTACATCTGGTGTTACTCCAAAGTATTCTTGTGCTCCTCCATATGCAACACGGAATCCAGTCATTACCTCGTCGAATACAAGAACTGATCCATTCTCAGTGGTGATCTCACGAAGTGCCTCAAGGAACTCCTTGTCTGGCTTGATGAATCCAGAGTTTCCAACAACTGGCTCAAGGATTACAGCAGCAATTTCGTCCTTGTTATCCTCGAAAATCTTCTTAACAGATTCGATGTCGTTGTATTGTGCACAAAGGGTTGCAGCAGTTGCGGATGCTGGAACTCCTGGGGAATCTGGAAGTCCAAGGGTAGCAACTCCAGATCCAGCCTGTACAAGGAAGGAATCAGCGTGTCCGTGGTAGCATCCCTCGAACTTGATAACCTTCTCACGCTGAGTGTATGCACGTACAAGACGGATCATTCCCATGCACGCCTCAGTTCCAGAGTTGGTGAAACGAACCATCTCTACGGATGGAACTGCATCAATTACCTTCTGTGCGAGCTGATTCTCAAGAAGACATGGAGCTCCGAAAGAGCATCCCTTATCCATGGTTGCCTTTACTGCATCAAGAACCTCATCATCTGCGTGTCCAATGATAGCTGGTCCCCAAGTTCCAACGTAGTCAATGTATTTGTTGTCATCAACATCCCATGCGTATGCTCCCTTTACTCTATCGAATACAACTGGGTTTCCTCCAACAGACTTGAAAGCACGTACTGGGGAAGATACTCCACCAGGCATAAGCTAATAGTACAAGAATTAGAAATGTGAGAATAAAGATAGTATATTTCTTTTTTCTTTGTGCGTCTTCCATACATCAATTTTTTTTTCTTTTTTCTTTGTGCGTCTTCCATACATCAAAATTTTCTTTCTTAGGCTCTTCTCTAGAGGTTCATGTTTTCTCTAGGAATCAGTGCATAAAAATGATATATCCACCATAGCTTGTGAATTGCGAACAAGCTCCTTTTCACCTTTCCTTCTAGCGAAACTCACCTCCTTAGCTGCTGCGAAAATTTCCTCGGATTTCTCAAAAGTGTAAAGTTCAGTTTCTACAGCAGACATCTTCAAAGCAGTGTTTGCTGATGGCACAGATGCTGGGGAGAAAGCAGCAGCAGTGCTTGCCATAAGTGCGGTTGCGAATGCGAGCTTCATTTTATTGATGTGAAATTGATGTACAAAGTGAAATTAATGAGATTGGTACGATCCAATAAGGAATTGTTATTATTGTTTCGCTGGGGATGAGCCATCATGTTGCCAAGTTGAACTTGAGGACTGAAAGTGCGTTGTTCTTTGGATTTTTCCTGATCTTTGGAAAAGACTCCAGCTGGCAAGAAAGGAAGAAAGGGGGAGAGGAGGAGGATAGATTCAAGATCTTTCTTTTAAAAAACTCTCATCATTATTTTTGAAAATAGATTCATATTATCCGTCCATAGTAAAAGGTAGATGTACCCTTGCTTGTCTGTATTACTCCTTTAAAGAAATATTTATTTGAAAAAAGTGCATTATTTATTATATTGCTTGAACAAAATCGTTCATGAATCAAAAAAGATCCCTTTGCTCACACTTGTTTATTTCTCCACATGTTGTTCCTACATTAATTTTAAATGAGATGTGATTCCTTCAAATGCATAAACAGGAGCAGGTCCAAGACCCAATACTGTTCGACTTCCTGCTGCAATTTGTGTTCTACCAGCGTCTTCTACAAAGTATGCAGGAATTCCTGCTTGAATTGCCTTTACAAGAATTTCTTCCATCATTTCTTTTTCATCTGGACATTTCACTGCAATCTTTGCGCAGCCTGTTCGTTCCCAAGCTGCTAACCCAGCTGGGCATGCAGTTCTTGCTCTTTTATAACATCCAACAGCTGCATGGCAGCATTGAGCAGCTATCTTTCCCTTGCCCATTCCTAAACTAGTATTGACACATAAAACCATTTTGTATGGTGCATCTTTCATTCCCCAAGCTTGCGATATATCTGTAGCAACATCAGGTGCAGCAGATGAATCGTCATCGCCTTCGTCATCATATTCTTCTCCGGAACCTATTGAAATATTATCTATTTTCTTCACTTCCTTGTTCTGTAGAAATACGAAAGCTAGGGAAGGAAGAAGTGCTCCCGCTAAAAAGCAGAACAATGGCTAAAAAGCAGAACAATGGATTCATATCATTCGCACTTGATGGCATCATTAGTTATATCGATTGTTATTTGGAAAGACTTCAGGTTTAGTTGAATAAGTTTTTACAGTTTTGATTGACCTAAAAATGAGACGAATTCACAATCGCTTGGAGGCTGGAGGTGATGTGTGTTACGGTTAACGGACAGACGAAAAGATTTCATCTTGTCATTGTTATTTTCTTTTTCCTCTTTTTTGCTTATTTCAGTTTATTATTTTATTTCCTATTCTATGATAATTTGATTCTTTACAATAAATAAGTTTAGTTACAACATACTCAAGCGCTCCTTGACGATGTCCACTGTAGGACTTTCTCCCTTAACATTCACTACAGCAAAGTCCAAATCCCTAGCATAATCTCCTTCTGCAATCTGAGCAGTTACTTCAGCAAGTGTGCTTCTCAAAGTATCACCGAGAAGTTCGTCACCCTTTCCAACTTGTACATCCTGGGTCGCAGCATCCTTGTCTAATTGAAATAGAGTACCAAGGTAGTAATTGTTATCATACGGTCCCCCAAAAAGTTGACCTGGCCTAATGATCGTATATGAATATCCATTCTCCTTTGCCGCATCTTCAATCGCCTTCTCTCCAGCTGCCTTTGCATCGAGTACTCCACAAGTGTTTAAAATTGGGAAAGGCATACTTTCCCTTCTCTGAACGCCGATAGAGCTCAACATAATAATCCTTTTTTGAGTAGCTTTGCAAGCTTTGTTCCATGCTTTGACTATGAATTCATTTGATTTTGCATCAACATTGTTTGGCGTATTGAGCCCCTGTTCATCTAGAGATGAAATTGTTTTCTTTATGGAAAATGAATTATCAAGAAGTGACTTTAGTACATAACTTGAAACTTCGTCTTCGCCAGATTTAGTCCATGCCTTGGTTGGGAAGGCAGTTGTTCCACTGCAAATCACAATAGCATTCGCATTTCTGAGAGGTTCAATCAATTTATCTGGACAAGCAAAATCCTCGCCATCTGAAGCACATCTCATTTCATCCAAAAGATTTGCTTCAAATAACTTGATGGAATCCTCTCTCCCTTCAAAAAACTTTTCAACAGAAGATGCATCACGAACGATGCCATTGACTTTGTAAGTATCAGATAGTCGAAGAGCAACAAGCTTTCCAACATTACCACTAGCTCCTACAACTGCGATAGTATCTCCAGGTTGTAGCGCAGTACTTGATGCACCAGATGGAGAGCCATTCGCTACCGGTTTATCCCATGGAAGTTCAAACTTTGGCATTTTGAAATCGCCAAAAGCGGAGCACATGGCAAAAAGTTGCAAGAGTGCAAATAATTTCAACATGTTGTTTTCAGATGATCAATATATGTTTGTATTTCGTTGAGAATTGAAATATAGTGAGGCTTTCATATCATGCAATAGCGCAATAGCACCTTTTGTGTCTAAAGTCCAAAACCAAAACAGGTGAAATGTGACGTGTTGTCCATTATGGTCTGTCTGTATATCAGGAAAAGATCTCGAAATTGTTTGCTTTTTTATCGACCGTATTTCAATTTGATCTCTTTTTAATTGAAAGGTAAACTGGGAGAGGTATTAAACGAGGTGCATTTACAATTACAGGTGCTATCCAGTGCATTCCTTGAAGGAATATGAATAGAAGTCTCTTGGCAAAGACAATTTTCCTCTACACAACCACGTCCATATCTTCTACAATTCAATCAACGGCCTTTACGCAGCCATTAAATTTTGCAAGACAAAACTTTCAACCTAAATCCAAAATGTCAAGTACTACTGAGGACAAATCATTATGCTCTTATGTAGACATTGGTGCAAATCTTTTAGATGAAATGTATCAAGGTTCCTACCGAGGAAAACAAAGGCATGATGCCGATCTAGATTTGGTTCTGCATCGTGCATGGGAAAATAATCTTGATAAAATCATAATCACTGCAGGGACTCTGGAAGAAAGCAAGAAGGCTTTGGAGCTCGCAAAATCAGATAAAAGGTTGTTTTGTACAGCAGGCGTCCATCCTACCAGATGCAGTCAGGAGTTTGGCGATAGTGAAGAAAGTTGGAGTATATATATTGACTCTCTACGCAATGTAATCAAAGAAGGACTGCAAGAGGGAAGTTTAGCAGCACTTGGAGAACTAGGCTTGGATTACGCTCGATTGGAATTTTGTGGCAAAGAGACTCAAAAGAAAGGATTGATCAAACAGTTGGAACTTGCAAAAGAAGAAGAAATGAAAGATCTACCATTGTTTCTGCACAATCGAGAGACAGGTGAAGATCTTTTGAACATATTAAAGGAGCATTATTTTACGGATGGGGTAGAAAGGGCAGGAGGTGTTGTGCATTCATTTGATGATTCTATTGAACTTGCAATGAAATTCATAGATCTTGGATTGTACATTGGTATCAACGGTTGCAGTCTGAAAACCGAAGATAATCTTCAAGTAGTAAAGGAGATCCCTATGGACAAGTTATTGATTGAGACTGATTGCCCTTGGTGTGACATAAGAGCGACTCATGCTGGATCTCAATATGTAACTACAAAATTTGAGCAAAAGACCGAAAAGAAATATGAAGCAGGGTTATGCGTGAAAAATAGATACGAACCCTGTCACATCGTCCAAGTATGCCAGGTTGTCTCTGGAGTGAAAGGAGTTACGGCTGAGGAAGTTGCCAATGCTTCTAGGAATAATGCATACAAGCTATTTGGTAGATTAAATCGATAATTGTTTCTAACTCCATTCCAACAAAAATGGGCTAAATACCTATATATCAAAGGTTGAATATTACGCATAGATAAGGAGACAATAGCAACCAATGATGAGAGCAGCTTCTCTCTCGCTGAAGGCTCTCTCTTTTTGTTTCTCTGATACTCTCTCCTCTCTACCTTACTACATGACCTGATACCTCTTGCACTTTCTCTCACTCTCTATCAGTAATAAATTGCTCGAATAAGTACAATTTCCTTTGCCTAAAGTGACCAGAAAAAGAACGAAAGATGGCTGCAGAAGCAAGAGCGATGCTAGACGCCCTAATGGGCCAAGATAGAAATACCACCATTGTCGCTCCAGCAAGCAACGAAAACGACACAGACTGGGACTCACTCCGTAAAAAGAAATCATGCTATGATAGAGACATATGCCCTCTTTACTGTGCATGGGGTGTAGATGTCTATGAACTATTTACAAACACAAAGTCAGACCTCGGACCGAACCCATATCAAGTTCGAGATGATGCAAGAGAAGAATACCTTTCCCTACCAGAGCATGAAAAGGATCGACTAGGATTTGAAAGAATGCTTCATCAAAAACTGGGAAGTTTGGTCAGAGATTGTGATCGTATTGTCAATCGCAACAAAGAGAAATTGAGACAGGAGATTGTGAAAGCTGCTCGAGCTAGAGGTACAAATCAGAATAGAATTGATCCTGTAACTGACATTAGTGATGATATGATTCGTGATGCTGCTGAAATCATGGCGGATCTTGAGATCAGAGAAGAAGAAGTGAAAGAAATGCTACAAAAGATTATGGAAATTGACGAAGATTGGAAAGGACTCTGGAAAGAATTGCAAGGTTTGGAAAAGGAGAATGAGGCACCCAAAGAGGGAGCACCCGATGAACAAGATGATCCTACTCTAGAGACCAAAATCAAGGAGGTCAAGTCCAAACTGTATGCACTCTCTGCAGAGCAACAAAAGGTAATTGGAAATATTGCTAATCTTACAAATACAGTGATTGTCCCACTACGTGATCAACTTGGTAATATTACAAAGCAATTGTACTATGTCAAAACTGAACTTTCTGCAGATAAAACCGTTTGTGAAGTTTCAGGAAATTTCATGTCCTTCCGTGATGCAGAAGAAAGAATTGCAGCGCATTATGCAGGAAAGCAGTATGTTGGATGGAAAATGGTACGTGATAAGTTCAAGGAATTAGATCAAAAGGCTCGTAATTGGAGACCAACTCATGATGGGCCTCCGAGAGGTCCGCCACCTGGCTATGGTCGAGATGGTGGAGGATACGGCGGCCCGCCACCAGGAAGAGGAAGAAATTACGATCGTGGATACGGAGGTCGAGGCAGTGGAGGATATAGACGAGATGATAGATCACGCTCTCGTGATGATAGATGGGAACGCGACAGAGGACATGGCGGCGGTGGTCATAATGGAGGTGGGTACAGAAGAAATAATGACAGACGAGGTTGGAGATAAGCAAAGGAAACCTTTCGAAAGTGGCAGAGGTATAGGACGGTATGTAAATATTTGAGAATATCTTTGGATATATATAACTGTTTTATATTACATGTACATGCCTACAGATAAAATGAAAAATCCTTTTCAAAGAAGAGATTGAAAAAAATCACTACAATCCGAAAGTAATGAATTGCTGTAAGTACTACCATTAATAATATTTGTGATTACGCTATGAAAACTTTTTATTTTGAAGAGCATTCAAGTATCGCAAATAAAAGGGAGAATTTTAAACGGGAGTGAGGGCAGCATAAGTCCAGTAAGTGATTCGTACATGTAAATATATAGACTATATACATGGCATCCTTATTGAAGCGTACGTATTACTATATCAGCCATACAGGATAATCCAAACCTCCTGCTATCTAACTTTAGCTTTGAATACCGCTGCTATATGTTATTGCCTTTGATTTATTACGTAATTCTTCTTTTGTAATAGTAGAAACGAGCTCTGCCAATGAAACCACTGACAATGGCAAGAACAAGAGCAACTGAATCTAAATACCTCCTTACTGTATAATTAGTGTTAATGAAGTAAGAGAATGATTCATTCTATACTACGAGGCGTGTTTCATAGTCCCAGTTTTTTGCTTGATTAAGATACGTAACCACGATAGCAGAGCAAATGTCCAGGTCGAAAACGCGTCAAGTTTTTCACTTTTTCAGCTGATCTTGCCTCACTTGTGGAAATGAAGAAAGCGAATATGACAGTTATAATGCAATTTTGATGATTCAACAAATAATTATGTTACAAGAGTAGCTACAAGTCCAATAGTCATTCGTGAAGATGAGGACAACTTCAAGTATATTATCAGAGAGGTGTAAAAAGTATAGTGACATGAGATGAGGGGAGAGCAAAACTAGCGTCGAAAAAGTGGAAGGACTCCTTTCAGAAAAAATCAGCGGTCGCATTCACAGGACTTGCAGTTCTTCCCAAACCCTCCTTCCCAGTCTAAAAATAACTTTGCAGCTTCCTCGTTTTCACTCTTGTACACTTCGGTCACGTCTTCGATCTTGGTAACTCCCCATGTAAAATGCCTAGCTTCATTTGCAACGTATGTAACTTTGTAAACTCTATCCTCTTTGAATGGCAGGTTCTCCTGTCTATAGTAATTGTCAAAATGCAAAATTGCAAGTGAAACCAGTACTTGACTGTTTAGAGTTCCAAGCTCAGTTAGTATGCGATTACGGAAGGCTTCCTTATGACAAGGGCATAGCTCTTCGAATGGGGTACAGTTATTGCATTTCTCATCGTAGCAGGTTTTACTCGTCCATTCATCGATTGAAGGAAGTTCACCTACTTCAGTAACAACCCCTGAGAGCATGCACCAATTGCCATTCTCTAATTGGACTTGAGTCTCGGTCCGATGACCTTTCTCGGGCTGACGTCCAGTAAACAGGAATTTATCAGGTTTTTGAAATGGTTCGCGCCTTTCGGCGATATCATCACGAATAAATGCTTGTTCGAAATGAATGATGTTTGTATTCTTGCATTCGATAATAGTTCCAATAATGATGAAGTCCTCAAGTTTGCGTAGTAGTGTTGTATTCCTGTTTCGTCAAGTATAGAGTGTAGTCTCTAGAATGAAGAGTGAAGAAGGGGATTTGCTATCTATAGATTTACAAAGATTGCAATTGATGCTGCTTTCATCACTATTGAAGATGCTTTCAATCTTGTAGAAATTGAGCCCGCCCAAAAAGAAGCCAAAAGAACATCTCGTCATCAGTCCCATTTACAATGACACTCAAAAATGGCCTCCTTATTTTAGGCCTTCCAATTTCATTGGACGCTTTTGCATTTGAATCATGTCAAAGCAGTAATATGCATAATATAAAGGAAATATATTTTCAGTAGAACTACTGCACTAATGTTTATTATTCTACAAAGGCTGAAAATTTGCAATGACAACTCTTTATTACCATATGAACTTTGAACTTTTACAGAAAACTTCTGTACTGTGAAGACATCATTGGTCCTCTTTCCTCTTCTCCTCTCCCTCTTATCTTTTTCGAAGAACCCCGAGGATCTAAAAAGAACAACAACAAAATGCTGCTTTTCAAAACACTTCCAAGAAAATATGAAACTAGTAACTACCCATACAATACCGAAGTATCTCTCGCTTTATAGAAAATTCATCAGTCTACCTAGCTAGAAATGGAGAACTCAACAGTACTCTATACAAGAACCGCCCCTGAAAGACCCCCTGTGAATGTAGCAACACAGAAAGGAGCCAATGCATACCTCCGTCAACTACGAAAAGATGGAATGCCACCTTTCAGCTCGAAGCTCATGGTCAGCATCAACCAGTACATTCACAAGCCGGAAGAATCTATCGAAGAGCGCTGGCGTTCACGGGAGAACACTGGCCATAGTACCTTACATGGTCTGTATAACATAATGCGAAGCATCTGCGAGAATGCTTCCAATGACTTGCTGCGAGAAGTAGTCACCGATACCGAGCTGCGTATCATTTCCAACCACTTTGCACAAATGCTGAAGTATGCCATATCCAGAGAGAACAAAGGTGTAATCATTGACGAGCCATGTCTTAACGAAGTAATTGGTCTAACAACAATTTTCATTAAAGGTCTCATCATTAGCGATGATGCCATTGGCAATATCTTGAAGTCTCTAGCTAGTGCTGCAAAACAAGCAACTGATGAACCTTCTCAAGATAGCGGTGTTGGGTACTTCTTATGCCATACCATGATAGAATGCTTTGCAAATCTTATTATGAACAAGATAAAAAGTGCTGACAAGGCAATAATGATGATGCACAAGACCGGTATGCTGGAGCAAGTACTACGCCATATTCATCTACCTTGGACTTTTGTTACCAACAACATTGACATCAAAGAGAATGTGAAAAACCGAATTCGTTTCTTTTTCATTACTGTAGCAAGCTCTACTATCAGTCTAGGTAAAATGTTCAAAGCGGGATCTCCTACTCGTGATGCTCTTGTTGATGTTCTCCAAGGACGGATCAAACCATGTGCAGAAAATGAGCATATGATGGAGATTCTAGAGGCTCTGAAGAAGTTCATTGACATGGGGCTTACATCGGGTAATTCAGACGACCAATATATTTCAATGACGAGCTTTTGTTGTTCAAAATGTGAAAAAGTAGACTACACTCGCAAGCTGCTTGTTTGCGGAAAGTGCAAACATTGGGGATGTGAGTATTTTCTCCTTTGATCTACAATTCAATTGATATTTATTCATCTAATCCAGTGAAATTATTTTACCAAAGATTGTTCACGCGAATGCCAAATTGCTGATTGGAAAGACCACAAACAGACATGCAAAAGCATCAAGTCGTTGTTGACGAAGAGAAGTAGAAACAGCGAAGCAATTGCTACCAAATTTGTGGCTGAAAACAAAAACTCAATTTATGAAGCGATGAGAAAGTGCTATGATGGAGGTGATTTGGTACTTGACTTGAACTTTTCCAATGATTGTGCGCCTAAGCTTCCTCCAGCATTACGCAATCCTCCTGAGTTTGAAGTTTTACCAGCTAATATATTCTGGAATAGAGAAAAGGATATGGTGTGTAAATTGATATTACTTTCTACTTTTTCACTTTTTACCCCCATTAATGGGTTATACTGACTTCCTTGATTCTTACAGGCACCTGATCATTGGTTCTTCAAGGACTTGGGTGGAGGTAAAACCCACTACACCGATGAAAATATCAAGGAAATGAAGAAAGGAATCGGTTCAAAAACAGATAAATCTACAAGTCATTTGACACTCAATGTTTTTCTGAAGCTGAGTGATGTCCCATATATAGTTTCAATGCGTGTTTCAAAAGAAGAACTGAAGCCTGATTATAATGCATTAGAAGAGAGAGAAAAGTGCGAGTCATATCAAAAAAGAAGAGAGGAATATATCAAATTGTATTCAGATCAACTCGCAATGATTCTATTAGTAAATCCTGACGTAAAAGATCTCTCTGCATCTGAGAAGGAGGAATATGCCAAGAAGTTCAACAAACACATTGGGGAGCTTTTTGATTTGCAATATGAAATATTGAACAAGAATCTCATTGGGAACTAGGTTTGGAAACGCAAAGATCTGGTTTTTAGTATGCAGCAAAGAGAGGTGATTCGATTCAATCGTAATGCAATGCACTAAGAAACTAGTAACTACAATCAATATCGACCTATCTCTCTTTTTACAGAACTCATTAGTCTCGCTAGTAGTAATGAAAAACCAATCAGTACTCGATACAAGGACCGTCCTTGAAAAGTGCCTCGTAAATGTGGCAACAAAGAAAGAAGCCAATGCCAATGCATACCTCCATCAAATGCAAAAGGGTGGAAAGCCGCCATTCAGCTCAACATTCTTGGTCAGTATCAATCAGTACATTCATAAACCGGAAGGATCAATCGAAGAGCATATCTCTCATGCCTGTCACAACATCGAGGCTATGACCCGAAATGATTCATGAAGATTTAGTAGTGGCAACCAGGCGCGTGGTATTCGGGCAAAATACAAAGCATTTTGAAAGATACCATAATATTCTATAGCATGGTTAACAAGAGTAATTGTGTACCTCGCCACGTAATTATTGAGCTATTTACATTAGAAAACTATGAAATTCTACTTGCCAATAATTGGATCCTTGAAATAAAATTCGTGCATCTCTACAAAGAGTCGAAATAGAACAGAAAAAAGGGGGAGGCTTGCACTTTGGCAAGCATTCGATTGCGTAGTACCGCTTCACGAGACTGTAATGAAGTGATTCAGTGAACGAAAACATTCTTGTTTCTAGGGTAATTTTTAGTCACGTCCTCGATTTCAGAAACTTGCCATTTGTTTTTTCTACTTTCATGAGGAGTATGCGTCATCTTGTACGTTCTACCCTTTTTGAATGGTAGATTCTCCTCAATGTGGTGATATTCAGGATCCAAAATAACATGCGATACTATAACTTTTCCATTGAGAGCATCGGGATTATTTGGACTGTGGATTAGATCTTCCACCCTTGTCCCTTTCTCTATAGAAGGCCATGCTTCCATTTCGACGACCGTCCCAAAGAGTCGACAGCAAATCCCGCTCTTAGTCATGACTTTGGTCTCAGTACAAAAACAAACGAGTACATCATCAGATTTATTTCGAAATTGGGGAATCCAATCTACAATATATCCTCTTTTGTATTCGATAATATGCTTGTCGTTTATTTTCACAGGTGTTCTTTTGGTTTTGGTTTCAACAATGGAAGAAAAATTGTTGCTAACTGCGACAGTTCCTTTTTTCCATACACAAACATTCTTCATTTTGATGAAGAAAAATGAAAGGTAGGTATCAAAGTTGAGTCTCGACAGAGCAAAACCAATGACCAAGCCTACAATAGCCACTGTCACAGATGATTCGATTGTTAAAGTAATCATTCTCTTTTCTGTTACTTATTTAGAGAAGGTTGTTGAATCTAAATTCAATCTGTTCCTTTCTAAACGTGAATCTTGTCCAAGGTTGCAACGCTTGGTTTAAGCTAATCAAAATTTAAAAATCAAATTCAATTAGAGCCTCCCAGAAGGCTGATAAAAAGAACAAAAACTAAATAGGACTCTTTCGCATACAAAAAGACAAGTTAGCACTGGACAAAATATGATTTGACAAGACATGGAAACCTGGAATGCAAGGTCGAATGGCTTCTTAGGATAATTAAAACTCAGAGAAGAGAATAATGACCTCTTCAATCGTTGTCCGTTCATTTCTATTGAGATGAACTGATCGCAGTGCTTCATAATTTTGGATTTAATGTCGCCAACCATTCCTAGGATCTATCCCTTTATTGTCTTGGTGGTCTTTGTCTTTCTAGAAACTTTAGTCATTTTGATCTCTTCTTCTGTTTATGGGCAAAGGGCAAAAACTAATATGCTGATGTCATTCCATATCATATTTTCAATAATGAGTTTGGGATCACTCCACGCCACCAGGAAGACGCACTCTCTTTCCTTTTACCTCTACAAAATTCGGCAGTCCATGAAGCACATCAAAGAGAGATCATAGAAAGAGATTATAAGAGTCAGTCAAAAACATTCTGTACGTTGGATTGATTGCATTCTTGGACTCTATCGGTTCTATCATAGATATCCAAAACACGTATGAGCGCATCAAGTCCCTACAATATCCTAAAGATGTGGTCGTCTAAGACCATATTTGGTCTGTGATAATTTCGAATTAGTTTTTAGTTCGACTATTAAGGCAAGTGCTCAAGGCATGCTAAGTAGAGCGTAATCCATTCAGGTACATAGTCTTGCATTTCTTGCATCATGCATCTATCATACGGGTACATAGCAAATCAATACCTACATGCCTATCACTTGTTCGGCACTATTGACAATCATGACTTCATTTACGCCCACGAAAGCAAATATAATGATCATTGCACCCATAGAATCCATCTACTACACTTAGATCATTGGTTGGGAAATCATCTCCAAATGGATTTTTTACAGGCTCATCAGTCAAGATATGAGCATTTAGTTCCTGTAAAACTTTGTAATCTTCTTTTGCCTCAAATGGATTATACGATGTAAATAGACAAGGTACATTCAAGTCCAATATGACCTCTAAGCTTTGCTTCCAACTTTCAGTGTACTCTTCATACATCCCAGTATTGTATGCTACAATAAAGTCAGGCTTTCGGAACTTGCCACTAGTATGATATTCATGATACGGGAGCTTGAAGAATCCATGTGATCTTGTACGAGACTTGGAATTGCAATCAGGACAGGATTGCATTACACTTTCTACCAATTCAAAAGAGTCTGGCCCGATGAAGGTGACAGTCATATTCTTGATGGCTGGTAAACAATGCATGATTTCCTCCCAAATACATGTTGGACCTCCCCCTTCCAACTCAAAAGCCGGTGCTGCTCCTACAACATGTATGACGACATTTTCTGCCGAGGTGAAATACTCTTTGTCATGTGTATACATTCCTAGTAGACATGTTACAACCTGACTCAATTGTCGCGTCCCACATGTAAGAATTTCCTCTGGAAGATTCCCATTCATGACATAACCATGGTTCATCGGACTTCGCAGTCTATAGTATTCATCCCAAGTTTTTGGGAATTTCTCTATTGGTTCCAAGCGGGTAGACTCATCAGGTAAAAATAGAAAAACTTCTCCAGTCTCTTTGATGTGGTTCTTAAAGAAACGGTCAACCGACGAAGCTTGCAAATACAATTGACATATTTCTCGGCTATGCTGTGGCTTATATTCTTCCCAATGTTCTTCACAGCACCAACCATTTTTGCAAACTTGACAGCATTTGAATGAGACACCGTCCCCATCCTTCACATAAAGATTTTTCTTACAAATAGAGCAGCACGGTGAATACAATACAAATTGTTCCACAGTTTGCCAAGCTTTGTCGGTCAATTTCGAGGGCATCTTTACGATTTGACAAAGTTCTTGAGCAGCATTAGTTTTACTTTCCATGAGACGTTTAAAGCCATTGAACTTGCTCTTCATGCCCAATCGACCTGGTTGGAAACCACCTTTGTCAATTTCAAGCGCTATACCTTGAAATGCTTGCAAAAGTTTACATACGGCCTTGTGCTCTTTCCAATCTTTTCTTTGACATTCCTAGACACAGAATTCAAATTTAGGGAATGCCTTTATGTAAATTATAGCAACGACAGAGAGTATGGCATACCTTGTTGCAATACTTTGCACGTTTGCATGCTGAGCATGTGACTAGGTTTGGATTCGGTTGCATACAGCTAGCACATGCAGCTCCATTGCAGGCTTCTTTCGTCGGTATCAAGTTACTTCTAAGATCCATGTTATCCTTATATGCTAGTGGAAATATGTGATGCTCGTTGCCTTTTCTATTGGAGTGTAAATAAACACCTCTCAGTTTTCCATTTGATGATTCTAGATTATCTTCATATCTGTCTGGATCTTTCATCATGTACGGTATCTTTCGCTCGATCTTTCTTGGCAAGTTGCAAATTGTCGTAGAAACAGATGTAGACCGTTTTTGCGTCATCGTGACGTCACAGTCGTTTTACTTACCTAGCTTTTTGAACGTGGTTGGTTCTCAACGGAAAACATCCAAAAACAAAAGAAATTCCATCACACATCCAATTTTCGAACCTTATTGCCTTCTCAACTTGCTCTGTAACACAACTTTGGCACTGTGGTGTAGTATAGTTCATACAAGAGGTACATTTTACCATAACTGAGAGCTGGAATCAAATAGCGCAGAATATCGTCTAAAAATGAAATTAAACGTTGATACATCATTCGAATCTGAAATAGAATCGTTGGTCGTATCACCTGGGTTTCCTCAAAAAAGAAAGAAACAATTATCCCAAGGATTTCATGTAAAAGCGAGAATCATATCATATAGATATCGCAAGAGCTTCATGTGTGCCCTGGTCTTCATTGCAGTCATATGCATAGGAGAGTTATCGTCAGAAGAAAGCATCTTGGATCCCATCACCAAATCCAAGTACGATAGATGCAAACTTGATCCTAAAGGTCCGACAACTGCAATACTGATTTCACAAGGTAGATCAGGAAGCTCAGTCCTATGGGATACTTTATCGCGACTGAGTGGAGATGCAACAGTTGCCCACGAAGTAACGGGGGGAAATAGAAATTCATCGCGTGAATTCTTTGAAAATGTGAATCATGTAGACTGGGCAACGAAACGATTATGTAACATTCAAAGAAAATATATGCACGAGGAGAAAAAGGGTCAATATAAATATGCCTTGGTTGGATTCCAATGGAAACCATTTCATACCACTTTTGATCATCCCATGGCTATTGCAGGAATGAAAGTCATGTCTGATCAAAATGTCAAAGTTATTCATTTGACTAGAAACCCTTTGGATCGATACTTATCAAACTTGAAGCATAGAGGAAAGCAGCACTCAGAGGAAGTACCAGCTCATTGCAAGACTGACGATTTAACTTGTATCAAAAATCATGAAACGCAAGCAAAAGGTATTTCCATAGAATTGAGTACAGATGAAGAACAGGAGGCATTTATTGAACATTTACGAGAATCAAGAAACAATGCTAAAGTTTACGAGGAAAGACTGGATACTTTTGGAATAAAGCATATTCATGTTTATTATGAGGCACTTTTTGATCATGAAGCCAGAGATGAATACTTGGCAAATGAATGGATGCAAATCTTCAAATTTCTTGGAATTGGCCCACAAGATGATCTCACCATGGGAGATGTAAGAAAGGCATTTGAATATGCATCCACCACCCCAAAAAGTCACGAGGAAATTATTTCTAATTTCAAAGAAGTCAAGAAAGTCTTGTCTGGAACAGATTTGATTGACTTGTTGCATTAGATAATACGAATGGAAGGGGATAAGGAAAAAAGGAAAGAAAACAAATCAAATCTCATTTGGGGCCAAGGTGATGAATCAAAACCCGATGATATGTCATTTACGATAGATATGATATGAATATTGTAGTACACTGTTAGATAGACTCTTGAAAAATAATTGAAATATTTTTACTTCATTATAAGTAAGTAAGGTAGGATATCTCAATGACAAAAAGATGAACATATATACAACTATGAAAACTTGGACCAAAAGCAGTAGACAAAAATTACAAAAATAGTGAACTTTCTCACTTTATTGCTTTTTTGCACGTCCTCCCTTTTTCGATCCCTTTTCGCTTACATATGCATCAGGTCCGAATTCGCTAGCAACAAATTTTTTAAACGAAGCACTGTACCAGCGATTCTTAATATGATTCTCTGATCTTGATGAGTTGAAGAACTTTGTGCTGATCTCAACCCATCTCTTGCCAAGTTGTTTATGACCTTCCCATAGTTTCATGTCGTCTTCCTTTGTGAAAGGCATATGGTTGATGTTAGGATTAAGGTGGTTAACCCAACGATCTCTGATCTGTTTGCCTACTCGCCCAGGAAGTTTCTGCGCGAGGTCGGACCATCTTGTGAAAGGTTGTTCTTTACACGATGTTACTGCCTCGATAACAATTGCATCTTCATGATCTTGCCATTGTCCCTTTCTCACTCCTGGTTTCAGATATCTTATCCAACGTTCATTGCATTCCTTTGCACTATAAAATAGACATTGAATGAGTCATGTGTTCAAACGAAATGTAGTCAAATAATAGATAAATTGTAAATACTTACGTTCTTCCATTTCCAAATTCTCTTGCAATTGCTTCCCAATCCTTCGGTGTTTTGTATTTCTTCAAGATTTCCTGCAGTCTTGAGTCGTCTGATTTGCCCCAATTGTATCCTTTCGTAGTCTTCACTGGTGATTTCAAGTTCATGTTATCACCACCATGAGGGGATGGTATTAAGTAGACTGGAACTGGAGCCCCTCTAGACATTGGTGGTCCAGCCATACCAGATGGTGGAGGCTGGAATGCTGGTGGTAAAAATGAGTGCTGTCCTGAAGAATGTTGGCCCATGTAAGGCCCGGCTGGTCTGTACATGTGCCTATTGTTTGGATAATGAGGTGGGCGCATTCCATAAGGAGAATGATGCGTTGGAGTATAAGGTCCAGAGTTCGGCTTCTGCCCCTGTGATTCCATAAAGCTTCCTCCTTGTGATGAAGTATTGGAAACCCAAGTGCTAGAATTTGGAGGAAATCCCCGTGAGTCTTGATGATTCTCAGTTCTTCTTTCAAGGTCGATACTCTCAGAAGGATTTAGAGTGCTGATAGGATCAATATTGTCAAAATCAGTGTCGTTGTGATCATTTACTCTTGAATCTTTGGCCTCTTGCGATGGTTTTGTAAAGTCATCGTCGCCAAAACTAAAGGACTTTCCAAGCACATCGTCAGTAATGCCATCTGTGAGATGACTTGAGACTGAGAAACCACCTCCAAAACTATCTTGTCCCTTTATATCCCATGAAAGATTGGACGTTAAATCGCGTCCACTGCCATGTTGGTCATCATTCAAAGGTTCTTCCTGAGTCCTACTTAAAGGCTTGGTGTTTTTTGATTGCGAGGGATGATCAAAGTCTGGTAGAACGTCATCAGTTTGCTGAGCAAATGATCCCATAGACTCAATTGAAAAAGCAGTGTAGAGATCTCTTTCTTCTCCACTGTTACTTCTAGTTCTTTTTGTAGGAGGGGCATCGCGACGTTCTTTCATAGTCAAATCATCAAATGCGAACATAGAGGAACTATGATCTTTCTTTTGACTTTCTTTATGCTTCACTTCTCTCTCTCTTTTCGTAGATTGAGGTTCTTTCTTAAAGAGGTTATCACTTGAGCCTGTTGAGCAAAGTTGCAGCTCACCAAGACCAGATCTCTGTTGGTTGATGTCAAAGTCAAAATTATCACCCATTGATGGAATAGTCTGTAGAGTTCTAGCATCCCTTGCCTTCTTTTTCTTCACATCTGTGGAGTCAGATATGTCAGAGGAGAGATCAGGGCATATTCTATCAAGACTTGATTGATTATCATATTTCGAGTCAAAGTCAATGCTTGGGACTTGGTTGAGACTGTTCTTCCATGGATCATCATCACCAAGAGAAATATCATCTCGCCTATCTTCGATCCCATTCTTCTCTGCAAATGACGTAGATATAGAGCGAGAGAAGTCCATGTTCTGACTCCTTTCATTGCTATGAAAATGAGGAGTTGGACCATTGTAACGATTGTCATTATGGAATCCTGGACTGGCACGGTTTCTGTACTGTTGTGGATATGGAGATCTCGACTTGCCATCATGAGGATGAGGTGGATAGTAATGATTATTGTATCTATGAGAACCTCCTGGTGAAACCATTGCCGCAGGGTGCATTCCTTGAGGGTGACGACCATAGAATTTTCCATGATGGCCTTGTGGATGTGATCCATAATGATAAGGAGACTGGTTGGGATAACCACTCGACTCTGAATCTGTAAAATTAAAATGACGACAGAACATATGTTAGCAAGAGCTTCAATACATCCCACCACACCCAATAGCTCGAAGTAGTCTGCAGTCACTTACCTGGATGTTTCTTATTGTGATGCTTTGGAGTATCAGCTTCTCGAAAGGATCTATTCGTAGTGGAGTTCGGCATGCGATGCATGTCATTCCTTGATTTATTGTCGATAACATCAAATGTGTCTACCTCGAGAGGCATGATACCATTATTAGACTTGACCATTCTCAAACCTCAATCTACTTATTATATACAATATATTCTTTTTTCCTTAAGGATCAGTGTTCAAGTTTGCAATGTATAGCAAGTAGATGAATGAATACAATAATAACAATAGAGATTCTTCTGTGGAATGTTGTGAAGAAAAATTGGTGATTGGGAAGTTTCATCGTTTCCCAACATGAGCGAGGCTAGAAAAGTAGGATATAGCTTTTTTTACTTAAGCCCCCTCCGGAATCGGCGATCGGTTGTGATCATTTCCGGGTGCGTCACAGAATTTTGTTTCTTAATGACATCTAAAAGGCCTTATCAACCAAATCCCTGTCATTCCCACTGAAGAATGGACTTTCCTGACAACAAGCAGTAAAAAAGCAATGATTTTAGAAAGCACTGCTAGTAGTTACTTATCGTACTATTCTAAAATACATTCATGTGACGTTTTCACTGAATAAGTAAATTCCTTCTCTTGCAACATTTATTCATCACATCTTTGCGATTTTTTGCTGATTTCCAGGTGTCAAAGTATTATAAAATTAATAAATGCATTGCCAGAAAAATACGAGAAAGTGGATACTCATGGTTTGCTGCCAATTGTTTTAAAAAGCCCAAATCATTTTTATTTCAATTAAAATTAAAATTAAATCATAAATCTAAGTTCTACGGTTCTTCCGGTGGATACTTCAGATCTTCTTCCGTCAAGTTAAATCCTGATAATATCCATGGATGTTCAAGAGCTTCTTCCGCGCTTGGACGCTTATCAGGATCAATAGTGAGGAGCTTTGTGACAAAGTCTGTAAACAATGCTTTTTCATCTTCTTCCCATGTTTTTCTTTTTGTGTTCATAAGATTCGGATCAAAGCCGAGTCTTTCAGCCATGGTTGTTGTCTTTGGCTGCAAAACATTGAATAAAGAATTTTCACCAGACACACTGTCATCGTCTGTGAAAGAAGTAGATGTATTCATACGGATTGCGCTATTATCATCGCTTTCAACCTTCTCATACAGCAATCCTGTAGGAGTAAAGAACTGGCCACTTTGACGACCTTCTTCAATCATATGGCGAGGAAATGCGCCACAGATGGCTTCGATACGTGCAATCATAGAGACAACAGAATCATTTTGAAATGTAACTTGACCGGTAAACATTTCAGCAATTACACAGCCCAAAGACCATACATCAATTTTTCCATCATATGGTAATCCAAGCACTACTTCTGGAGCTCGATAACTTCTACTTTGGATGTAAGAACTTTGACGATCTGTAAGGTAACAACTACTTCCGAAGTCAATTACTTTTACTCGTGCTCGAGAGTAAGATGCAAGTAAGATGTTCTCTGGTTTGATATCAGAATGTACAAGGCCCATTTTATGTACAAAACTCAATGCAACCAGGCACTGACGAGCGATGTAGCAGAGTCTTTGTATTGTGAAGTATTGCGGTTCATCGTGTTCCATAATGTATTTACCAAACTCGAAGAGATTTTGTCTCAAAAGTTCTGTGACAATGATGAGATGTTCTTTGTGGTAGAAAAATGCCTTCATCTCAAGAATGTTGTGTTCACTGCATTGCTCTGTCTGACGTAACAATTCCAGGATCTTGATTTCGTCCAATGACTGGTCAAAAAAGTCTTTGGTGTTTTTGATCACTTTCAAGCAAACCTCATCATAATACTATTATTGGAAACGAATCAGTTAGCAATAAATGTTAAAATCAATCTTTTGAAAGTCATTACATACTTACCACTTCGCCGTCTTCTGCTTTCTTCCCAGAGTTTAAGTCGACACAGCGGTAGGCTGTACTAAATGCAGCACTTCCAAGTTCTTGTTGAACATAGTACTGACCTGCGAAAACAGTGTCCGAGTTTAGCACTAAATCTTTAGTAGGTTCAAACCCAGTCTGGTGCGCCTTATAAATAATAGGAAGGTGGTAAATTTCAAGATCCCCTACGTCACCAGTTCCTGCTGCTTTCGCTCCAGGAAAGTTAGGATTCGTTGCAAGTGCCGATTGAGCAGTTTCAACGATTTCAGGATCAGATTTCTCATCCTCTTCCTTACTCTTTACGGGGGGATTACTTTTCTTTTCATTTTCCAACATTTCTTCAGCTTCAAGTAAATCTCGCTCGAAATCTGAAGATGATGCTTTTTGTTCCTTTTTTACATCTTTCGATATCAATGCATATTCAGAATCAGCTCTTTCTATCATCTGCTCAAACGTGCTTTCGATTTCTTGCAGTTTGCCTCTTGTGTAAATATGTGTAATGTATCCTGGTTCTTCAGGATCCTTCTCATCCCAAACAAATTTATCAGCTCCCTGACCTCTATTGAACTTATCCGACATCCATTGAGCAAAACCCTGTCTGGAGGTTATAGCCTTTGAGACTTTTTGCGAGGGATGTCGCACAAGGATATGAGAGTAAAGATCTCTAACGATGGCTTCATTTCCATCCATAGACCGCGATGATGACGACTTCATAAAATCAGATGATCGCTTTACTACAGATTTCATTGAAGACATGATTGATGGTGATCCTGCTTGTTCAGGAGATGATGGCCTTTCATCATCATCTATTTTGTTCGCCGATGAATCAGATTGTTCGTCATTTTCTAATACTACACCAGTTTTTCCTCCCATATGCCCACTCAAACGCCCAAGGACCATTTCATCTTGGTCCAAGCACGGTCCGCTACCTTCTTCATCATCGTACTCGTTCTCATCATCCTCTTCTTCTTCATCGTCGTCTCCATCTTCTTCTTCATCACTTTCGTCTTCACCATCGTAATCGTCCTTATCTGAAAAGACTTCTGACTCATTTTGTGTACCAGCACCTTGAAAATTAAGTTTGTCATCAGAAATTTCTTGTGCATTCGTTGCACCTATTGGCTTTGGGTTGGCGAATTCATCATCTTCCACATCGAAATTAAGACTCTTTGAATGATTTGACCCATTGATGGCAACTTGATTCTGAAATAATGATGAGAGAACATTTTCCATAGTGGATGGTACACTATTAGAATTTACATCATCACTTTGGAGTTGGGAATTTGAGTTATTGGAACTGACTCCTTCCAATATTGCCATCAAAACTTGTTCAACACCCTTTTCCAGAGCTACTTCTCTCCTAAAACTTCTCTCCATCTCCAAAGCACGTCTACGAACATCTGATGCATCTTCAGCTTCAACAAAATCTTCTCCATCCACCATATGCTGATGAAGACTTCGTTGCGGGTGTAATTTTCCTGGTGCTGGACTAGTTGGCATGATTGTAAAATTAGGAGGAAGATATGAATTACTGGAGTCATTTCTATTCAACATGGAATTGGATTGACTAGCTAGAGGTTTTGCCAAACCTATTGCTTCTACAACTTCAATAGATTTTTCATTGATATCATCTTCATCATTCTTCTCACGCAAAATTTCTGCAGCGGCTTGACGTACATCTGCAGGAGGCGAAAGCAACCTGTTATCAAGTTTCGTAGCCGTCATAACTGCCGTGGAACAATTACCTGGCGAGAGAGGTAGGGACGATATCGCTACTTCTAGAGGTTCATCTGTTGAATTCAATTTCCATGGAAGATCAGTATTAGATGCCTCAGGATTTATATTTGACATGGCAACGCAGCGCTCATGTGAACGTTTCCGAATGTAAATAAGCGCCTCTCTAATAGCTTTCTCATAAGGGTTTGTACTATTATTCACATCGCCGTTCGAGACTTGCTCTTCTATTCCAGTATCTTTTTCAGCATCTTCTTGAAAATCTGAAGTGAAGGAAGAAGGCTGAGTGTCGGGACCCTCAATGCTATCTACAGCACTTCCTATTACATCATCATCAACAGATTGCACAGTTTCCAATGGCTTCTCCTTTACATCTTTGGAAACTGCAGATGAAAAATCTAGAGGTTCCTCTGACTCATAGAAGGAATAGCGAGTCTGAACTGATTTCTTTTCACTTGTCATTTTTCACAAAACTGAGATTGCCTTGTTCCCCTTTTTTAATATGTAAGTGTAGTGTCTCGAGTAGTGACTGTTTCTGGAAGCGATAAAAACCTACTTGTCTACTAAAAACTGAAGGGATATAGATTGCTAACTAACTGTATGTAGAAAGCTCAGCCAATAGCAATTTGTTCACAATGGTAATTAGTTCAGGAGAGAGGCAAAGACAGCAAGTATCTACAGTATCCAACGCCGAACTTAAAATGACCGATCTATATGATTTCAGAGCGATACTATTTTCCCTCGAACGTTTAATTAAACAACTGCAAAAAGCAATACGTCGGACCTATGCTTTTGGTGTGCGTAGATTAGGGTAGCTTTTTCAGCTATAAAGTGAATGATAACAAACTATTGTGTTTTCTTCGGGTTGTTCAAAAAGGTTCAAAATGAAAATAGAGCGGCAAAGTTCATTTTGATAGTACGTACGTACTTATGATACGAAGGAACCTTTTTGAACTTTTAACGTCACTCTATTTATGTAAGGCGGCCACTCTTTCTTTCATTAGGAAAAACTATGCTTTTTCCAATGACTGAACTGTGTACGAGGTGAAATGTGGTAGATTCATTTTTATGTACGTGGTTATATATATATATATTTCTTAAAGAATTTTATCAAACATAAGTATTTTGTATTTCACCCCCGCATCATGCACTCAGCTCAATGAGATTGGTACTTCTCGCTTATCGGGAGATATTGATGCTCATTTCCTTGTTCAAGCTTCTGTCGTTTCATAATTGGTTCGTTGACACCTCCAGAAATCTCTTGAGTCTTGAAAAGAGCATTTACATCTGATACTTGATTAACTTTCATTTGATCCTCTGAATCGTCTGTACTTTCTTCGTTGCTTCCTTCTGTATTTTCCTTCTCCTCAACAGCGCTTACATTTTCAGACGCGCTTCGTTCACCTTGCACTGCCTCATTTTCATCTGTACTTTCTTCTGTATTCTCTTTATCACTTGAGTCAGAAGAAGATGTATCATCATCATTTTCTGGAATGAAAGGCTGTTCACCAACTTCCCTTATTATCTCTCTATGCTTCTCCATTAGCTTTTTTAGATTCTTTCTAGTTCTAGTTGATTTTGTCATAGTTGCTGAGTGACTACGCTTGAGGCCCATTTTCTTATCCCATGCTTGGATATCCTTCTGCGTCTGTATAGACTTGTTGAGTAAATCTTCGAAATTGTCAATTCTTTTCAGGGTGAATGGAGGTGGATCGTTCATGTCCAGTACTTCAGGATCAGGTTCAGGCTCCTTACGCTTACGTTTTGAAGTCAACTTCTTGTCATCTACTTCGACTTTGGGTTCGGGATTATTCATTTGACCCATCATGTTCATATACTTTTCTTCCTGCCTCTGCTGGTAAAGACGGAAATCTTCAGCATCAAGAGGATTGATTGGAGGCTGTTTCCCTGGATTCATTCCATTATTCAAGTTTTTCATTATGGCATACTCGTCATACATGTCGTTCAGTGACTGACGTCTCAAGTTGCTTTGTAACTTTTGCAATCTAATGTAATCTTCAACATTGTTCAGAGCATGTTCTTCCTCTGCATTTTGTTGCTGAAGAAGCTGTAAAGTAAGCAAATCAGAACCGGTTGCAGCAGAAGGCGGAAAGCCATAAGATGATCTAGCAATCTGGCCTGGATCATCAAAAATGTTTTCCTGATAAGGATCAATGTGGTTTCCAAGTGTATCATGAGGTATACTACCTCTTCGGGCAGGATTGGCAAATTCACTTGCAAGAATTTGAGTAAGACTGTTTCTTCTTCCCAAAGTAGCATCGCCACTCATTAAAAAGTCGAGACTGGTCCTCTTGTTTGCGGAGTTTGAGAAACCAGTGAGACTGTTTCTACGTCCTAGAGTAGGATCGCCACTCATTAAAAAATCGAGGCTAGTTCTCCTGTTGGCAGTGCTGGAAAAGCCTCCACCTAGGAAATCCACACTTGATCTTCTCGCAGCTGTAGCAGAAGAATTTCCTTGAGCAAGGTTGCCAAGGAAATCCAAACTAGCTCTTCTATCACTGAAACCAAGTCCCAACATATCCATGCTTGATTTACGAGCAGAGGGGTCACGAGGAAGCCCTGACATTCCATAAGCATCATTCATTCCTGAAGAGCTTGCGCTTTGGTTCATAGTCTCTGATTTGGATACCAAATTAGCAGCATCACCGAGTAGGTCAAGACTGTTACGCTTTGGCATGACAGATCGCTTTTCAGGCTGTTCATTAAATTGGTTGTACTTGTAGCCCATATCTTGCATGAGGGTGTTGTACATATCCATAGAAGTTCTTCGTCCCATCTGACGCCCCATTTCTTGCTCGTACATTGAGGTCATGTTGTTTACGTTAGATAGGCTGTCGTCCCTGCTTTTCATTGTATCTTTCATGTTGTGACTATTAGCAGCTTTTTCCTTGGTGTCAGACTTAGCTTCGCTATTTTCCGAGACTGCATCCTTTTTCATAAAGTTTGCGTTGTTCCAATTAGCAGAAGCGTCGTTTCCATAGTTGGAGAAGTTCATTTGCTGTTGGGGTTGCTGGTCGTAGGGATTGTTCATCATAGACGGTCCCAAGTAAGAGGACAAGTCCATGGCGTTACTCATAGCTTGCATGGTATTCATATTCATATCGCCCTCACTCATCATCATCTTCTGAGCATTGAGGAGCTGCTGCTGCTGCTGCTGCTGAGTGTCAGCACCTCCTGTCATGTTGGAATATCTCCGCTTCAGATATTGGTCTATACTACGCATTTGCATGCCACTGAGTCTACGACCCTGGCGTTGAATATTGAGGATTTCCTCAAGATCAGAGTAGTCTCCTCCTGTTCCTGTTGTACTATGAAAAGCAGACATTTTCGGGTGGAATTTTAGCGTGGAATACGGAAGAGTGAGCAGCTAGTTTCTAGTTTCTAGTTTCCGGTGTTTTTCAATGAGGAGTAAAGACGAATCTCCACTTGAAAATATGCACTGCTTTGCGATTATTTGTTTGCCAGCAGCGATGACCTGTTATTACAAGGTTCTGCCTATGATTAGTGGTCTTCACTGGATGCCCTTCCGTTTTTCAATCGGTTCAATGAAAGAATTTGACAATGGAGTTGAGGCATAGCTGCTATGCCTCTCTGTGCCTCAAGCTCATTACCCCTTCCTTTCGGAAAATCTCAAAAAGTCCTTCTATTTTCGTCATAAAAAGCCTCATTTAGGCCATTAAATCACGGTGAAATTATGCCCCGAAGATCTTCTTTGTCCAACACATGTTTCGCCATGACTTGAACATATCCCAAGATAATCACATGTCTTCATTCCTTCCTTAACATTGAGGAGGCAAATAATTATACGTATACTAATATTAGTTTAAAAGTGATCTTGACTTTGTAAAAAGGTTCTAGATTGTAAGGGTCATACATGGTGGAAATGATGGAATTATAATGAAGCTGGATTGAAATTCGTCGTGTTCCATGTTGCCCTGAGAAATTTCTTTGAATATGGTTCTTATTTTATCATTATGTCCAATCGTAGTAGATGCAAGTATGGTATACAAAAATGCAGGCCTACGAGTAGCTAGTGACACAGTGATAGTTGATAGTTGATAGTGTATGCATGTGTAGTAACAAAAAAGTTACTTACTCAGATACAATGCCTTGACTACTCGTATACCTCCAATCCAAGCAAGAAACTTGCATTTTCTGCTGGAAACGGTCTACAGCCTGTTACAACACTATTTAAATTTTTTTGGCATTGCCCTATCCTGTCCACAAACGTGATCTCCAGTCTCTATTGATGCACTTCAGTCCATCACCCTTCATTTTACACACTATTGTCTACCTATTTTTCACCTAGTAATCAACAAATAGTTACGAAGCTCATTTATATGTCTTCAATTTTATAAGTACAACCCTAATTTATTCACTTATAGTTGCTCCTTAACGAAAGCATTGATTGCGTCAACAGTACGGTCTTCGGACTCGTACTTGACAACAGATCCGTCAGCCTTTACAACATTGATAGTTGGGAAAGACTTTGTGTTCAAGTTAGCCTCAACGAATTCACGCTCCTCATCTCCACGGAACTTGTATACATCAAGATCACTTTGTTCAGCAAACGCAGCGAATTCCTCCTCCATCTTTTGACAGAACTGGCACCATGGTGCATATACCGCGATAACAGCTGGCTTTCCAGACTTGGTAACCTCAATTGCATCATCGTTGGAAGCAAGTCCCTTAACAGCACCCTCCTCCCAAAGGTCACGGTCAAAAGTCTTTTCTGCTCCAGCTACGTGGATTCCACACTCAGTCTTGGTGGATCCATCCTTGTTTGCAAGTCCAACAAAACGTCCCTTACGCTCAGAAGCATAGTCCAACCATGGAGTTGGATCTCCCTCGAACTTGAAGTCAACAAAGCGAGTGGATCCATCCTCTGGAATTGGAATGGTATCCTTTGCATCTCCAATAGATGGGTATCCCTTTGCGTGAAGTGGGTGGTGTGGTACCTCATACTTAGCAATGTAGTCGAAGCAATCCTCCAAAGTCCAGTAAGCGAGAGGGTTGCACTTTGCGAGTCCTCCTCCAATTGGAGCGTTCTCGAAAAGATCAATCCATGCACGCTCAAATCCCTGCCATCTGGTACGTCCATTGATCATACAGTCAGTGTTGAGGGTCTTAAGTCCACGCTGGAATGGCTCAACCTTGCAAACCTTGTCGTATTGCTCAATGTCCTCCTTCCAGAGATCAGCTCCATACTTTTTATCGTATGCCGCTTTATCAGCTACTGGAACTCCTTCAGCGCAGAAAACCTCTGCCTTGAAGTCATAGTACTCCTCAATCTCCTTAAGGAACTCCATGGTCTCTGGGAAAAGGTGGAAGGTATCAACACACATAATAGTGCACTTTCCATCCTTCAAGTATCCAAGACGGTGAAGAAGGTGAGTGATTACAACATCTCCAGCAATCATTGCATTTGGGAATACAGCGTTTCCATAGTTCTCGCAAGAGATCTTGAGTGCGTACATAGCTTGCTCCTCAAGGTGCTTAAGACGCATCTCCTTTCCTTCTGCGTTAAACTGTTCTTGGTCGAAAACCTCCTCAGCCATAGCAAGAGAAAAAACATCCTTGGTTACCTGAACAGGTACCACGGACTTTGGTACATTTTGTACAAATGCACTAGCGGTAGAGAAAAGAGCTGCAGCAAAAGCAAGAGAATGGCACTTCATGATTAAATCAATTAGGATTAATGATACGATCACTGATTTCGATACGTAGCACCTTGAACTACAAAGCAGCTGGCCCTCCGAAGCAAGGAACAACAAAAGATTCGCTGATGTTGATGATGTTGGTATCTTTTCTACGTATGATTGACGCCTCCAAAAGAAATGAAGGGTTGGGAATGGGTCTGTCGATTTTGTTGCAAGTACCAACTGGAAGCGGTTTCTTGCTAACGTCGAATAACGGTTCTAAAATTGAAATTGAGGAATCCGAAATCCAAAATCCAAATAATCATTGACTTTCATCTTTTCAAACTCTTTCTCTTGTTCGCAAAGAAAGAAAATGCTATATGAAGATGTAATTGCTGCATATATGATTGAACTTGTGAAAACCTTTGCTGCTTGGATAGCAGACTAGAGACTAGCAACTATTAAACTCTTATGACATTCTATTGTGATGAAAAAGCTCAAAAGAAATGAGCAAGTGGAAATCTATTTTTCTTTCTCTTTATTGATTTGCTAATTTACGAAAAATCTGTATTGTTTTGCATTTGTTATAGTTCCTTGAGTTTCAGTTTGCATCGACCCCATTTGTAATTTGAATCCAATTTCATAATCTTGTCCAAAAACACCTGATCAATTTACATACGGAATTTTCCCCAAATATGAAGAAGAACCACAATACCAACAAATGATAAACTAGCTACCAAAACTGTTGTAGGTCCTACTTGAAGTCCTGGACTATCATCTTGGTAAAACTGCAAAATATTGGATGATCCTCCTCCAGCTGCTCCTGGTCCTCCAGCTGCCGCACGGCGTCTTGTATTTCCACGTCCAGACTATTGATTAGAATTTAATTTTGATGATTGAAAGGTGGTAGAGTTGAAATGAAAAAATGCGTGAGTAATGGAATCAAAATCAAAATGGACATGGCAATAGTAGTGGTAACAGCAATGCTTCTGCAATGACTCCTAAAACTTTAAAAAGAATTTCATCACTTCTAAAAACACAGGGAGATTCCTATCTATATTTCTGAACAGTATAGCATCAAATTTAGCATGCATAATATTTGATCAGCCGAACAAAATGCACTATCCTTATGCTTCCCACCTATCATCAGGATATGAGTCATTGCATTCTCGAGCTATTTGATCCCAATGAAAGCCCTTCCAGCTGCCCTTTTTCCTGGAGATCATTCTGAGTCATCTAGATGCACCTGCTGCGTCTCTTTATCTTTTTTACTGAACATACCATTGTATTTTATTGTATTAATGCTATCGACAGGGCTGTACTTATTCACTTCGAAAGAGCTCCTACATTTTTCGCTCCACTGTAACCTCTGAGTGAAGTTAGAAAAGGGAAAGAAAGAAGGACAGTTACTTTGTGCGTATGTAAAGTACGACTGACACCACTCAAACGCAACTTGAAGACCAAAAGAAGAGAGCAGTTGATGAAAGGAAATGCAACTGTATTTCACATTTGCTTTGTGAAAGCTCCTCACGAGAGTAGGAAAACATTACATCTGAATAACACTAAAACATGAAGATTTCCATTCTTTGCAGCGCAGCGCTTAGTTCAGTGCATGGATTTTCATTAGCTCCTCTAGCAACAACCCACAAGAAATACACATCTCTTTCGAAACTATCAAATAGCAAAAGTGAAGATGATCGAACTGGAATGGAGAATGCATTTGCATCTCTTGAAGAACTTGCTTCTCTAGATGAGATTGGAACACCTGCTAAAAGTTCAGAATCAAAATTGGACCTGAGTAAAATTGACATATCTCCCGAAGATGAAATGGCTGAATTATCACCTGATGAAGTAAAACTTTACAAAGATATGTATGCAGAAGTGAAAGATGATGATGGCGAATCAATATATAATGATTTATTAGGCGAGATGACTGGAGAAAAGGAATTCAAGTCTGGAGATGGCTTTGGGAAGAAGAAAGTTGTGGTTGACACTCCAAGCAATGTTCCTTTGGACGATGCAGATGGTATTGGAGAGATTAATTTGGATGAAGAGCAGCTCACCGCTGTGAATCTATCCCAGGATACTGATGAATTTATGAAAAAGGCTTTGGAAGAAGCATTAGAAGACGCAAGGGTGCAGACAAAAAGTACTTCAATTAGTGATTCAATTTTGAATGACGAGGAACTAATGAAGGAGATCAACGCAGTTTTTGATAAAGCAAATGCGCAATTATTGGATAGCATTCAGGATATCAAGAAGGAACAAGCGGAAATGTCCGAAAGGAATTCAAAGAACAGATCAAAAGCTCTTGAAGAAGAAGAAGCTAGATTGAGAGAAGCAGAGGGATCTGTTGCGAGACTTGTAGACAAGGTGAAAGAAGAGACTGCAGAAGTAGAAAAGGCTGTCCAGGAACTTAGAGAAGCACAAGAAAAACTTGGAGATGATCCGCTTATGCAAGCGGCAGATTTGAAAAAGGCGGGAATTGTTAGTCAATCCGCTTTGGTAGGGGCTCTTCTTTTCAGTTTTAGATCTATTGGAGAATTGCTATTAGTTGCACAAGGTTCTGGAGACGTTCAGGCTCATTCTAGTGCAGCAACCATTCAAGGAGTCATTGCACTTGCTTGTACAGCATACTTGGTCATTTCCAAAAAGTAGTTGTCTAATGTGCACACAGCGCGTAATATTTTGCGAGTCTGCATGAGAAATAGAATAGATTATAAAAGACAATGCAGTACAAGTAAGGTAACAAACGTGTAAACTACTATACTTCTAGACAAAAGCGTTGATTTCAATTTGAAACACTCATCTATGTAATCGACATGTCTGTAAGCTCAGGTCATCTCAATTTAATTTAAAGCCATTCAGAGATGAATTGTTCATAAACTTCATCCCCGGTATTTGTCATTGTAATATCAATTGTTGGGTTACACCATTCTAGATCTCCCAACTGTGTCTTTTTCTCCCAAGAAATAGAATGACGTCCACTACCAATCACGGTCTTTAGAGTAGACGGTTTTAGCACGATACTAAGGTAAAAGAATGGATAACTGACAGTAACACTTTCATTTGGCTGAAGTACTAGCTTGTAAACTCTACAACGATCGCGGGATTTAATCAATTCATGCTTTTCTGCTACCAAAGGAATTGGGCTTGTAACTGGTGGACTCTTCAGTACTTCAGCATCAATGCAAAACATTTCTGAGTCATTCATGTTTGTAATCTTATGAACCAATGGTTTATCTGATTTATGTGTCCCATAGCGTACTTCTCCAAATTCCTAATTTGTAAAAAGGTTTGAGAAAGAAAATCAAAACAAAAATTGGAAAAATAGAAGGGGACCTACCATACAGTCACATGCTGGATCCGAACCTTTCACGTGATTGATTACATTCAATCCTCCTTCTACAAGGAAGAAATAGAGAGAGTCTTCTGCATGACGATGTGCCCATGTAGTATCTTTTGGGCCAAATTTTACCTTCAAAACTCTAGTGTATTCGTTCGAGATTACAATGTTATGCCTCTCCTCCATTCCAACTTCAACAATCTTTTCCTTTGTTCCATCAGGAAGAACCCAAAGATCGCCTACTTCTTCTCCTTCTTTTGGTGTAGAAACAGATTTCTTCACGGAAACTCCTGAGAGTTTTTCATACACTTGTACAACTGAGGAATCATCATTTCTAGCTAAACCAAGACTAGAACCGGAAATAAATTGCTGTAATGCAGCAGTTGCTAGCGGAATGGGAGATTGCAGTCTTTTTGCTTCACTATACACAATGTCCATATCTTTGATAAAAATAGCTAATGCGCTCATTACCTTGTTTTCTGGATTATCAATCATTCTCTTTCCTCTATCACAAAACATCCAACTTTGACCTGCAGCGCCTGAAACAATTTGATACATCTGTTCTACGTCAAGGCCAGCCTTGGCCGCAAGCGCCAACGCCTCTGCAGCCACAACAATATGTACACCAGCAAGTAATTGATGCACCATTTTTACGGTAGATCCCATACCGGCACCTCCTTCAATGATGTGAATTTCTTTACCCATAGCTTTGAGAACAGGATCGATATATGCAAGGGATTTCTCTTCACCTGATGCCATTATCGTAATTTCTCCAGCCAATGCTCGTACTGGACCACCACTTATTGGACAGTCGCAAAACTGAATCCCCTTCTTGGCAAACTTTTCATATGCCGACTTTGCCCATGCAGCAGTTACGGTAGAAGAAAGAATCACACATGAACCGGGTTGCAAAATAGATTCAAGATTCGTGCCACCCCCGAAACAAACTGAGTCACATTGAGCCTCGTTGACAAGAACAAGTAAAACAACATTTGTATCTCTTGTAACAATTTTTTCCAAAACAAGTTCACTAGGAAGGGTGTCACTTGCTTTACCAGCTTCCTTTGCTTCATCGTAAAACTTTTTTACAATCTCATCATTGAGATCGAAGCCCTGCACCTCGCTGACTTCTGAGGATCTCAAAAGGCTGCGAGCCATGCCTCCACCCATTGCTCCAAGACCAATCGTTACTATCTTCATCTTTGATTAGCTTACTTTTATAGACGTTCTCTACTAGTTATTGTGGAAGGAATGACGAGGTTAGGTGAGAATGGGAACAATCAATCAAATTCCAATTATTGGGATCGCTTTTTTCTCTCATCCGTCATCTTATTTTCATTTTTGGCGCGCCGAAATGACGTCATCCGTGCAAACAACATGAAGTGCATTGGTCACAAAAATACGAGTATTATAAGAAAACTGAGTAGTATTAAACGAAACACTTATTTCGGTCTTAGCGCATCGAAAATTCCATTACCACCCCCCGATGGTTTCCTTGTCAGGAAAAAGCTTTTGACACTATCTTCAAAGTCCATTGCGCATACTGATGGATATTCGATATCTTTTGGATCTATTCCTTCTCGGATATCGGCACTGACCCTTCGAACTGCGCGGATTGCTGCTTCATTCACTATAAACTCCAATTCTGCTCCACTTAGGTTGGATGTAACAGCAGCAACAGCACTTAAATCAACTGCTTTGCCTTGTCCAAGACTTCCAAGTCTAGACGTATCTACACCATTACATTCTCTGAATCCTGGTAACTTCTTCGCATGAACCCTCAATATTCTCTCTCTTCCAGCAGCATCAGGAAGTGTTACCTTGATAATGCGATCAAATCTTCCCGGCCTAATAAGAGCTGGATCCAAGACCTCCCTTCTATTTGTTGCTGCAAGAACGCAAATTCCCTTCTTACTGTCCAATCCATCCATACATGCCAACAATTGGTTAAGAGTCTGCTCAGCTTCGTCATTGCTCCTCATTTGCATTCCCAACATATCTCCTCCTCGTGATTTTCCCAAAGCATCCAATTCATCTATAAAGATAATGCAAGGTGCAATTTTACCTATGAAAATATAAGTAAATATGTGAGATGATGTGAATATTCATAGATGCAAACGAAATCTATAAAAATGCATCTTACCTGCTCTCTCAAACGTTTTTCGAACCCTCGCAGCTCCACGCCCAACAAACATTTCTACAAAATCACTTCCAGAACAATACAAGAGTGGAACACCAGCTGTTGCAGCACATGCTCTGGCGAGCATAGTTTTACCAGTTCCTGGAGGTCCCTCCAAAAGTAAACCAGTTGGAGCTCTTGCTCCCAAAATTGCGTATTTTCCTGGATTCTTTAGAGCATCAACAAGTTCCATTACTTCAAATTTTGCATCATCAATTCCCTCAATATCCTCAAATTTAACCATTGACTTTGGATCTGACTGAAGCTGCCTTGCAAGCTTTCCTGGTGTATCTTTTGAACTTCCTCCACCTGCCATTGTCTTGTACATTCGTAACAAAAACAACATGTAAATAAGAATAATGGATGATCTCGCGACCATTGCTGCAGCATTTGTTCCCTTTGTGGAAGCAGCTTTGAATGGTATTTTATTATCTCTCAAGAATTTGACAAGTTCTGGACTTGCATTTACTTTGGAAGTGTATAGCTGACGTTCCTTCACTGTTTGAACTGCAATATCATTCGTCTCAACAAGCTTTGTACTTTTCAACGCCAATGCATGCTTTTCAGCATCAGATTTCACCTTGAATCCAATTTTCTCTTTACCAATTATTATATGATCAACTTGCATTGCAGGATTTTCTCCAGCTGTATGACCTTGGCCACTTTTTTCGACCATATCCATGAAGACACTGTATGGAACTTCCATAGGTTTACTTGTGGCTGCTGTTCCGGATCTCGATGCTGCAATAGATCTTGTTATGCTTGTCCCAGTATACCCAAAGAGTAATCCCATCACCATGAGTTGAAATGAGACAATCAGCTTCCCCTTGCGACTCAATGTAGCAAACTTTTTACGGAAATTGGCTTGAAATCTGAAGGTTGCTTTGAAAACATTTGTCACAATGGCCACTGGGTTTGGGATAGGAAATTTGCGCCGAGGTCTATTCTCCTTTCCCGAGGAAGACATGTAAAGATTGAAATTATCATTTCTATTGTCTCTAAACTGTTCAAGTGTTTTCTCATGAATACTATGTATTTGAAGTGGCTTTACAGAAACTGATGGACTTGTAAAAGCATGGGACCAGCACAAAGTGCCACATAGTAATAGGACAATATATTCCTTCTTTGATCGGTTCTGCATAGGAAAAATGTACTTCAATGTTAAATTTTGATGACCACCTTTCTGTACTGCTAAAGTCTAATTACTTTACACAATTGAACTATGCACCACAGAGAAGAATAAAAATATGATGTGTTTTGCGCTTTTTTGGAAAACTGTGAGGCGAGCGGTGTTGTTGGTCTCTGTTTTGTGGTGCGTGGAAGGAAGATCTGGCCTTGATAGTACCTTCAACACCTAGCTAAACTAGCTAGTGGAGATGATTCTTCAGCATTGGCTTTTTTCAGCGCAGGAAGGTTTTAGTTTTTTTTCTCCGTACTTCAACGAAAAATTTCTCGGATTGATATGAAAAAAAATTATCTAGTTTGATCAAATAAGAAGTAATTTTGTCATGTATTGAAAACTATAATGTTATAAGATGAAACAAATGGTCCGACAAGAAAAACTATTGTTGAATAATACGTAGTCATTTCAGAAAAAAGGACTACATCTGTTCCATTTCTTTTTCTAATTAGTACACACGAGCTACAGGCTCAACAGTCGCACATTCCTCTTCATCCAAAGTGTAATGGTGATTAGGTCTGTATTTGACATCTGTCTTACCACTCTCTGGATCGAAGTACGCAACGGTATGCTTCATCCAGTTTTCATCATCACGATCAGGATAGTTCTCATGAGCATGAGCACCTCTTGACTCCTTACGATTCTCTGCACCATGCATTGTTGTCGCTGCACATCCAAGCAAGTTTTGTAATTCCAAAGTTTCAACCATGTCAGTATTCCAGATGAGAGATTTATCAGTAACCTTTACGTTCTCAAACTTCTTTACAACTTCATCAATCTTGACCTTTCCTTCTGCAAGAAGGTCTTCTGTTCTGTAAACTGCAGCATGTTCTTGCATGACGTCTTGCATTTCTGAACGAATTTCTGCGGTTGAAAGTTCTCCATCAGAGTATCTAAGCTTATCAAGGTTGTCAAGACTTGCCATACCTGCATCTTCTTTCAATGGAGCTTGCGCTTCACCTGGCTTTGCAATATCTGCAATTCGAAGTGCACATGCACGTCCAAATACAACAATATCAAGAAGAGAATTTGCTCCAAGACGATTTGCTCCGTGTACAGAAGCACAAGCAGCTTCTCCAGCAGCGAAAAGACCTGGGACTACTTCGTCACTTTCGAATTCTCCATCTCCAGTGAAGTTAGTACGAATGACCTCTCCATAGTGATTGGTTGGGATACCTCCCATGTTATAGTGCACAGTTGGAAGAACAGGGATAGGTTCCTTAGTAACGTCAACACCAGCAAAGATAGCTGCGGTCTCACTAATTCCAGGAAGACGCTCTGCCAAAAGATCTGCAGGAAGGTGATCAAGATGAAGATAAATGTGATCCTTCTTAGGTCCAACTCCACGACCTTCACGAATCTCCATAGTCATTGCACGAGAGACAACATCACGAGATGCGAGATCCTTTGCAGATGGCGCATAACGCTCCATGAAACGCTCTCCTTCAGAGTTTCTCAAAATTCCACCCTCTCCACGGCATCCTTCAGTGATGAGACATCCAGCTCCATAGATTCCGGTTGGATGGAACTGAACAAATTCAGCATCTTGATTTGCCAATCCAGCTCTCATAACCATTGCATTACCATCTCCGGTACAGGTGTGTGCCGAAGTACATGAAAAGTACGCTCTTCCGTATCCTCCAGTAGCCAAGACAGTATTCTTTGCCTTGATTCTATGAATAGATCCATCTTCCATGTTCAAAGCCATGACTCCTACACATTCGCCATCGTCATTCATAAGAAGGTCCATCGCAAAGTATTCAATAAAGTAGGTGGTATCAAAAGCCAAAGATCTTCCATAAAGTGTATGCAACATCGCATGACCAGTTCTATCAGCAGCACATGCACATCTGTATGCCTGTCCTCCCTTTCCATATTCAAGACTTTGACCTCCGAAAGCTCTTTGGTAAATCTTTCCATCTTCAGTACGTGAAAAAGGAAGACCAAACTCCTCTAGTTCCAAAACAGCCTTTGGAGCTTCTTTACACATGTAATGAATCGCATCTTGATCTCCTAGCCAATCGCTTCCCTTCACAGTATCATACATGTGCCAACGCCAATCATCTTCTGACATGTTACCTAATGCAGCATTGATTCCTCCTTGTGCTGCAACAGTGTGTGATCTGGTTGGGAACAGCTTGGTTACACACGCGGTTTTAAATCCAGCCTCGGACAATCCCATGGCAGCACGTAGACCTGCTCCTCCTGCTCCGACTACCAAAGCATCGTATTCATGATCGACAATTGTATAATCTCCCTTGAGGCTTGTAGAGAGAGCTCTAGTTTGTGCTACCTTCTTTCGAAGGAGACTCTTGGTGGATGATCTTAACGCAGACAGCATTCTTCTCTAATTTTTTGTAATGTATAAAAAGGATTCTAGTCTATCTTGTTCTACAATTCTTTCAAAGTTTTAATTAAAAACAATGGAGAGATTTTTAAAATCAATATAGTGTTCAAGTTTGAATAAGAATAATGAATCCAAGCCTTGGTTCCAATGTAAAAAAGTAAATTCCAATGAAGTTGATGTAACCGTTCTGTTGTTTCTCTCTGCCATCACTTTTTGATAGAACAGGGCTTCTTCCTTCTTCCTCGCCAGCTTTGAAATCTTCCGGCCGTACTGGACAAGTACTTACGAGTCGTAGTACTTTGTTGGTTGCGTCGACATTTTGACACCAGTCCAAAAAGAAGGGGAAGGAAAGAGTGAAGTGATGAAAGATTTCTTTTGCGCTCATAACCTTTTGGTAGGACACCAATGATGTGATGTGAGATGATTGGAGGATTGGGATTGTTGGTTTTTCTGTATTGATACTATTGTAGTATGTTTGGGAAGACGTAGTTGTTCCAAAGTTGCCCTTTTACAAATTAAAAGCAGTTTACTAAACTATCTTCAACACTGTATATGCAAAAAATACCATTATAGAAAAAATGAGTTCTCAAGCAAAACCTGCAGGACTTGGAAAAGAAGCAATTGTTTCCATGATGCTTCTCACAATTCAATTCGGATTTCAACCATTGCTTACTGCAAAATTTATTGCACAAAACGTATGCAGAAGTTCAATCATTATTACCACAGAATCTTTGAAATTCTGTCTAGCAATGTTTATGCTCATAACATCTCCAGATATTGCACAAGAAAAAGGGACGACTATATCTGCTTTTCAAAATGCGACCAAAGGATGGAGTGTCACATCTTGGATCAAAATTGCATTCTTACCGGCTTTTCTTTACACTATTCAGAATACTCTTGCTTTATTAGCCTATCAAAACTTAGATGGGGTTACATTTAGCGTTTTAAATCAGACAAAGACCATTTCTGCTGCAGTTTGTTGCTTTTTACTTATGGGTCGAAAACAGAGCAAAATGCAAGTGCTGGCTTTAATTTTATTAATGGTGGCTGCGCTGATTATGGAACATATATTGAATTTAGACATGTTGACTTCTTCTTCTCCAACATCATTTACTATGGAAGGAAGACATTTTACGCACGGTGTTGCACCTGTTATGGGAGCATCTTTTCTATCTGGATTAGCTGGTGCAATTTCACAAATGAATCTACAATCTACAAAGGGTAGTAGTGGAGGAGGGCGCAATCCATATCTATTTAGTGCAGAATTATGTATTGCATCTTTGCTCATTCTGGTAGCTTCACTCTTTTTTCGTGAAGATGGAGTTAGAATACGTGAAAATGGATTCTTTGATCAATGGACTGTATGGACAATGGTGCCAATATTTACCAATGCTATGGGAGGAATTGTTGTTGGACTTGTAACAAAATATGCCGGCAGTGTACGCAAGGGATTTGCACTTATCTTTGGAATGTTTTTGTCCGGTTTGGTGCAGAGTTCGATAACAAAGGAACAAGGCGTTGGTGCAGTCATAGCCGCCCTTAGTTTATACATTCATGCTACTCATCCATATGTGGAGAAAAAGAAAAAGGACTAGACAAACTATTGAAATTGTTAAAACATAGAGTCTTTTTATCAACATTCTTTTTGCTACCAACAAACTGCGCATTCTAGAGTGTAAACGTAACAACAACTCTTTTCATGTGCAAAGATCACCTTTGCATGGAATAGATTTGACAAGCTACAACTTCACTACTTTTCAATAAAAGAATCTATATCAACTATTTCGATCAAATGTGTATATTTTAATTAATACTATATACTGTTTGAACTTTCCTGATCGAACAAATAAATTACCAATCTGCAGATCCCTCGAATTGATTGCTGTTCTCAGGTGTGATTCCCTTTGTAGCCAACAACTTTCCAAGCGGAGAATCAACCTTGATCTTTCCACTCATGAAAGGGTAGTACTTTCCAGGTGGTCCTGGGTTCTTTGTCAATTCCTCCTTGATAATGTCTTCAATTTCCTCACGTCCATGAGCAATGGAGTAAACCTTTTCTGCAACCTTTGCTGGTACACAAACAACACCATCCTGATCTCCAACAATAGCATCACCTGGTCTTACTGCAACTCCTCCAACAGAGATAACATCGTTACACTTCCATGGCTGCATGAATGCAGGTCCTTGTCTTGCAGTAGTACTGTAGGAGAAGCATGGGAACCCATAATTGATGATCTCATCAGTATCACGTACAGATCCATCAGTTACAAGACCTCCAATTTCACGCTGCTTCAAACGAAGGAATTTAATATCTCCTCCTACACTGTCCCACTTTCCAACAGATGCCATTACAAGAACCTCATTTGGTCCACATTTCTCGAAAGCCTCATATTCAGGACTTTCTCCTCCAGCTGGCTTATCCTGTGCAATATCTGGACGAGCAGGAACGAATTGCAAAGTTACAGCACGTCCAACACACTTGTGTGACGGGTGAAGAGCTCTGGATCCATCGATTTGAGCATTTGGCCATCCCATAACCCACAATCCATCTACAAGAGCTTGAGTGGATAGATTTCCGAGTTTGGCAAGAAGCTCATCGGAGATCTCTCCTCCAGAAGCTGGCCCAGTTGCCATGGATCTAGCCAAAGGCATAGAGCGGAATGAAGTAGTTGCGGTACGACGAAGAGCTGCAGAAAACATTTTGTTAATTATTTATTAGTTATGAGAAAGATGAAGACGAGGAAGCTATTTCATAGTCAGCTGTCAGCTACACCATGTTGACAAGCAACAATGAAAAAGGATACTTCATCAATCTTTCTCTTCACATTGCCCACGTCATTGACATCCTATTATGCCCTGAAAAGGCTACTTAACGGTTTCTATTCCGTTCACATTTTTTATACACGACGTTTGTTTGCGTTTTCTAATCCGGGTGCTGCGGCGAGAGCATAATAACACATCACTTTTTCGATTTCCTTTACTGTTCAAGTCACTTGTTTGATTGCATAAAGACGTTTTGATCAGGTAAGAAACAATGATTCAACATATCTCATGAAAAAAAAGATATGATTCACTTTTATTGAAAAAGACTTTGACCTGATCCATCTCAAGCTTTTTTACACCTCCAGCTAGATGAAATCGCAGCTATGTCGTTTCTTAGTATAACGCTTATTTCATATATCCTATGTCTTCAATTCTTTCATGCAGAAGCTGAAGGTGTGTCTGTAGATGCTCATAGCGAAGTGAAAGAAGAGAAACGCTTCATGCAATATGGAAATATCGAAGGTTAGTGAATATTGAGTAGACGATTTGTGTTTGCTTCTCTACTGCACTCCTTTCATTACCATACTTTCATGTCCTCCATTGGCTTCATCATCTTACTTTCATTCAAACCTTTACATTTCTATGCTTAGTTTTGGAGAAGCTCCCCCATGATCCAAGTTTTTTCACACAAGGACTAGCTCTATTCAATGGTTCTCTTTACGAAGGGTCGGGTATGAATGGTCAATCCAAGTTGAGAAAATTAGATATGTCAGACCCAAGTAAACCTTTACAAGAAATTGATCTACCTCAGGAGTTTTTCGGAGAGGGAATAACGCCATATAAAAATGGGTTGGGAGAAGATCGTCTGATTCAAATTACTTGGAGAGAACGAACTGCATTTGTATATGATCCTAAATCATTCAAACTTTTATTTCAAGTCAAATATCACAAAGAAACTAGTAATGGTCAAGGATGGGGAATTACATACGACCAACCGCGAAATGAATTCATCATGAGTGATGGAACGACAAATATTTTCTTTTGGGACGTTGGAGTTCTTGACTCATGTGAGACTAGCGTTGCATCCAGTGAGACGAAAGATGCAAATGAGACTTCCATGTGCGATGTTGTCATTGAGGCAGCTCGATCAATAGATGTCAAGGCTAAATTACAGCAACAATCTGAAACACCTATACCAGTGCAACATTTGAATGAACTCGAATTCCTCCCGATAAGTACAATCAAAGGGCATGATTCACCAACACTACTTGCAAACGTATGGTATCAACAATACATTCTCGAGATTGATATTGAATCTGGCGAAGTATTGAAGCTTTTCAATCTAGCAACAATTTGTCCAACCATGACAAGTGAGAATGTATTGAATGGGATATCAATTTCTGATGAAGGGAATGACATTCTGTTTGTTACTGGCAAACTATGGGATTCAATTTATAAAATTCGCATTTATTAAAGAGTTTTATCGCTTCATTTTTATTTCTTTACTAATTATACATTAAATTGCTACTGAAGGAATAATATCATAGTCCTCAAAAGTGAACCCAGCATTTTCTAAAGCTTCCATGCGTTTTTTTGTCAGCTTTGGAGCATATGACTTGAAAACCTGTTTTTTTCGCCAATATGATTTTCGCACTCTATTCTGCCAAAGATAAAGATATCCATCTTCATTTGCACTTGGATCTACTCCATGTTTTGAACGAAATTGAATCCATTCTTGCAAGCAGTGATCAAATTCCTTATTGCTATATTCATGGCATACTTTCATGGCTTGAATTTCTCCTCTGTCCCCAATGACAATAGGCTCAATGTTAACAGAATTGCCTGGAGAAGTTTCATTTGAACCAACAGATACAAGATTTTGCCGTTCTTCAGCTTTTATGTTTGAATTTAGGAAAGAATCTTTTTCACTAATAAAGATGGTTCCTTGGAGTAAATCCCATTTTCGTTTATTCATAATGGCACCACTCTTCGCTCCTTGAACTCCACGAAGCACATAACTCTGCCATTTGTATAGCTTTTCATGTCCATCTTTCCATGTGATAAATCTACCATGTTGGTCATAAAATTCCTTCCATTCTTCTAGATGCACTTGAAACAATTCTTCGTCATGAGTAAATGGAATGATATCTTCGTGGGTATTTTCTTTTTTAACACTTTTAATTGCATCGTCTGACGTGGATAATGTCTCTTGGGGAATGCAATTATCAGTCATACCGAGCACTTTCTTCTGAGTATTCTTCTTCTTCTTCAAATGATCGAATACAAACCCAGCTTCGACCAAAGCTTTCATTCTATGTGTACTAAGAAGATTAACTCCTTTCTTGCCCCTATTTTTGTACAATGTTCGAATATTCGTCTGCCATAAATGTAATTTTGCATTTCTTGTTACTGAAGGCTCTGTACCATTGGTGCTTACGAATTCTTTCCAAAGCTGTAATGTATCGAAAAAGACTTTATCCCTGAGTTCACTCTCAACTTTCTTTTTATCTTCCACACTATATGAAGCTTTGCGATACCTCTTAGAGGCCATAAAATTGTTGCCGGCATCATTTGCTGATTTAGAAATCTCAACACTACCACAATCTTCAATTTTCCGCTTTCCTGCAGTTTGATGATTCTGATATGACCCGATATTATCTTGATTTAAGGATTCCGACGAATCGGCACTAGTAGTAAGACGCTGCCCTCCAACCATTAATGATAATGTCGTTACTTTTTCTAATATCCCTTGTAACATCAAATCTTTTCTAAAATCTCGCCTTGAAACTATTTTGCATCTACAATTTGGACACTCGTGTTTACACTTTCGAAGACTCTTTTCAACACAAGCTTCACAGAACCTATGCATACATTCTGGTAAGACAACAGGATTCTTCATGACTTCAAGGCAAATTGTACATTTGAACCCATTTGCGTTTTGTATGAGTTGGTTCAGAATCGTCCTCGCTACAGTTATCTTTTCTGCATCATTGACTGGAATTTCAAGACAGGCTTGTGATACGTCATCATTTGTAGAAGATCCTTCATTCTTCCTTGTTTCTACCTGAAAGGAATCGTTTGAATTAAGTGATATCGCACCCTTTGTTTTGCCTTTTGGACCTTTTTGACGAGCCGTTTCAGGTCCTACCCGTGTTTCCATACATGATATATTCCCCCCTCTTTGGCGAATCCTACCACAATAGCGCCTAACCCTTTCTTCAGTGTATTCGAGCAAGCTTTCTCTAGGAATTGTTCGTTTCAACCGATTTCTAATCATTTGAATAGTCACTAAATTCCCATTTTCTGATATTTCTTGCAATTCAACAGGAATCTCACCAGTTCCTTTGGAAAATATGAAAAATTTCATTCCCACCTTTATGTCGAATGTCTGACCTTCCAAGCTTGACATTTTTGATTCAACTCCTTCTGATTTACAAATTTCTTGTCTCGCAACAGCATTCAAAACATCCATTGCTTGATCCATTTCACAAATAGAATTTTCTTGGTCGAAACTAGGATCGTCATCAGTTTCACTGTCAAGTATCTTGCATGAACTTTCATCCTTTTTTCTATCAGAGGGAGGTTTTTCAGAGACAAGAGGTGCATTTACTTCTTTTACTTCCTCGCTCTCAACATCCTCATATTCCAAGTCTACTCTATCACAAAGTGGAAACATGTCATTATGATCTGGAATAACTTCATCTTTTTGAGTCAGTTCATTATCTTCTCCATGGATTCGAGGAGTATATGGAGAATCCGTACGTTTATGACGACGATTATTTTCTAGAAAAGCTCCATTATGGAGACTATCATCATCATGTTCGCTTCCCTCAGTATCTTCATCTTCTTTCTTATCATTAGGACTGAGGTACAATTCTGAACTATGGTCGCTGCTATCATCTGACAAAAATATGATGTTCTTATCATTCTTCTTTGGAACTTGAACATAATCCTGCTGCATCCCAACTTCATCTAAACATGATTTTCGGACGTTCTCATTTGTCTCCAAACCAATTTTTCTAGTATCACATGAAACCGCAGTATTTTTCACTTTGGTTTCTTCACCGTTTGCTTTCAAATTATTTGAGCCATTGCTGCTTTCATGATTCTCACCAGACATCGTTTGCATTTGAAGGTTCTCTGAACCATTCACATTATCTATCTGTGCAGATGCAACGCCAAGTTCATTGATGCTTTCTTTACTACAGTCAACTATGATTGATGATTGAGAACTACCACTCGAAGAACTAGTTGTGTTATCATTAGTAGGCACATGAATGTCGCCACCCTCATTTTCCAGATGTAATGAAAGAGCTTTAGATGTCATCGCAAAAATTGAAAAAGAACGCAGTGTCACAAAGACAATAATCTTTATAATATCTGAATGAAAGATAGAACGTAGTCTGATTTAATGATTTTGCAGTTGGAATATAGGAATGAGAGAATAGGTTTGACGTTTGACGTCCATGTGATGTTGAAGAATGGAAGAATGTAAAATTATTTGGGAAAATCCTTCCTTCCTTGCTTCTCTCACGCGTAAGTATGTGATGTACTATGATAATAACCATAATTTACCCGATAATAATCTAACCACAATTCCAAATGTATTCTACTTTTTATCCACCTTTGTTTCCAAACAAAAAGTACTCAGTGGCTGGTAGCTACTTTATGAGGTCTAAGATGGACATTAAGGAATCCTAGGTTGCAACTACTTGATCGTTCTACGTAAAATTATTACTTATTCATCTAATTCAAATAGCAAATACGTATTTCCATTACTCCTTGAAAGCGAAATCTTGCGCGCCCCCAAGCAGCATTCTAGATGACTGAATTTTTTATTTATCATTATCAACTTTCTTTATCAGCTTCCATTTGACCTTGGATTCTTTTTTTGGATATTCATTAGGGCCAAAATGTTCTGAGACAAATTTTTGAAACGTTCTACCATTAAATCGATTCTTCAGTTCATTTTCCGATCTTGTAGAGTCAAAACATTTGCTAGATAGCAAAACCCATTTCTTCCCATATTTTTTGTAGGCTTCCCACAGCTTCTTATCGTCGTCATCATCAAATGGTAGATTTGTAAGATTGGGATTGAGATGATTTACCCAACGATCTCGTATTGATTTAGAGCTTCTTCCTGGAAAATAATATCTTTGTATATCTGCCCATCTTATACCTATTTCGCCTTTCAAGGGAGAGACAATTGAGTACAGTTTTGCATCTTCCTCTTCCGTCCAAAATTTAGGATGGTTTGTCTTCATACCATTGCTGTCTTTCGTAGATACATTATTAAATTCCACGTCAGTACCCTGTCTTATGCTTGCCAACAATGACTGTTTCTGGTGTTCATTGTCATTATTGTGATGAGCTTCTTCAGTTGCTACAGCTCTTATAGGCTCCATACCAATGCCGCCCATTATCGCTTCAGAACTAAATTTCAAATTTGTATCTCCAACCTGATTCATATTTGTAATATATGGCTCTTTTTGAGAAAATGGTTCAATACGATGGAGAGTTGCCCCGGAGTGCTCTACTTTTTTTGATAGAGAGAGCTGTTCCCTGTACTGATTCAATTCTTCCAACATATCAAGCTGCTCTTTTGTTTTCAAAAATCGATCTTGTGTTATTTTGCCATACATGTAATACAACTGAGGGTCTAGGTTGGCATCCAATTTGTCAGTCCCATATGTTTGAAAATAGAGTTTCAATCTGCAAATATAGGCTCGAAAAAAATCATTATCAAGAAATTTGGGTGTCTCAGTTTCTTCCATGGAATGATCATTTGCATATGGTTTTCCATTTTCATCATGTGACGAATAGTCATAATTTTCATCACTATCGCTTTTCTTTTCGAGTTTTCGCTTTCTTGAAGGTATTGAATCACTATCTATACCCTTGTCGACATTTGTATCATTTTCGTCGATACAACTATCCTCTATTGGTACCCTTTTACAAGTAGCAAGATCTTCCATTTCAACTATAGAATCATCATCAGATTCAGAATCCATTATATCAATAATCTCATGCATATTACAAGCATCGTCTAAAACCTTTGCTGCTGAGGCAATTTGCTGTAGAATACCTTCCATTACGACATCCTTTCTTAACCCACGTTTTCCCACTATACGACATCTACAGCTTGGACATTCTCGACCACATTTATCCAAGCTTTTAGTAATGCATGAATGACAGAATCTATGCATACATTCAGGTATAACGTGTACATCTTGTAGTAATTCCAAACACACTGGACATTCAAACCATTGGGTTTCATGAAGAAGTTTATTCAAAATACCAAGAGCTTTCTTCGACGCCTTTTCATGTTTCTGCTGAAAAGACCCTCCCACATTCAAACTATTCATTTCGCCGAGTCACGTTGTAGATATATAGAGTATTTTGTAGGAAAGAAAATGAAGAATAGATATGTTTGGATCAATTTGGATGGGGAATTTAAATTCAAGGGGAGTGTAGAAACTCCAAATTTCACTTGAACGCTTGAACGTTTTCGATGTCAACTTGAAGCCCATCGCTAAAATCTAAAAGACACTCTAGTTTCATATTCAAAAAGAAAGGAAAGAAAAGAGGAATAGAGATGACGTACTTCAACGTACGGCTGACAGACGACAGAGACAGAATTGAAAATTGAAGAAATCTGACCTCTGGTTTTGGTTTCTAGTTCATCTCAAATAGAGAAAGAACCAAGTACTAAAACTCTATGTGAATTGCATAAAAGTTCTACATCGATACATCAATAATATGCACATCAAATCCTCTATTTCATTACTTTTTCTTGCAGAAGCTTCCAATTTGGTGCAAGCATTTGCACCATCCTACAAAGGCATCACTGTTCACCAAACTACAAGCCTAGATGCAAAAGCAAAGAAGAAAAAGAAGGCAACAACTACAAGTACAGGTGGATTCGGCACTGTCGTAGAGAAGAAGACCCCGAAAAAGCAGGAGGCAAGTGACTACGATGCATTTCCTGCTTTGGAAGCATCAGTAAAGGAGACTCTTGTAGCATCTTCTGTTGAAGATCGCGAAAATGCAAAAGATTTGTCAAATGAAATGTATGATAGACTGGGTCACATATACGGGTTTAAAGATTTCAACTTTCCACCTGGATGGTTCGATGACGAAGAGAAAGAAAGTAACGAAGAAGAATCATCCATGTCTTTTGACGATCTAATTTCTGGTGGGAGTCCAAAGCCATCTTCTTCTTCCTCAGATTTCGGTGACCTGTTGAAATCAAATAGTGATTTCGACGATTTGATTGCAGGTGCAAGTGGTGGAAGTGTCTCTTCACCATCGTCAAAGTCTACACCGTCAAAACTTAGTGAAGAACAATTGAAGATTATTGAAAATCTTCCATCGTTCTCTAAATTCCGTGTGTTACATGTTGATCCCATGGTTTTAGCAATCGATGACTTTTTTACTTCCGAAGAATGCGATAAGTACGTTGACTTATGTGCAAATCCAGAGAAGAGAACAAGTAACAATGATGCACCTATGATGAGTAGATCAAAAACTGTTGGAAAAGATAGTCTCGCAAAAGCACAGAGAACCTCAACGACATGGTTTCATCACTTCAAGTCTGTTCCAGAACTTATGAGTAAAGCTTCTAGATTGATAGGATTGAGAGATATAGATCGTTGGGAAGAACCACAGACTGTTCGTTACCAACAAACTGAAAAATTCACTTGGCATTTGGATGCTTTGGCTCCTTCTGACGACCTCGAATCTAATGGTGGTCAGCGTGTGGCAACTCTTTTGGTATATTTGACTGACGTGGGCGAAAATAATGGAGGAAGCACTGTTTTTAGAGACTTGAATGGTGCTGCAGGTGATTATTTAAAAGTTCAACCAAAGAAAGGGTCGGCTCTCCTTTTCTTTCCAGCTGCTGGAGGAGTACCAAAGACCCCATTCGATATTCGCACATTGCATGCAGGAGAAGCACTTTCTTCCGATGCTCCAGCAGATAAGTGGATTGCGCAACTATGGCTTCGCGAAAATAATTCATATGTGCCAACTGCGCCTCCTGGAAACACTCATGTTGCTGCAAAAGATGCCATCACAGAATTCTGCAACATGAAATAAGTTGCAGATACAGACATCTTCTTACCACTAGAGATCGTTTTTCAAATGAATAAAATACATATCTAATTTTTATTCCTTTTATTGATTTTGACGAATATATTATGCGCACGTACAAATCATATTCATTACAACATAGAGAAATATATTTTCCCTCTTATCTAAACGCTCAATCCCAACACACATTTTACACTTATCTCCCTACAAATCTTTGTTCTTCAAAGGAAGAATATTTCTAATTGCGACTCAGGAATATATACAACGATCTTCAACAGATTACGAGAAAGACCTCTATTTGGTCTTACAATATCCAATATTATTTGTTCTCTACCATCCACAAAGTGTACGTCTTCAATATCCTCTCCTTCAATAGCATTATTGAAATTGTCGTGTTGAAGGCGACAGTGTCGAGTATCCCAGTCAAAATCGTCTTAGGGATAATCAATCATCAGGGAAAGAAAAGAAGAAACTTTAAACTTCTTCATCCCTGAAAGAAAACCTATAAATGAGAGATCGTGTCAAATCTATTTAGGGTTAGGGTTAGGGTAGAATTATTATTGTCGCTTCGTCATTCGTCCACTGGATTGATTGACGAGAGTAGTATCTCTTGGAAATGGAAATGTTTGATTTATGTACGATTTGATTGTGTAAACACTATTGCTTGACCATTCCCTCTGATAGTGCTGATTATGCTAACAATCAACGATTGATTGAAGTTGGAGGATTTACCAAGAGGAAGTTCAAGTACGAGATTGTATACTTTTTCGGAGAAACGGATATTCCAGTTGAAAAATAATAAATAATGATATTTTATCCGCGGACAAACTGTCCGGATGGAATGAAGGAAAATCCCTAAATTGGGAACCGAGAGAACTTCTGCAACTGAGATTTCTAAAATGAGAAAACTTTACTCGACTTCGCATTGAACGAAATAACAGAAATTTTTCATTATTGTTTTCCATCCATTTCATGATTACTCTTATTTCTATAACTCTATTCTCTATACGGCTTCATATTCATATTGTTCCTTGCCCTTGCGTGATATTTCTCCGATATCACCTAAACTGCTTCAACTTTGATCGTTTCAATTCTTGGCTATTTTTATCATTTTTTGAAATCAACAACAGTTGACATTTTAGGTACTGTATGCATTGTACGTAGATAAATATCATGACATGGCAGCTGTTCCAGTCGTTTGTTATAGCTTGAATGGACTTTTTCACCCGATTGATTTATAAACGGAGAAAAGATACTCCGCAATCAGAGATCTTCGGGAGCTGAGGAAGCCTGAAAGAAGGGGAGCAGCCTTCCTCGCGACGAAGCCATTCACACCAACGTACCATTCTACATTCCACTCCCCTCATAACATCATCGATCCTTACGAAATCATTCCAAGATGAATTGTTTACAGCTAAACAACGAGGCTTGTGTTCTTATCAGATCCAGCCTAAACGATTCTGCTCGTGAACGTTTGAGCCTTGCTCTTTTTGAGACCTGCTCAAAGCCAACTACTAGTGCTGCTCCCCAACACATGTCTCTTGATTCTTCTTTCAGCTCTTCTGCCGAGAGCACTTCATCTCTAGAACATGAATACGACGAGGGGATGAGGACTTTCTCCGAGCCTATTCATATCTCTTGCACTCAGTCCTATGCACTTCCAGATGCTGCTACGCTACGCTGTACAGTTCTTTTCAACCTAGGGCTTGTTCACTCCTTCCTCTCGGAAAATGAGGAAGCCATTACCTATTTCTCAGATTGCCTCGAAGCACTGGAGAATCTTTCATTGAGCCAAGCATGTCGACCATCTGCAGTAGCTGTACTCAACAACCTAGGCCACGCTTACTTCAGACTAGGGAAGCATGGAGAAGCAGTCAAGTACTATGAAAGGAGTATTGCAGTAGCTAGGTCTCAATACAATTACTGTCATTTGGATATTGCTGCTGCACTGAACTCCATTGGTGTTGCCCGATTGTATTCTTTGAGTCATGACTCTGAAACTACCTTCAAGACTCTTCAATATTTCCTCGAGGCAAATTCCATCAGAACGGCTGTATTAGGGGATGGTAATGATCACGATAGAGAAACAGCTACTGTTATCAATAACATTGGCAGAGTAAAGTTTATTGCTAAAGAATACAGTGAAGCTATCAAATACTACAAGGCTTCATACGAAATCCGCATGAAGCTGCTAGGAGCTCGACACATTGATGTTGCAGCTACTTTGAACAACATGGCACAAGCTCACCACAAACTTGATCTTAATGATACTGCTAAAGACCTCTACAAGGAATACATTGAAATCGCTTCAAATGTATTTGGTACAAGCCACAACGATGTTGCTACTGCTATTAGATGTCTTGCTGAGGTCCATGAAGATGACGAGGAATTCGAGGAAGCCATTCACTTCTACACGAAGTCCATCAAGTCTTTCTCCTCTATCCAAAAAGTGAGTTCCTCCGAAAAAAATCACGTTGAAGTTGAAGTTGCACACACCCTCCACCGTCTATGCAATGTGTACTACAAAATGGGTGACGAGGAAGCTGCACTAGCTTGTTGTGAAAAGTGCTATGAATTTGAAACTCAAATTCCAAACTATCCACAAAACAATTTAGTCAACACAGCTTTGAATGCTGCCCACATCAACCAAAATTTGGGAGATACCTCAAATGCACTCCACTACTATACAGAGGCATGCAAGATCCAGAGAGCTATGGGACCTTCCGAAGAGACCAAGCTAGCTTCTACTCTTTCACACATGGGTCACATCTTTGACAAGTGTGGAGAGTACAGTGCTGCCATGAAGGCTTACGAAGAGGCCCTACTATTGAGAGTAAACGCTCAAGGCAGTTCTCACTTTGAGGTTTCTTCTACTCTGAACGCTATGGGTATGGTTTGCTACAAAACCCAATCTTATGAAGTTGCTCTCAAATGCTTTGAGGAAAGTCTCTCCATAAGGAAAAAATCCGAACAGGCAAGAACCAGGGATATCACTACCATTCTTTTCAACCTAGGGTCTGTACATATGGATACTGGGAACTCGCTTCAAGCTCTTCAATGCTTCCAGGAATGCTACAATATTGAGAAGGGTAGCGAGGATACCAAGATCACAAATCTAGTTGGTACTCTAAAACAACTAGGTCGCACATACATGGCCCGTAGCGAAGGAAAGCCTGCAGTGGAATGCTTTAAGGAGGGTGTAGAACTTTGCAAACTGAATGAAAATAAGGCGGTAGCAAAAGAATTACCGTCTTTTTTGAAAATGCTTGGAAATGCATATCTTATCCTTGGTGACATGGAGAAAGCAATGAATGCTTTCTGCGAGTCTATGAGAAATGGCGAGGAGCATTCGGGCCAAGAGGGTGATCAGGAGCTTCCTCTTGATTTCTACTTACTCTCGAAGGTTGACTTCAAGCAGTGTGCACCTGCAGCATAAGCTAAAAAAATATCGCGAATAATTATTTTAAAAACATAAATAATTATAATATAATGCGGTTTAGTTTTCCACTACCACACTACCACCCACTATTTCTTTCTAGAGAAAGAAGGAAATCGAATTTGAAGTCGGTTTTATCTAGCTAGGGAAGGGGGAAAGAAGCTAGGGGGAGTATTGTCTAATTCGGTTATATTTAGCTTGGAACAGCGAGTCCCAGGAAATTAAAATCTTCTCAATCTGTTTCAACATTTCTAAAATTCACATCAACTAAAGTACAACGAACATTAGTATATCCATCAGCAAGAGATTGAAGATAAGATAAATAGAAATACAAACATGGCAAGTTATTCTCACTCTGTAAAATACTATTTGTGCCTATTTGCCGTGTTGGCGCTTGCGGCTTTATTTGAGATTGGAGTTTTTGATATGGAAACATCACAAGTATCTGATGGTAACATGAAGAAAAGATTTGCCTTCGGGGACAGCAAGGTTTGCGATTTGAGAACACCATCCAAAGCTGTGCCCGTTGTACTCATTTCTTTAGGTCGAAGTGGTAGTAGTATTACTTGGACGACCCTAACTTCACTTGCTCGTCAAGAGAATATAGCTTATGAAGTAACAGGGGGTAATCTGGATAAGAATAAGAAATTTTTCAAGGATTTAGAGAAATCACCAAATAAAGATCAAAATTGGCTGATTAATAGTCTCTGCAAAGTAAGAAACTTTCGTGACGATGTTCAAAATGCTACTGTATTTGGTATACAATGGAAACCCTACGAAGCGACGTGGGACGATGGTAAGCCAAAAATAGTGAATTCAATTCAAACCAGAAGCTTTTTTTTCTCATGTTGAAATGTACACATTCATTATAGATTACGCAATTGAAGGGTTGCATGCTGCTGCAAAATATGACAAAACTGAAATCAAGGCAATTTTCTTACATCGTAATCCTTTGGATAGAAGGCTTTCAAATCAAAGACATACAAAAAGCAAGGAAAATGATAATGATGTTTCTGCACATTGCGAAGTCGGCGATAAGAAATGCATTGAGCAGCATTCAAATTTCGATAGAGATTTGAGTCTTCCAGTTGGAAAGAATTTGTTGCATTTTGTGAAACATGATGAGACCATGAAGCAACGCATAAGAGACAGACTGGATGAAGTCAACATGAAATATGTGGAGGTTAGCTATGAGAAATTATACAATGAGGACAATGCAAAAGAATGGATGAGGATCTTCTCCTTTCTTGGAGTCGGGCCATCAGAAGGATTGACCATGAATGATGTTAGATCTACGTTTAAGTTTGCATCTACTCATACCAAAGCTCGAAATGAGACAATTGTCAATTTCAAGAGAGTAGAACAAACTTTAGTAGGTACACCTTACGAATATTTGCTAAGCAGTTAACAATGAGGGGAAAGGTAATGTTTTAATATCTTGTAGTACTTTTAATAAGCTTGTATACATCATAAAGTTGATCAGAGTCATAATTTAAATTGGAAACGAGTAATGTTCAGTATCTTTGGTGGATTTCTGAAGTTCATTACTGTTTGTCACATTGTACAAGGGTTGAGAATTCTTTTTGCCATGTGTATCATTCTCTCCTAATGTTCTTTTCAAGTCTTTATTGAAAACTGACCCTCCAAGAGCCATTTTCTTTAAGCCGCTTTGAATTATGCTTGCACTCAGACTGTCTTGTGCCAATTTAACCTCTACATTAGGATTGTAACAAACGTCTTTGATATCAGTTCCATTTGTTTCCCAACTGTCGAGACTTTCAATGAATGGAACATCAAAACTTCCTCCTTCATCTGTATCAATCTCATCATCATCATAATCATCGTCGTCATAATGAATCTTGGAAATCAGCCTGTCCTTGAATGAAACACTGCTTTTATGTTTCTTTGTTGAATTCACATCATTAATTTCATTACTTGATCCACTTTCAGGAATGGATGCATCAAGTATTTCCTCGTCTTTACTACGGATTGCCTTGAGAACCATTTTCCGACCACGCTTGGCCCATTTTTGGCTAAAGAAAGAGTTGTCGTCCTCTTCCAAAGTGACACTTGGTAAGAATCGTTGATCTTCAGGGACAGTTCCTCGGGATGCACACATTTCCAAGAAATTCTGTACATTCTTGATGTATTGAAAACGAAGATGAATTTCAATCGCATTGTGTCCCATGTCTACAAACATTGGCGCAGCTCGATACTGCGGATGAAAGCTCTTGAGCAATTCAGGTGCATGCCAGAAAGGCACTACGCGATCTTGCCGTCCATGAATGACAAAGACTGGACAACGTATATCTTTGGCTCGTGTGTAGCTTTGGAACATATCTCCGACATAGCCAGATTTGACATCCAGTACCACCCTGTATATGGAAAGAAAAGGACTGTGCAGAATCAAGCCACCTACACTTTTGCCTTCATCTGCAGTCTTTTTTGCCATGTAACAACTTGGACCACTGCCTAGAGATCTCCCATAAAGTACTATTTTCTTTGGCGGTATCTTCATCACATTGACTAAGTAGGAGTATGCAGCATCAATACTGCGATAGCACAAGTCCTCCCTGCATTCAGTTTGAGGTTCGCTCAGGCCATAGCCTGCATATTCATAAGCCATTACATTACAGCCAAGAACTCGAGCTAATTCCTTCATTCTATTATACATCATTCCTAAATCTTCGGCGTTTCCATGTGAATACAAGAGAGTCATTTTGGCATCTCTCCTGAGTAAAAAGAAGGCGGGTATTCTGAACTCATCATTGTATGAATCGTTTTCAAGGTTGGGCGGTACGATGGAGCACCCAACTTGAGGAGCACATCCTACATCATTTGTTGCGGTAGAAGGCAGTTTCAAGTAGAAGAATTTATCTTCTTGTATCTGTGTTGCAGGAGATGGCGGTCTGAAGACTAGTTTTGTGATGGATGCTCCCATTGTTTCTATTAATGTATATGTCAAGTGTTTGTTTGATATAGTTTTATACAAGACGACTGCTTCAATGTCGCATTTTCAGTGGATGTTCAAGACGTATGTATGGCAAAGGTGATTGCAGTGATGGTGGAGATAAAAGCTTTACTATTTGTTTGGCGATAAAGTATTCAAAGTTAAGTAACTAACTTGCAGTGGATTCATTAAGTAAGTATGAACTATTGAATAACTTAGTTTTGACTTCATTTGAAAGCAAAAGTGAGCGCGTAAAGCTCTGCCTTGCTGGTGATGACATTTTTCAACTCGTCCGCCACGACTGGAAAAATCCATACTTAATTTCAATTTACCGCTTTAATAACGGTATGACGGCATCTCATTTCAAATGTAAATGTGCCGTTGTGTTATGATTTGTATTTCACTTAAGTGCAGTGGGACCTTGATACCTGGCCATAGGTCCTCATCGATCTACTGAGAAAATACTCAATGGCCGACCCAATCTCCAAGACAGTGTCTTCATTGAGGCAGCAGTCGACGCCTCAAAGTAAAAGCCCAAAAAGGGCAACTGCTGCTTTGAGGCTTCACTCTGATTTTGATAGGGAAGCGCATATCATCAGTGCTGTTGATATCAGTCCACCATCTACTAGAAAATCAAGAGTGGTGTTTTCACCTGAACCTCCGACTATACATCAAGTACAGAACTACATGTCTCCTATCAGATCTCCCAATTTCAATACCAGTCTTCGAAGTTCATCCTATAAATCATCTACTCCTGTTAGTGCCCAATGGGATCAATACAATCAGGATTATAGAACAGCAATTAAAGAACATGAAATTCAATATCAAGCTAGGCTGCAATCTGTACGAAAAATCACAGGTATCACTGTGTTGCTCTTTATTCTGTACCTAGCTTTGGGATCATTGTATTATTGCTCATGTTCATCGTCGCAAGAAAAATGGCCACTGCATGAGTCTCTTATTTTCCTCATTTACACTGCATCAACAGTTGGATATGGAAATCATGATATTCCAAGTGAACCGATAGATCGTGTAGTAACAATTTTAGTCATTTTGGTTGGGATTGCACTTGCTACTGTATTCTTTTCAGAAATTTTTCAATATGTCACAATTGAAGCAGAGCAAGCTAGGTATCGTGTTGAAGAGGAAAATTTAAAGGGAAGTCTAGTTATTTCCCTAGGTGATAGCAATGAAGTGAATATGGCAACATTATCGTCGTCTCTTTCACTCCGAATTAAAAGCACGGTACTTTCTTTGTGGACAAAGATTTGTACTTTTATGGATACATGTGCAGCAGGTAGATTTTTCATGAAATTGCTACCATTCATTGTTGCAATTATTGTAGGAGCTGTTACTGTTGGGAGTATTGAGAAGTGGGATTGGTTATCATCATTCTACTGGTCGATTGTGACTCTTACAACTGTTGGATATGGTGATTTGACTCCTTCGAAACCTGCTTCTATTTGGTTCTGCATTTTTTATCTACCTACAGCAACTTTTTTCCTATCCATGTACTTGTCTAAAGTCGCTTCTCTTTACATGAGAATTCATTTGAAAGAGATCCAAAAGATCGAGAGGAAGTTGCATAAAAATGAACAAAAAGAAAAGGTGCCTGATATTCAGCCAACATTCTCTGGGGATACTGAGGATTTATCCCCAGAAAACAAAGCATTGGATATTACCGAAGTGGAGGCTGAATCACCTGACAGAAAGCAGGTTAGCAGATATAATGTAGCTACTACTCCAACAATTTCTCATTGTGCAAGACCTGCCCTACAAAGAGGTCGACCTGGAATTCAAAGAGCGAATCCATCTATGAGGGACTTGATTAGTACAACGAAAAGTACAACGACTAAGAGAAGTAGCTTGGGCATGCTGAAAGAAGATGAATCAACACCGACACCAAGCATTGCTCTAAGGGCCAAGATGCAAGAACGATTGGCATTGATTATTGCCACAGAACTTTGCTGTGAAGATCCTGAGGTTCATGTTGCTGATGGGAAGCTCGATCTTCGATTGGCAAATTGGAAAAAGACAATGGAACTTTGGAAAATCCCAAAGAGGGCGCAAGAGCCTTTCAAGACAGCATCATGTGAACTTATTTTATCTGTAGGTTGTCATTCTATTCAGAGACAAGGTGTTGATTCTATACTGGAGCTAAATATTTCAAAAATACAACAAAGCTTCAATCCTGTCCTAGCTACATTCGGCTCTGCGCAGGCTATGGAAGGCTGGATGGATGTAACCAAGCATCTCATATTTGATGACAAACAATGAGATGTGCCATTTATTTTTGCATTTTTTCGTATTACTTTATGGTACACGTTTTGATAACACGACTAATACCATTCTAAACTCTCTATTGGATAATATATTATAGTATTTGTTACTCTTCTGCTTCTAATTTCTTTGATATGATGTCGAGGATCTTTTCGTCAAAATTTAGGTTCGCATGATCAGGTAAACCCGCAACCCGATTTGCACGAATGGCACGGGCTATGGTCTTGGTAGCATTGGTAGCATCATTCTTTTCGAGATAGAGATTTCCAATCAAGCCTAGAATGGTAGCAACTTGTTCATGATTTTGTTCAATCATTGAATTCTCAAGACAAATTTGAAGTGCGTCGTCATAGTAGTTCAGGGCGGCATCATATTCATTCAGTTCGGTGTTGATCTGTGCAAGTCGCTTTAAACAAGTGATGGTTCCGCTCTTTCTGCCTTCTTCTCTTTCAAACCGAAGACACTCTTCAAAGTATGGAATTGCCTCCCGTCCGCGATCACTTTCAATATAGACTGTAGCAATATTGTACAAAATTGTTGCGATGTCTTTGCCCTTTGCGTCTTCGTTACCATTTCTGATCCGGAGACATTCCTCAAAGTTTTCCAAAGCTTTTTCTGTATCACCATGATGGAAATAAACAAGTCCGATAGAATTCAGAGTTGACGAAACAGTCAAATGACCGTTCCCAAGAAGCTCTCTTCGTATTTGCAATGACTCTTCATAATATCGAATTGCCGAGTTGAGCTCTCCCAGATGGTCGTATAGAAGTCCTATACTGCAAAGTGTCCCAGAAATTTCGAGTGAATACTCGCCTCCAGATGCTCTTTGTATTGCAAGACCTTGAAGATACATTTGAAGCGATTCTTCAAGTTCTCCTTCGTTTTGGTGTATCCTTGCAATATTGAAAATAGTGATTAAGAGATTTGGATCATTCCGCTCGTAGACCATTTGCTCAACTTTGAGTCCCTCTTTGTAACAAATAAGAGCTTCTTGAAAGAATCTATTTTCATACTGATGATTCCCAAGTCTATTTAATATAGAAGCCACCTCTGGATGACATTCACCGTATGCTCTTTTGGCACAATTTAAGGCCTTATGATAAAATTCAAAAGCTCTGTCATATTCATTTTGTTCACTAAAAGCATCCGCAATTATTTTGAGCACACAAACAACATCTGGATGATCTTCGTGTAGGTGCTTAGTAGCAACCGGTAGGAATTTGAGATACATTTCCAAAGCTTCATCAACTCTTCCCAGGAGGTGGTATGTTTCACCTATATTAAAAAGAGTTGCAGCCACGTCCAAATTGTCTGTACCAACTAGTTCTTTCCTAATCGTATATACTCTTTCATATATTTCCAAAGCTTTTTCTAACTCATCTTTCATGATCATGACTCTCCCTATATTATTCATGACTGTAGCAACTCCATTCTTATCATCTAGATTCTTGTATATCCCTAGAGCTTCCACAAGATAGTCAATCGTTTTCTGGCAATCTTCTGGTTCTTGATAAAGTTGTAACCGAACAACTCCTAAACAATTGAGACACTTGGCTACATCCGTGTGCTCCCTGTCGTGTAATGACCTAGCTGTCTCTAATGCTGTATGATAAGAATCTAAACTTTCTTCAAAATCCCCATCGACATATTGTGTTTTACCAATATTGAGAAGAATAGCCAATACTGATGGACCAGTAAAGATTGCATTATCATCAGAGTTACCATTCCGCTGTTGTGACATTGACGAGGCCTCCGCAATTTGTCCCCTGGCAATTTGGAAGTTGGCAAGTGCTTCGGGGTTATCCTGTAGCCTTGCATATACGATCCCCATGTTATAGAAAATAGTTGCTTTTATCAATACATCTGCATTCTCGCAGTTTTCAATTGCAGAGGGTGGTATCTTTACTGGTTCCGAGAAAACATTCATCCCTTCATCGTATCCAGCCCCTTGAGAGCCGTTCACCCTCGTTTGGCTGCTGTCTTGACCGGTATCGTCACTTTCACATAGATGAGGTTCATGCGGTAGAGATCTGTTGGACGTACATGCCAGTAGTGCTTTATTCAGGCAAGTCACTGCGTTCTTGTGTTTGCCTCTGTTTGTACATTCCACCGCGTCGTTGTTGAAGTTGATGGCTGAATTCGTCATCCTTCGAGCTACAGACACAATTATAAAAGGCAATATAAAGTGGTGCTGTCTGGCAAGCTATTGAGCATAAAGAATAGGATGAAATGCTTATATGTAGAGTGAAAATAATGTGTTCGGGATCTTCCTTGGGAAATGTACTAGCTAACTTTCCTGAACAGTTCGGTTTTCCGACAACAAGTGTGGGTTGAAGATGAAGGGGCAGAATGAAGGTTAGGCACGAAACATGCAACATGCAGCCAAAATAAAGACTGCCAATTGCAGGCAGTGCAGCAGTGCAGTTACAAAAGAAGTCGTGTGTCGTTGTGGAAGTTCCGGAGAGAGGAGCGAGAATCATCATTTCCTCTGTCAACACGGATTATCGGAGAAATTAAAGTCGTAGTACGTAGTCAGAAGAAATTGATAAAAAAGGGAAGGAAAGAAGTGGAAACAAGAACAAAAACTCCCAGGCCAAAAGGGTAAAGGGGTTTCCTAGAGAGCGAAAATGCCAAGAGGAACAAGGAAGTTGGATGCTGTTCCATCAAAAAGAATTTTTTTCTTCCAAAAAAAGATACCCTTCCATTATTAAGCAAAAGATACTTTGAACTTGTTCTGGTTCTATTCCACCACTTGATATCAATATTCATACTTCCTTTCATTTCCTTGTGGACCTTTACTGCTCTTCAAAAAGACTAGGATAATTGAACAAGTATGAGAAGAATCGCAATCAACTCTCTATCTAGGGTGCGCCTTAATGCTTCCTCTAGGTCAAGACATTGTTCTTTAGTGCAGTCTGCACATTTTCAAACACTCAGTTCTTTGAACAATGGCATTCCTACTTCTTTGGATGCATCCAAGAACTTTGTTCATGATAAGCAATCTCGTTTGAAGAGTACAAGGGCTGCTGTTGACACAGAACAGACTTTGTTTGACGCCAATAGAGCTATGATCTCGAAGGATAATGGAGTTGGAGGAGATGATCTCGATAGACAGCTACGTGCGGATGTAAAGACTATGGGATCTATTCTAGGTACGTTATGCATACCTTTTCAGTTTTATCTTTGACATATAATTCTGTTTCTAATGTGTTCATGTTTTCATGACGACGATAGGATCTACCATCAAGTACTTTGAAGGTGAAGGAACCTTTGACAAAGTTGAATCTCTCAGATTGGCTGCAAAGGTAAGAATTTCCCAACAAAATTTCTTCTTGATTTTAATTCAGTTCTCTTAAAGTTATATTTTGAAGGCATGGCGTGAGGCTGGAGCAGGCAGAGATGGGTCAAAGCAAGACAGTTGTGACGAAGCTTTCAAGTCCATGATTAGTACTGCAGAATCACTTTCATCGGCTGAATTGAAGACTGTATCAAGAGCTTTTGCTCACTTTTGTGCGATTGCAAATGCAGCTGAATATCATCACAGAGCACGTCGTAATGCGCACAAATTGGCCATGTTTGCAATTTCTGAAGGAAAACAATCTGTTGCTGCTCTTGGACCTGATAGTGATTCATGTGGGGGAGTTTTGCCACAAATGTTGAAGGAGGGAATGAGTCCTCAGGAAATTTTTGATACTCTGACTTCTCAACAGGTTGAACTTGTTCTTACTGCTCACCCTACTGAAGTTAATCGTCGTACTTTGTTAGACAAACACAGAAGAATCCAGTATTTGTTGACCGAAGCTGACGAATTACGTGCAAAGGGAGTTATTACTCAATTTCAGAAAAAAGAATTGGATGATGCATTGAAACGTGAAATTTGGTTGATTTGGCAGTCAGATGAGTTATCTAGAAGAAAACCGTCAGTTCAGGAAGAAGCTGAAAGAGGAACTTTGGTTGTAGAGACAGTTTTGTGGGAGGCATTACCTTCTTTCCTGCGAAAGCTTGATGCTACAATGATTGATCTATTGGGTGATAAATATAGTCTTCCATTGGAGGCTGCACCTTTCAAAATTTCTTCATGGATGGGAGGAGACAGGTAAGCGTGTTGTCTGTGACTACTACTTTGAAAAGGTTATTTTCAGAATCTCATTTGTGTTTTCAAATTTAGAGATGGAAACCCAAATGTGACACCAAATGTAACTCGCGAGGTTTGCTTGAGAAATAGAATTCGCGCTGCGACATTGTTGAAAAATGATCTTGGTGAAATTACTGGGCGTCTCTCAACAACATTTTGTAATGATGAACTTCGTGAAAAGGTTGGTCCTGATGCACGCGCACCTTACAGAGCATATCTTGCACCAATGATGGCAAAGTTAGGTTTAACTATTGAATGGGCGGAACAAGAGCTGAGAAAGGTTAAGAAAGGAGTAACACCAGATGATAAAGTTATTGGAATTGATGAAATTTATGTTACAAAGAAGCAATTGATGGATGAGATGCTTGTGCTTTATAAATCTCTCTGTGAGACAGGTAATCACTTGACCGCTGAAGGAAAAGTTTTGGACTTACTCCGTAACCTCAGCGCGTTCGGTTTGACTTTGTGCCCTCTTGACATAAGACAAGAGAGCACTAGACATACTGAAGCATTGGATGCGATCACCAAGCATCTAGGTCTTGGATCTTATTCAGAATGGGACGAGGAAACCAAAATTAGTTGGCTTCAGACTGAGTTGACAAACAAGAGACCACTTACTCGTCGTTCCGACTGGAAAGATAGCGAAGCATTTTCCGATACTGTAAAAGACACACTTGAGACTTTCAAAATGATTGCAGAACAACACGAGGATAGTTTGAATGCTTATGTAATCTCACAGGCAACAAGTGCCAGTGATGTTCTTGCAGTGCTTTTGTTGCAGATTGATGCAGGTGTGAAAAATCCTTTGAGAGTTGTGCCTCTTTTCGAAACTCTTGATGATTTGAAGGGAGCAGCAGGCACTATGAAGACTTTATTTAATCTTCCGGTGTACAGAGGACATATCAATGGAAAGCACGAGGTTATGATTGGATATTCTGATTCGGCGAAGGATGCTGGACGCCTTGCAGCAAGTTGGGCACAGTATGAAACCCAGGAAGCTTTGGCTGATCTTGCAAAGGAGAGCGGTATTGATCTAGTTTTCTTCCACGGTAAAGGTGAGAATTGAATTGTGATATATATTTCTTTGTAAGCAACCTTGATATTCTAATAACATGGTACACACATTTTAATTGCAACAGGTGGAACTGTCGGAAGAGGAGGAAACCCTGCAACATTCAAAGCAATTCTATCCCATGCGCCTGATACTATTAATGGTAAATTTAGAGTCACTGAGCAAGGAGAAATGATTTATCAGAATTTTGGACATCCGAACAGAGCTGAGAGAAGTCTTGATATTTATACAGCTGCGTTATGTGCCGAAAAGCATACTGAAAGAGCTAGACCAACTGCGGAGTACAGAGATTTGATGAATAAATTGTCAGATGTCAGTTGTGATGCGTACCGTCAAATCGTTCGTGAGGATGAACGTTTTGTCCCATACTTTAGATCTGCAACTCCTGAATTGGAGCTGGCAAATCTGAACATTGGATCAAGACCTGCAAAAAGAAATCCTACTGGTGGGGTTGAAAGTCTACGTGCAATTGTAAGTCATACACCATTTCTGATTGTCCTAACTTTGTACTATTCTCATCTTCAAATTTTCCCTAGCCTTGGAACTTTGCCTGGACACAGACAAGACACAATCTTCCAACATGGTTGGGTGTAGGAGAAGGGATCAATGCCATTTTGAACAGTGACGATGGGGATAAATTCCGTGAAATGTATAATGAGTTTGGATCATTCCGCACCACAATCGACTTGGTAGAAATGGTTTTGGCTAAGTCAGAGCCTAGTATCGCAAGACACTACGAAGATGTCTTGGTGCACGACGAGAAAGCGAAGGAACTTGGAGCGCACATCAGAGATGTCCATAATGTTACTGAAGATGCAATCCTTGATCTTACCGGCCACTCTTCTTTCTGTGAATCCAATGAGTTGCTTAACCGTGTGCTTCAAGTTCGCAACCCTTACGTTGACTGTAGCAATGTTTTGCAAGCGGAGATATTGAAGAGACTACGTAATTGCGATGACTCTGAAGAGAAGCAAGTGTTGGAGGATGCGTTGCTTGTGTCCATTACTGGAATTGCGAACGGAATGGGTAACACAGGTTAAAAAATTATCCTATTTAATCTGTCAAATATCATAAGTTTATACGTTAAAAGTGAAGGTTGTACGATTCTAGTCTGAATTTCATTTTACAATGAATCGAAACTATTGATTTTACTACTATTCAATCGAATGTTAAAACCGATTATATTCTTTTCCCTTCCACTTTTCTTTGTCGCCTTTTTCTTAGATTTCTTGTCCTTGCAGGTCTGCAGCCAAGGACATCGTACAATGCATACTCACATATGAGGCAACTACTAGGACATCTATCTAAACCACATGTGATGAATCCATTCTCAATCTTTTTCTCGGCGTCGATTGCACGACAGCTGTCATTGAAATTGTGATGTGTCACATCTTCTCCACATGTATTTGACAGGTCAAAAAGCCAAGTTCTTGCATAGGAACTGCAGTCTGAGAGATCAAATACATCACTTGGTAAATTTGAAGGTTTTGCAGTTGGGGAAGACTTTGTAGGTATGCTTGTGGAAGGTGACAGAGATGGCGCATTTGTGAGAGAGTTTGAAGGCTGCAATGTTGGTGAAGAGGACGGAGTAGAAGATGGAGATATTGACGGTGAACTAGATCGGACTCTTGGGCATTCTACGAGGTCAAGGCACACCTTGCATATTTCGCAATCTTCAGGACAAACGTCACTTCCACATGAAATCTCTCCACTATCTATGCGATGTCTAGCATCAGGACATTGACAGGTTTTATCATTTGGACCTGGAATATCAAGACACGAATCATTAATATTTTGAGTCCACTCAATCCTATATGTATCACATTTTTGAAGATCGAATAAAGGATCAGAAGGTGGGTTGGTCACTATTGATGGTGATGCGCTTGGGGTAACAGTTGGACTTGGATTTGGGCAAGTCAAGACCGACCTCAAGCAAAAATGACACATTGCACATCCTTCTGGACAAACACTGTCACATGTAATTTGATTTTCATTTGCGAGCAATTCAGCAGATTCACATTTTCCTTCGACAATCAGCTCGAATCGCCATTGCGAAGAGTATGAACTACAATCATCCAAATTGAATGTTGGCTCTTCAACTGGTTTTGATGAAGGTAACGATGAAACAACTTTTGATGGTTTGAAAGTAGGTACTTCAGTTGGGCTGAGTGTCGGAAAAATTGAAGGAGTTGCTGAAGGACCATCGCTAAATTCCTTCGATGGGATGCTTGTTGGTGGTGTCGAGGGTAATGTGGAAGGTGACGAAGTAGCAGGACATTGTATTTGATCTAAACATACATTGCATACTGCACAGTTTTCTGGACATTCAGAGGATTTACACCCAATCTCCCCCCTTGCGTTTCTATTGATAGCGTCAGTACATAGTCCTGAAGCAATCACTTCAAGTAACCATCTATCCTCATATGAAGAGCAATTTTGTAAATCAAATGTTATGGTGGGATTGAATGTGGGCTGTGAAGTTGGTTCGAAACTTTCAAGTGCTGATGGCTCGGAACTTCCAATTAAAGACGGCGATGGTGATGGAGCTACTGAAGGAATATCTGTCTCCTTGCATGACCTCACAGCCTCTAAACAAAATGTACACATTGTACATCCTTTTGGACATGTACTTTCGCATGTGATAGCACCTGTTTCAAACAATTTTGCAGCCGAGGTACACTTGCCTTCAACAATCAGCTCAAATCTCCATGCAGATGAATATGAGTCACAATCAGCTATATCAAAGCTTGTCGCCGGCTTTGAACTCGGCCGATTAGATGGTGACAAAGACGGTGACGATATCGGTGATAATGAGGTTGGCGATTGAGATGCTCTCACTGTTGGATTGGATGTGACTGAAGGTGATATGCTTGGACTTGTGGTTTGTCTATCTGGGCATTGTAACACTGTATTCAAGCAGAAGCTACAAATTGAACATCCTTCTGGACATATGCTTTCGCATGTGATGGCACCAGAGTCAACAAGTTTCTCTGTAGATGTACATTTTCCGTCAACAATCAGCTCAAATCTCCATGCAGATGAATATGAGTCACAATCAGCTATATCAAAGCTTGTTACTGGCTTTGAACTCGGCCGATTAGATGGTGACAAAGACGGTGACGATATCGGTGATAATGAGGTTGGCGATTGAGATGCTCTCACTGTTGGATTGGATGTGACTGAAGGTGATATGCTTGGACTTGTGGTTTGTCTATCTGGGCATTGTAACACTGTATTCAAGCAGAAGCTACAAATTGAACATCCTTCTGGACATATGCTTTCGCATGTGATAGCACCAGAGTCAACAAGTTTCTCTGCAGATGTACATTTTCCGTCAACAATCAGCTCAAATCTCCATGCAGATGAATATGAGTCACAATCAGCTATATCAAAGCTTGTTACTGGCTTCGAACTCGGCCGATTAGATGGTGACAAAGATGGTGACGATGTCGGGAAAGATGTAGATGGAGATTGACTTGGGGCTGCACTTGGTTCCCGACAGGATAAAGCTGTATTCAAACAAAATTGACACATTGCGCAATTTTCTGGACATACACTATCACATGTTATAACTCCATCTTTTACAAGCAATTCAGCAGATGTGCATTTGCCTTCGGTGATTAACTCGTACCTCCACGAGGATGAGTAGGTGTCACAATTATCCAAATCAAAAACAGGCGTGGGCTCGGAACTTGGTAGAGAAGTTGGGTGAGGACTCGTTGTCACATGTGTTGGTGAATGCGATGGACTTGTTGACGGTACTGAAGATAGAGCATTTGATGGCTTTGAAGATGGTTCTGAGCTGCCAGCCACTGTTGGAGATGATGACGGTGATTGCGTAGGGGCTCGAGGACATTCTATTTCATACAAGCATACTTTACAGACCTCACAATCTTCAGGGCACATGTCCACACCACAAGTTATCTGACCTTTGTCAATTCGTTCCCTTGCATCATAGCATTGGCACGAGCTGAGACTGCTGTCAATACAAGAGTTACTCAGATCAAAAAGCCATTCAAGTTTATATGTGTCGCAATTTTGAAGATCAAATGGATCTATTGAAGGTGAGGACGTTGGGGATATTGATGGTGACGGTGAGAATGATGGAATATAGTCAATTGACGGGCTTGGTGAACACGATGGAGCGCTGGACCTAGTTGGTGCATTAGAGGGTGCATTTGTATCCATATACGAAGAAGGATTTGATGTCTTCATTGAACCCTTTCCCTTCCCACTATAGTAATCAGAACTGCCCTTTCCTTTGCCATAGTAATCTTGACTTCCCTTCCCACTTCTATAATAATCAGAACTACCCTTTCCTTTGCTGTATCCTTCTTCACATCTTGACGATTTCTTCGAAGAACTGCTGCCCTTGCCTTTACTCCTTGACTTCTTTTTCATTTCAAAGCCATATCCGACACCTTTCCATACTTTGCTATCATCTACAGCAATGTTTTCAGCAACCATCGCTTGTATATTCAAGTTCACAGCCGCTTTATTTCGACGTAATGCACGATCTTCTTGTCTTCTTGCAATTGTAGATTTTGATCTTACAGTCACTGAAGATTCTGGGTGCATATTATTTTCCTTTTCCATGTGTGTATCTGTGAAGTTATCATAAGAATTCTCCCCACTTACAACAGCTGAGACTGTCAGGATGAACCAATTGAAACTAAGCCTCATTTTTCCCCCGATGAATATCCACTTCAAATCAATTCAATTCAAACTCTCTCCTGTGCTCCTGTTTCTCTCCTTTTTCAATAAGCTTATGTTTTGGTTGAAATACTGTCTGTATTTTTGATTTCCTTTCCATAAAGATGCTAATAGGAAACATATGTACTACAACTGGATTCTTCCCATTTTCATTAAAGAACTCAGGTAGCAGTGCGCCAAAGAAATCCTATGGCGCACCTAAAGTAAGAATTGAAATCTCACAAAGACGACTAAAATTATCTAAAAACTGCAAACTTATGCTCAGTCTTGGTTTTGTACTTAGAGGGTACGTACGTTTCCCTCACATTTTATAGAATACTTTTCACCTCTATTCCAAAGAATGTATGTATGTGTTAGACAGCCTTAGGTATCTTGAATAGTATTGCCTCTTCTTACTTGGGGGCATCTTTCGCTTGCAGCAAGTATTTGGATAAATAGGGAGGTAAAGAATTATTTGATCTCGTATACTGGAAAGATACTTCGTGTATGAACAGAAGCTGAAATTGTAAAGTATACTTTTTCCCATGTATTACTATCGTATAATCTTATAAATTTTGCATCCAGTGTAATTCAGATGATGCTAGACCAAAACTAAGGAAAACACAAAAACGGTTGCACCATTTTTGAAGATCAAAGGCGTGACATTATTATGTAGATCATGTTCTATTGACATGGAACCCGCTTCCGTCATCTATGAGAAATACAAAATATTTCACGATTCCACAGTCACACGACCTGACTGCTTTTCGGAACGCGGTATTGTACAACTTAGTTACCAGCATTTGTTTTTCTACAGGTATTTTCAACGTGGTAACAACAGTCACACGATACCATTATTCAAATCTTATCCCAATGCATTGTACTTTATTTTTCAAACCCAGCCAATTCCTAGACTAGTATTACATAAAATCGACAAAAAAGGATGGAGAAGCTATTTGGCCTGAAGCAATCTGGGCTATGTGCTTGTGATATGAATGAATTCCGTTCAGAGTCAGAGACCATTTTGTATGCAAACGATATCAACACTATGTACACATTTGACGAGGACAGCACTTCAACATTTGATCAGTATTTGATCAAACCACAAGCTGTTAGTAGGGCAATTATGCATCAGGATGAAGTAGAGCAGTCATTGCAAAGAGAACCAACAGATGAAAATTTTGCGTGGAACGAAAACAGTGTGAACCTAGGAAATGATCGCAATAGAGGATTTTCATATAATCAAGGGGAGGATGGCTCTAGACATAGTTCAATGAATAAAGATTCAAGTTCATCGTCTATCGCAAGCTCTAGTGTTGAAACGGTATCTTCGACAGACTCAGGTGACTCGAGTGTATTTTCGGTTCTGACTGCTATCATAAGTAACACCAACAAGTATGGTATTCCAAAGAGTCCATCTCCAATTCATAGGTTAACAAAAGGATTCAGTCCAACTTCTGTAATGAATGAACGATATTCTATCCAAGAAGAAAGTGAAGACTGTGATGATGATGATTGGGATTTTAATTTGAAAGTCAATACTATGGATACGTCAACAGATTCTGCAATAAGGAGAAATGAAAAATCATATTGTCTGCATCTCAAGATCCCTTGCAATATGGGTTTATTCTATCGAGATACATTCCTTTTGCATTTTCCGCAATATGCTTTGCCAAAAGCATTGAATGAGTTAAATATGCACTTACAAGAGAAAAGTCGAACCTTGGAAATAGACACCAATGACACATGTCCATCTCCACCTCATATATCTCGATATACAACAATGTTAGACACAACTCCTGCTGTAAGATTAGCAGTAGATGGATCTTCTTTTCAAAATCTTTTCTTTAGCGGAAGTTTGGGCTTAGTGGAATCAAAACCTCACCATTCTTCTTTATTATCTCAACATGGAAATCATTTCAAAAAAGCGAAAAGTGGTCGACGAGACTTTTTAATTTTGTGTGATGGAAGCGTGGGACCCCTACTTGTTTGCTCATTAAAATCGAAAAAGGGACGTCCAATAGTACGTATTTATTCCACAAAGAAAAGAGCGCAAGACCAGATCCCATCTGCGACAACTAGCGATATTGGATTGAATGTTGATATGCCATTGTATGCCTGGGCTGAACTGAAAGTAAAGGGTGAATTCCCGGACTCCAATGCTAGATATCATCTTCACATGTGTACTGGTATAGGTCAAAATCAGTTCAGCAACGTTCCATTGTACTCAGTGGAAATTGATTCACCAACCGAGTTCAACATTTTTGGACGTAAAGAAGACAAACACTTGAAACCAACTGGCACAGTATTTCACTGTGCTCGAGCATGTGTGAGAAAAGATACAAAATCCAATGACTATAATTACATGATCTCTATTGTCAAGGGCATAGAAGTTGCTAACATACTTGCAGTCATTGGTGTCATAGATGAACTCATTGAGTTCAAGATGAGAAAGAAATGCGCTATTAATTCATGGAAGTTTGCACAAAACGATGCACAGCAATGATTAGGATAGGAAATTCAACCAAAAAGTAGCTCTGTAGAATATTTATATAGAACATTTTTTCAATTAGTCCTTTGTTTACTAGCAGTAATTCTATTTCTATGTTCAGTATTTAGGTACAAAGATATTCTTCTTCTTTCTATAATGTACAATTGCATCTTGCTGAAACAAGAATTGCAATAGTTTCCTTCCATGGCATTTTTTCAACTGTACCTCTCCTTGCCTGAGCCTTTCGAAGCTTGAAATTTTCCTTTTAAATGTAAAGCAGGTAGAGGTGATACGAGTTCTTCCTGGGTTTTCTTTTAAAATGAGCCACAGAGAATATTAGAAGTGTTTAACGGTGCTCGTCTTCTCGGAACAGCATCATCAAATACAGACTCGCCCAGAGTAGAAATAGACCATTCATCAGCTTCAAAACTGAATTCAATGGAGTCAACCTTTCCTTCATTATTGAAATTGATTTTTGTAGGAGAAACTGTCGTTGGAGCAGTTGTAGGAGTACGATCGCAGTCATCGCCATGACTTTGTTTTTTCTTCGTTGGAGTAGCAAATACGTTATCGATTCTGATGCTATCCTCTGGAATCCATTCTCCTGCCACAATTGATCTACTATTACATCTCTTTCTGGAACTTTTGTTTGCAACGTAGGTGATGTTTACTTGAACCATTTTCTTTGCTATGCTAGAGTTATTTTTCGTGTAGTCTAAACTGTGATACCGTTGTTACTCCTGCTTTGATAAGAGAGAGCAATTTTTCTGTCGTTTTTCTTTTGTTCTATTCAGTTGATGGCTTGCGAAGATCTATGTGGTCACTCGTTTGGACGTTATGATTGGTTCAATTTTCAAAATCCCCGTGGGAACAAAGCAATTCAAAACCAGTTTTGTAGATGAGAAGCGGGTTCAATCCATTATTTACAAAAATAGTCTTGTAAATGGCCTGACTGAGAAGAGGAAAAAGGAAAAAGGAAAAAATGGAAAATCACGAAAGATACATTCCAGATTGAAGAGTATTTATTCTTTTATGTTTGCCTAGAACTGAAAAATTAGATGCATATGTAAAAACATATATATAATTATTGCAAGGAAATTCTTTCTCTGGGAACATAAGTAATATGCATTCATTTATTCCATCTTTTACCAAATATATTTATAACTATGCACCGCCTCATTAAACCATGAGCTACAATGTGGTATACTTCATATTAAAAATACACATCCTTTAGTTATTTAAGCAAAGTGAATGCCTCTAGAATTAAAATCGGCAAGTAATTGTAAGAAGTCATCAAGATCCAATTTACTGGCTCTCTTTCCATTCCATTCATCCTTCCCAGTAACTTCTTCAATAATTTGCTCAATACTGTGGGTATCTTTCATCTCTTCATCTCCACCAGTCTTACCGCTTAGACTCAAGTGAGTTCTTCTATTCTCTTCAAGCATTTTGATATTTGGTTTTGTCATCAAGACACTTCGTAGAGTTTTGTTCTTTCTATTAAATAATAATCGCACCATACCATCCCATTCTACAAAATTCACTGGAGGTGGAGGATTACGAGGTTCAATTCTAACGACCCGAGATTCAACCTTTGGAGGAGGACGGAAATTGTTCCTTCCTACCTTTAGTAATTGATCAACCTTTGCCAATAGTTGTGCATTCACAGAAAGACGACAGTATAAAGCCTCCCCTGGTCTAGCAGTCAATCTCAATGCAAATTCCTCTTGAAACATCATTACTGCACATCTGCACAATGGACGATGAACCAATAATTTAAACACAAGTCCAGAAGAAATTTGATAAGGAACATTCGCAACCATGACATCAAAGAATGGCCAAGCAATTTTGATTGCATCGCCTTGAATGACTTGTAATTTATTTTCCATTGGTGTTCCTTCAACACGCTTAATGACTTCCCTAACCATTCTTGAATCATATTCAAGTGCAATCACCTTTTTAGCTTGTTCAAGGAGAGGTACTGTTACGTTACCAGTACCTGGACCAACTTCAAGAACTACATCTGTTGGTTTAATCGCAGCTTTTGCTACAATTGATGTTACAACTGCAGGATTTTTGAGGAAATGCTGTCCGAGGTTTGTGTTGGGAGCAACAAGGTTTGATCCACTTGGTCCAGATGCTTGAGATGACTTGCTGGAAGGCGCTGAAGCAGCGTTATATGGTGTATGTTGAGACGATCTCTTTCCCTTTTTCGACTTTGGCATTTTATTGTACTATGGATTACACTGATTGGTAAATTCTTGAAGTCTTGTAGTTCAACAATGGTATATGAAGAATACTAACATTCATGATGGCTTCAAGAAGAAAGAATTTCATTACGAGTAGATTACTTTACTTTGAATGGTTCTGAAGCTTGCGACATGAACATTGAAAAAGGATTCCTAAATAAAAGAGAGAGGAAAGAGAAGGAAAAAGAAAGGAAGAAAATATGAGTCACAATGACGTCGCTATATATATATCTTAACGATCTGCGATTTGTTTTCACTCTTTCTTTTTTGATTTTTAGATAACGCATAGATGGTGCTATAGTTTTTGTGAAGCTTGCAACTGTCTACAATGTTTTCGACTACTCCGATTTTGTTCTTGGCATTTCTATCTGTCTTCATCTTGGATGTAGTAAGCGCATTTTCAAACATACCGAAAGCTAGTGCTTTATCGAAGCGATTCAGCCATCGTCATAGTACGAAACTTTTAATGGAAAATGAGCCTCCTCTTACAAAATTCTTGGATGGCTTGTCAAAGACCTCTATGGATAATACCAAAATACAAAAGAATGCACTTGTGGTTACGAAATATGATATTCCAGATCTTGGCATATTTGCCGATCAAACTTATGAATTGCAATCCATATATCTACAGGGATTGAAAAAAGATTACACAAAGGAGGGAGAAGAAGATGGACAGTCTTCCATCATTGAAAAGATTGAGCTTGATGAATTGGACTTGAACAATCCGAGCAAAATGGCTGAAATGAAACCGGGATATACGCTCTATGTTTCTTTGTATTCCAGTATGTATCATGACAATGATAAATTTGGAGGGAAGGCTGTGGTATCTACACCTGAAGAAGTTGGTTTGGTTAGCATGAAAGATGAAGTTGCAGACTCTATTCTTGTAGCTTTACCTATTTTATCATTTTGGTTGGGAACTTGTTATACATTTAGTTCATGGTATAATGACAAATACGGTGGAAATTTCTTTGACGCGCTCTTTCGGACTTAGTCTATCTTCGATTTTACGAACATTATTGCTTATGTTATTCTTATAAATTAATTTTGAATGTTTTAGCGATGTTGACAAGTAGCAGGATTTCGTTCTCTCGAGAGAAATAAGTGAAATTACTTGTCAAGGACTAATTATTATGAAGTATAATTTACACTGCATGGATATCCTTACGTAGAATACTTGATGCATTCCCACACTTAGACGAGGAGAATCTGTTTTCTTATCCCTTATTTTCCTGTAGTTTTGTAGCAATCTCTTGTTTCTTATCATTCACTTCTTGTAGCTTGACCTGAAAATTTTGCCTATTGTAGTAAGAAATATGTGAGACGAAACATGCATATGGAAATGGAAGCTGTCCTCAACAATGAATTCAAAAACGAAGGTCTACTTACATCATTCGAACATTCTGTGATAAAGCAAATTCCATAGCTTCAATCGTTGAATCTCTCGATTGAAGGATGAGTTTTAATCTCCTAATTTCTGCCTTCGTATCAATTTCGTTGGGATTAGTTTCATCACTACGCTTTTCTTCTTGAGCCTTATTCGTATTTTGAGGCGCAGCGACTGCACTATGGACTGCACTGTCTTCACCTAAACTCTTCTGACTACCAACGCTATGGCAGCTGCTTAATAAACTACGCATGCTCCCTCTGCGAGATGAAACTTGTGATTTTTCCGCATTCAGTTCGTTCAGCTCGTCTTCTAGGTCTCTAGCGCGATTAAGTGTCTCTTGTAGCTGGGCTGTTTTCCACTCAATATCATTCTTCAGTGATAGAATTTGATCATCATAATGAGAGCATTGCTCTTGCAATTTTTCTGCTTCATTCCATGAGTTCTGTACAGCTTCAGCGCTACTTTGTCTGAATTTCTTTAGTTCGGCTTCCAATAATTCTGTGTTACACGAACACATGTTTTTTCTTACGCTGGGATCAAAGGATTGTTGTATGACCCTTCCTCCAACAAAGGATGGTCTTCTCTGGGCTCTTTTATTCATATTGAATCTAGAAATTTTAAATATCCGGTTATGATGATAAGTAAACCTCCACAAAACTTCTGCTCGGCGTGCTTTTCTATTTTTTATATCTGCTTTTAAGAAGGGGATGAGATGATGGGTGTGAAGTTCTCTCTAAAAGGCGATGTTCAAGTCACGGGTAAAAGCTTCTGTATCTTTCTTTCTACGTACGTAAAATACATTTTTGTCGTAACAAGACAAAAGTATAAAATTAAAAATTACTCAATTGACTTCTCATAGTAGTCGATCTAAAAGGATTTCTCATCATTAATTCTCCTACATTCGTAGACGTCTTCATTCTTTGACGTTTCGTCACTTCGAGCGTCCGTAGCGAAGATGTCCTTTTTTTCTGCAGAGAATAGTGAATCAACTTCAAAATGTTTTTTCGTTGCTCTTGTGGTATTCATGAACATGTCATTTTTCTTCATTTTCATTTTCAAGTCGAAAATCTCCATCTTCAATGCTTCATTGTCATCTCTTAACTGCTCGTTCTCAATTTCTGTCACCTGCACCTTCTTCACCAAGCCATATGCTCTAATCTTCAGGTCTTTTCTCATTTCCTCTGTTTCTTCTGCACTGTCTTTCTTCTCCCGTAAGTTATTTACTAGTTCTTCAATCAGTATTCGAAGATCTGATGCCTTCTTCTCTGCCATTTCTTTCTCGCCTGTTATTTCTTGTTTTATTAGCTCCTGTCTTGCACTCTCCTGTCTCAACTTTTTCTCATAACGCTCCTTCATAACTTGCTTTTGCTTTAGCCAAGTTTTTTTCCAATGCCTTTCATTTGCTGCAAAAAGCTTGTTTTCATCCTTTACTTTTTCCAACTCTGACTCCATGTCTTCATATTGTCGTTCCTTCTCTTGCCACTCTTTTTCTTTTTGTTCTACATAAGCTTGTTTACTGCTCAAATCAACAATGAGGCTCATCATGGACTGAGTCCAGAAAGAAACATCTCGCGAAAGGAGCTGCCTAATCTTTGCTTTCTCACTATTTTTGCTTGCAAGTAGTCTATCTATGGGTAAAAGATCAAAATCATCAACCTTTTCTATTGCGTAGGGGTAGACTTTCAATAAAGCTTCAATGCTTGCTGCAGTTGCTTCTTTCGAGCATGCATAATGAAGTGGCAATAATCCAAAATCGTCCGGAGTTCTTGCCGCCTTTTCGTAATAACACAAAATATCTTGAATGGTACATGCATCCGTAGTCTTTTTGAACAATGCCAAATGTAATGGGAGACGACCCTCGCAGTCTTTCTTTTCCAGAGATTCAGGATTTAGATTCATCATCAAGTCCAGAATTTCTTTCTGCACTCCTTCTCTACAAGCAACATGTATAGGAAGGTCACCGCCATAATTCTCCGTCTCAAGACTTGCTGGATACAATCTTATGAGCTCGTTGATCACATCAAATGAAGGGTTATGTTCGCAAGCAAAGTGAATAGGAAGTGATCTCCACCTTATACTTCCATCTTTATTCGTTTCTTCTATCCAAGAATCTGCATCGTGTTCGTAGTCGTATAAATGTGCAAGAACATCTTCCCATTTTTCATCTTTTATAAGAGAGACAAGTTCTCTGATGGACTTTTTGACCCTTAGAGATTCCATTTTCCTTGCTTGAGAAAGTTGCTTTCGACTAGTTATTAGATTCACCTCTTGTTCTTCAACCTTTCCTTCCGACCTGAATAGTCCACGCTCTATGCGTTTACGACTGATAACACTATCGCGTTCACTTGATTGAGAGTTTGGTCTGGATGAAATCTCTACTTCGTCGTCTTGTGAAATACCATGAAAGTTGGAACTTAAAGAATCGATTTGTCTATTCTTTGACATTTGTCTCTTGTTGGTAATGAGATCTACCTCATCTTCATCCTCTGATTCTTGCTTTTGCAAAGAATTGTGTCTCATTCTTTCCATTTCTTCCATCATTTCAATCTCTGCATCAAAATCAGTTGGTCTCTCCATTGAGATACTTTTGGATTTAAATGACTTCACTTCTTCGATTTGAGATGCATTTTGGTCATCTTTCTCCTCTGTACTATCCACGTAATAATACTGCCGAGCAGGTTCGCTTCTTTCTTCTTGGGAGTTGCTATATGGTAAATGTTCCCCCTCCATATTGAAAAGTTGTATTCGGATGAGTAGTTTGCGTAATTGTTGTATCGATTACTCCAAGTTTATGTTTGCCGATCATTTTTTTGGAGAGGGGGTTTTAGTCACGAAATTTTGGGCTCAACGCTTTATGGTTTATTGGCTATTGCAAGAGCCATATTGACATGAGCTAAAATAGTTACAACGGAATTTATGGAACGGAAAACTGCTCCTGGTTCCCCTTCGTTCTTCTTCGTTTCAATGGCTTCTTCTCATTACCTTATTATTTTACATCACTGCTACAGTAGATTTAAAACTCACCCGACCACCAATAGCTTCAACAAAAATAGGAATTCATATAATGAATGCATTTCGCTCAAAACTAGCGACCAAAGTGCTCGCGAATAGAAATTACGTAATGAAATCCATGGCATTCTCAACTGCCATCACAACGGCTACATCAACATCTACAATTGCCTTCTGTCAAGGAAAGAAAGGGGAAGATGAAGAAGATGCAATCTCCAAAATAAAAGCAATCATCTCTTCTAATATAGATGTAGAAGCAATTGGTAAAAACCTAGGAGAAAAAGTGAATGAAGCAATAGCAACTGGAGTTCCAACTGAAATTAGTTATGGTTTCGTGTGTGGTTTTTCAAGTGGATTTGCATTGAAAAAAGTTGGAAAAGTCGCTTCAATCATGTTTGGTCTCGGGTTTGCAACTCTACAGACTCTATCATATGCTGGTTACATTGATGTAGATCACTCGCAGTTGCAAAAGGATGTCGAAAAAATGATGGATTTGAACAGTGACGGGAAGATTGATGCAAAGGATGGGGAAAAGGTCATGGACAAAGTAATGGAAGTACTTCAATTTGGAATGGTCGGTGGAGGTGGATTTGCGGCTGGATTCATCGGGGGATTCCGATCAGGATAACCTTCTATAATTTAGTCATGTTGTGTAGGAAATATGATTGTTGATACTTATTCCTTTAACAACTCTGTCTTTTCATGTATTACGAATTCATCGAAGATAGAGATACAGAATTAACTTGGAAAATACTGAAAAATATGTACACAATCTCTGGAATTATACCTTATTTAGATTCTAGCTAGTTGTATATATTTACATCTGTATGTAACATTTCTTTATTATCCCCTTTTCCCAGGATGTGATAAGGTTTCTATCATTGATCTATGTGATTTGAAATAATCTTTCCATATCATGTTGAATGATCATACCTCGGAGCTTCTATTCGTGCTTCCACAAATCTATCTTCTGATCCAGTATTTAATTCTTGGATATACTCGTTCCACATAATTCTATGGTCAGAATCCTCACAATAAAATCTATGATCAATCGCATGCTCATCTATATATTCAGCATTATCTGGATGCAGTGCACGGATCCATGCTTCATAGGAACTCGAGGGATTTTTGTCTAGGTAGTCATGCAGATGTTCTTTGATGGCTTTTTTGCATGCAGCTACAGCTTCTTCTACCATCTGTTGCCTTTCTTCTTCCTCGATATTTTCTTCATGCAAAAACTCTAATTCGTCAATAAGTTTCAGCAGATTCAGTTTATTCGCAATCTTTTTCAGTTTCATAGTTTCAATCTTGTTGATGAAGTATATTATGGTATTGTACTTAGAGGAGTCGAGTCTTCATCAGTTCATTTTGGATTGGAAAAGAAAAGAACACTTTTTTGCTTTTGATGTATTTTAACCCTATCTGGTAGGTGCTCGTACTCGTAACATTTCGGCTTCGCATCGATTCGCGCTCATACCAAAAAGATGCAAAAATGCAACCAAGAAAAGTCATTGGGTGCGCGTACTTGAAAAGGTGCACCATAATTTCAAATACACCGCCAAAATTGGGATGGGTTCCTTCTTTTAAAAAAAGCAAGTATTGTATTTAATTCGATTGCTAAGTATATGCATTCGAGCAATATCCACTTGCTTTTAAAAAGTTCAGATGAAGTGTAAAACTGTAAAGAAGTACCAAGACGCAACACCAGTGACCCCATCCAGTTCATCCAAATACTCTCCTTACTCGTTCAAGATGCCTTTTGGAAACTCTTCTGGATATCAAGGGCACTACCCTTATCTTCCTTATCATTGTCGTCAGCCTGTTCCGTTCTATCCATCCACGTACTTTCAGAACTCTCGTTTCAGATCGAGCAATCAAAGTGAAGAGAAGAAATCAGATTCATGGGCTTGTGATTATTGTCACGTAGCAACTTTCGGATCCTATGATGAAGCATGTGAACATGAAAAGTCATGCAAATTCAATCAAAATAATGCAACACATGTGGAAACATATATTCCAACAGAATTGCCAAAGCCAAGCTCAAGGATTCTTCTTTGTATGCCTTCAGACAAGCAGAGCCTTTCTGATAGACAGTGTTATGTTAGAAGTCATTTTGTGGAAATTTTTGAAGCAACTGTGGTTGATGTATCCTCAAGACATTCAAAGGGTGCACAGAAACTTAGCGTCGGGCAAATTGGTATTCGTTGTATGCACTGTGTGCATTTGTCTCCAAAAGTTCGTGCCGAAAGGGCTACATGCTACCCAAGCTCTATCTCTAGAATTTATCAGACCGTGGCTGATATGCAAAGATTTCATTTTGAAGCATGCATGGCAATCAGTAAAGAAATGAAGGATACTTACAAAAGTTTAAAGACAACTAGATGCCGTGGAAATGGATCTCCTCAAGCGTACTGGATTAATTCTGCCAAAGAGCTTGGACTAGTCGATACTGACTCAGGAATCCGTCTATGCAAAAAAACTGATAGAGAAGCTTTTAAGGAGCAACAACTAACCCCGGCTAATTCTAAGTCGAATACACGTGAAACCTCACCTATCACAACGACTCCTGAATCAGAGAATAGTGTTACAACTAGCAGTACAGTGCAGGAAAACTGTGTTAGTGATGATGACATCAGAGACGAAGAAGCAAATATGCTTTTGGCTCTTCGTCATGGAGTAGTTTCACAGTCCAAATCAGATGATAGCCAATGAGTAATTGTATCAGGGTCATGTTGATATTAAAAGTTCTAAAGTGTAAATATAGTAAATGAAAATGCCAGAAATTTTCTATGTTCCTGTTGTTACTTTCTTTAGCACTTTTATCAGCAGAGCCCTCTCACAAAGAGAAGACGATGAATAGACTCATTATCACGTAACCATTGATCTTTGCATAATTCCCTGATATCATCGTCTATGAATATACAACTTCTATTTTGTTCATCGCTAAAAAATTGCTCGCGGATGAATCTCCCCTTTGTCATTTTCTTCGGGCAGACAAGAACATTATTTGCTAGTTCTTCCATCTCATGCTGAATCAGAAATTCTCTGATTTCAGCTTTATGTGAGTTACGTGTGACAATGAAAGATTTTCCTTCCATACCATGTTGTATCATGACGGCACTCTTGAGATCAGTGTCGATGGTGTGTGTCGTACCATTCTTTGGGTAAGGAGTTGCGCCTGACTTTGTTGAGGCTAACGTTCTATCAAAATCAATCAAGAGAAAGTCAGGGCGTATTGATTCTACCATTCCTACTGCACTTTCACCATTCCCCCTAGAAAGTCTACAAAGTTTTTCACATGTATGGGGAGCATCACAACTAAAGCATTTCTGAGCATGAGGGCAAAATGCCATTGTTTTATACTTGCAGTCAGAAAATATACACTCCGACGAATTAGAATTTTTTCGTTTCAAGTTTTCACACACAACGCAAACATTATGCCTTATCCATAGGTCTCCAAAAAGACCTTTACATTCGCTGCAAGGCTTTACTTTCTTTCTCACAATTTCCAATTCCTCTGGTCTAGTCTCATCAAATGCAACTATTCGTACTCTACATGTGCCCTTTGTTGGTGGCCAAGACTCGAGAGAGACAGTGTTATGCATTGTTGGAAGTAACACTTCATCTAAAACTTTACGGACAGATGAAACTATATTCCCTAGCTCAAACTCTCGAGGAACAAATAGACATGCATTATTCTTGGTGGCGTCATCGCCAGCACGAAATATTCTCTGGAACTCCTCATTTCCATTTTGGTCTGCTAGATTCACTAGTAATGATATCCACCTTGCATTCTCTTTCAGTACATTTATTATACCTCTGAGTTGCTGTAATTTATTAACTCTTGCACATGCTTCGCTTGGTAGAATCAGCTTACTGTCCATCGGGAAATCATTTCTCTCTATAGAAGTTGAAATCAAATTGGAATGCTCTTCTCTCAAACGTTTTAAAACTCTATCAAAGCGATCAGGTAGCTTTTGCAAATGATAGTTGTAGTTTCTCAACTCTTCTATGATGGCTAATGCCTTGAAAGCTCCCCGTGCGAATATGGACGCTCTTAAAAACTCAATAGCTTTATCAGGCCAATCTAGTTTTGTTTTTACTTCGTCAAGGATCCTGTTCATTGATGCAACTCCTGGTTTCTCACTAAAATGTGGAACTTCTTCACCATTTTCGTCAACGGTACTTTCATGTATTCCCATTTCGGACTCTGTTCTGCTTATTAACCTTTCAATAAATAAGGAAGTAGGAAGTTCTATCAACTTTTTTGGACGTTCCATGTCTATATGTCTGGGGGAAAGACAGATTTGCTTAGCGAAGTTTCGAGAATCATGGACTGCGAGAGAAACCCCTCTATTATAACTAATCATATCTGTTGCGACAACATACATAACTTTGCGGTCAATATCTTCACATGGATTTGTTGTAGAACCATGTCTATCCATGGCTCTCTGTATCGGATCTAAATCCATAGGAGAAACATCTTCCTCTAGATCTAATGCAGAACATTGTATAATTGCCTGCAAATGAGAGAGTGCACCTTCAATCTTTTTAACAGCGCCATCTTCGTAATAAAAGAAATGCATAGCTTGTTTCAAGTCCCTTTCATTTTTCTTTGACTCTTCGAATAAATGAAGACATATTTTCTTGTAGTTGATGAGTTCCTTCCTTATTTTGAATGCCTGCATGATTTCGCTACATGGGCCATCTTCTAATGCATCTATACAGTCATCATTCACCCCAGCAAGGGATAAATCACGACGAATCATCCTCCATTCACCCTGAGAAAAGAGCAGACAGTTGGGAATTTCATAGTCAAATATGGTCAAATCTCCATCGAGGTATAGATCCAAATTTTCCCTGTCAAACAGGCTCTTTTCTGGAGGAGCACACGTAGACATGGAAAGTGAGAACAAGATGATTTCAAGAGAAGAGATTGGTCTTATTTGAAGATTTTGTAGTAATGAAAATGTTGGGATTATTTCGTTTTAGAATAGTTGCTATTTGTTTTGCTTGGTTGCAAAGGGAACATGACAACCATTCATTCTTCTTACTAATTTAGCTAGAGTCAAAAATTAAAACCAAGATTCCTCTCTTTTTCCCGTGTTTGTGGGCATTTTACCACAGATGATAGTGAAGATTCATTTCATATTCATCATATTTAACTCTCTTGCAAACTTTGAGAACACTGCGTTCATTATATTGAACTCTCTTGCAAACATTGAGAACACTGCGTATTTTGCTCGTCAAGCATAGACACAAAAACCTTACAACTTAATACAATATGAAAGGAACTCGTGCAGTTCTACCACGAAGGAAAAGGGGAGAACCAGCTCACTCCCCTCTAGCACAAGATGAACCAGATGATGATAATTTTCAAGATGATCCTCAGCTTTCTTTCTATGAAAGTGACGAGGACTGGGAGGTCCCAGCTTCTGTTCAAACGAGATTGGGCGTTCCTGGAGGTCAAGCAGAAGATGGGAAATCTGTATTTGATGACAGCAAAGATGAGTCTGAAAATCCTGATGATGCGGTTGCAGATGCATTGGGAATCAAATATAAAGGCAAGCGGAAGAAGAAATGGAAAAAGAAGGAATTTTTAGAGCAACTAGAAGAGAATCAGACAAACATTCCCTTTCAAGGTGGATCGCTGAGTGTAGTGCTTGGTATAATATTTACATTAATTGTGATTGTTGTTGTTTATGTCAAAACTTCAGTTGGTGGTTTTAAATTTCAAGGATTGGCATCGGCGAATGATGATGATTACGTAGATGATGACAATGACATTACTGTTTCCAAGGATATAGGAAGTAAAGCACCGGTATCATCACCGCTTGATAACGTCGAAAAGGGGAAAACCCCAGCCAGTAATTCCTATCATTTCAATCCTGATGCTGTATTTGAAAAACATGATGCATTCCATGTTTCTGATGCAAATTGGTACGGAGGAGTGTTCTCTACGCCACCATTTCCGTCACTACCATCGCACCTTATACACAATCATGACGAAAATTTGAATGACAATGTTGGTTATATCCAATATCCTCATATTTTCAATTCTACCATTGTTTTTTGTAGTGAAGGTGACGTCTACTTAACCCAATTGTCCCCTTCATATTCTAATGATGAGGAAGAAAAACAGAAACCATTGCCTGCTATGAGATTAACAAGTACAGTTGGAAATGTCAATACTCCACATATCAATCCAAAATATCCCTACTTAATTGCCTTCACAGCAACATACACTGGGCATCGCGAGGTTTATCTCATGGACCTTAGGTCAAACCATAGATCAAAGCCAAGTATGCGTTTGACTTTCATGGACTCGGATACGGGAGTATTGAGTGTTGCAGGATGGGAAGACGATGGATCTTCATTGGTAATTAGCTCGTACAACATGGAGGTGGCGATGGAGGATCATAGATTGTACAAAATTGGAGTTGTTCAAAATAACTCCACAGAAAATTCTAGTAATACCACTAGGAGTATATTGGATAGAACAGCTAGTTCGATAAGCGTATCGAGTATCCAAGGAATACCCCTTTCGCAAGCTATAGACTCTGCTTATGACGAGAGCACAGGATGCCGGTTCTTTACTAGGTTCAAACAATCTTCGAATACTGCTCGATATGTAGGTGGGACAGCAGAACATTTGTGGGCTTATTGTGATGGGGAAGAAACTGCTCTACCACTAACGAATGATTTTAACGGAACATCGAAATCTCCGTCAATTTATAGCAGACAAGATGGCACAAAGTACTTGCTCTTTTTGAGTGATCGATCCGATAGAGATGGTACATCTTGGACCGCGACCACGATGAATTTGTGGTATGCAAAACTTCCAAATAAGCATCGATTGTACAAGTCTGAAAGGACCAACCTTGATAGACCACAAAGACTCACTGTTCCTATCTCTTGCTCCAATGGCTTTCACGTCAAAGAGTACTCTATCGATATTGCAACGGGAAATATTCTATTCAGGATTGGAGCAGATCTACAAATATTATATGGCGATGACATCGAGGCCGTCCTCGCGGACAATGAAAAAAGATCTATTCTTATCCCTAAACGTTTGCCTATTTCCGTGTACTCTGACTTTAACAACCTTCATGAACGCATTCTACCTGTTAATAATCCACAAGATGTAAAAACAATAGATATTTTTGATACTGGTTACGGTCTAATATCAACTCTCATGACTGCTCGAGGTCAGGTCTTTGTCAATCCAGTCATTCCTACTGTGGACAAACCGAAACCATTTGGAGGTGGAAATATGAATATTCCTGTACGCCGCTATCGCTTAGCACCTTCGAGTACGACAGCTGGTATGACACGAATATTAGGTTCCTGGTATTGTGGAGGAACTGCCTCTGGTAAAAGATCCCTTATTTTAGCAACGGATCCTCTATCAATTACAGCAGAGCTTGGCTTTTACTTCATTGATGCATCATCCGCAGCAAGTGTTGAATTTTCAGATGTAAATAATATGCCTGTTCCATTTATAGGTGGGCATGTGAATGGCGGAAGTGTTTCCGAAGGAGGTTTAGGTAGTATTGATGTAGAAAGTGTAAAAGTTTCACCTTGTGGAAGGCGAGTAGCATGGACTGATACGGATGGCAATGTCAGAGTAATGACACTGCCGCTAGGAGAATCCAACCAAAAGACCAAATTCTCAACTATTCCCAAAATTAATGAACAAGGTCAACCTATGCTCGGGATCGATTCTAGTCTCTCTTTCAGCCCTGCGGGTCGTTATCTCGCCATTGAACATAATGCACGTAACCAGTTTCGAATAATTTCTATCGTCGATCTTGGCGATCCTGAAAATGGTACAATAGAAATCAAGAGAATTGTTCAGGCAACATCAGATCGTTTTAACAGCATGAATGCACTTTGGGGGCAAGCACCTGTTGATTTCAAAGTGAAACAATTGATGCATTCTGATAAGAAACACTTTCCCTCAACTACATTGTATTTTCTATCTGATAGAGATGTGGTTTTGACTGGAAATACTTCTCCATGGGGAACTAGGGCACCATATCCGTATTTTTCAAAATCTTCTGCAGTATATGCTTTACCTCTTATCGACGAAGTGGATGAATTGAAGATAGATCCATTGGAAGAAATTTATCGTGGCAGTTATGTAGGTCAAGGAGCATTAGAAATTTTGGGAGAGAAACTAACTTCATGGACTGCTGAGGTTGGACAAGCCGCTCCAACATCCAACACTACAAGCGCCGATACAAAGACTGATACTTCAAACACAACCCAAGCTGTAATGTCAGATATCGAAATATCTCTTGGACCAAAGAATGATATCGAACTGACATTTTTGAGGCGGGCTGCAATAATAAGCGAAATTCCTGCTGGAAACTACGCTTTTATCCACCAATTAAAAGATGACCCATCCATCATTGTAGTAGAGCCTGGACCAACAGGAAAGCCGCGATTAACGACGTTTGCTATTGGCGACTTTCCCGAAAATTTCATGAAACCAACATCAATAGAAGTCACTGGCTTAGAATTGCAGGCTCTAGGTGTTAGTAGTAACAGAGACTTCCTATATTTCACCTACAGTGGGAAGACAAAGGTAATCACAAATGACGTCTTAGGTTTCACGACATTATTTATGAAGGATACGACCTTCGTGAAAAATTTAGTTGATGTAGATAGATGGTCGGTCAGTGTTTGGCCACAGCTTGAGTATCAACAAATGTTCTCAGATGCATGGCGAATGTTGCGAGACTATTACTATGCGAGAGATATGGGCAATGTTGATTGGGATGCGGTACATACAAGATATCTCCCTCTTGTCAGTCGCTGCGGACGTCGTGAAGAACTTGACGATGTTCTCAAACAAATGGCGGCTGAATTAAGTGCTCTTCATGTTTTTGTTTACGGAGGTGAATATAATGACCCTCTTTTTGGTAATCAATCATTGAAAGATTTGAATGCTATCGCCAGTCTTGGAGCTGTACTTGAACGGTCAGTAGCATGGAATGGCTACATAGTCAAGGAGATACCGGAGAGAGATCCAGATTTTAATTCTTTAGACGGGAAATTGATGTACAGTCCTCTCAGTCACAAAACATTACGTCAATCTGGTCAAAGAGGTCTTCTTTCTGGTGATGTAATTGTCAGTGTGAACGGTGAAAGTGTAATGAACGTACCAGATATTCATCAGTTACTTCGAGGAATGGCTGGTCGATCAATTAGACTTGGTGTTCTTCGAGTGAAGTCTAAATCATCATTTGCATTTAGCTCATCAGCTAGAAAAATGGAAGAAGATCCAATCCCAGCAGAAGCTTATCATGCAGAAGCAGTAATTGTAGTTCCCATTTCACAAGAAGACTCGGCAAATCTCAGGTACGCAGCATGGGAATGGAAGACTCGAAAAAAAGCCAAGGCATTGGCAAACGAACATGGATTCACGGTCGGATACATGCACTTAAGATCTATGTCAGGTGCAGAGGGTGAGGATGCATTTGTTAGAGGTTTGTACCCAGATTATGACAAAGATGCTTTGATCATAGACGTAAGGCATAATCATGGAGGTAATATAGATTCATGGTTGTTAGATTCACTGCAACGCAAAGCATGGAGTTTTTGGCAAGGTAGGGCAACCAACATTACGAATGGAGGTCTTGGATGGGATGAACAATTTGCTTTTCGTGGACACATTGTCGTTTTGATAGATGAGAAAACAAGCAGTGATGGAGAAGGTTTCTCCCGTGGAGTATCTGAACTTGGTCTTGGGAAGCTCATCGGTAAGTTATACTATTTTCAATTGTTTTTTCAGAACTTTCTATGAACTCACTATCAATTCAAATGTTCAGGTGTTAGAACTTGGGGTGGTGGTATTTGGCTCAGTTCTGATAATCATCTGGTTGATGGAGGAATAGCTACAGCACCAGAGATCGGAACATACAATGACAATTTTGGTTGGGGGTTAGGTATTGAACAAAAAGGGGTGTCTCCCGATGTGGAAGTTGACAATGATCCTAGAAGAACATACGACGGTCACGATGATCAACTTACGAAAGCTATTGAGATCTTGAAAGATTGGCTGGAGTCTGACCCAATAGTACCTCCGAAAAATCCTGGGAAGCATACAGACATGTCCTTACCAAAAGAATTCGAGGCTTGTGAGAGTGGATAGTACTTGTAATCCATAAGAGCAAACTACTCTTTTTTATGCCAAAGCAATCTACTTTACTTCTACTGCAATAATCTTAAAAAATGTACATAATATTCCTGGTATTTAATTCTTTCTTTTTGCATATATCCTGTTGAGACTCTAAAATCTGAATCGCGTTTCTAAACAGAACTGACGTCCTTTTTCTCACGAAGAGTAGTATCATGTTCATCTCCTGTGTAAGTTGGCATTTTTTCAACAAGTTTGGTGAATTCGGAATCTGTAAGATCGACGTTGTTGTCCTTATCGATGGCGAAGCAAAGGAAAAGTGTGTCAATAATGTCGAGGAAAATAGCACTCAAGAACTTGAACATCATCATTGCAATACATCCCACAAATGTAGCAGCAAGTGGTGGAATCCACAGGTGGTTATTGCTTTCTGTACCATTTTCAAGAGCATCTCTTCCATAATCTTGAAGAAATTTACTTGCAAGAATGATTCCGTAGATCCCCAACACAGGGTACCAAGTGGTGAAGAAAATAAGAATGATGTAAAGGATGTAAAAGATATTGTCACCGGTGTCCTTATTCAAAGTCCCGCATTCAAATTCATCATCGATCCATTTCCAAGAAACAAATGCAATTGCTAAGGAAAATGCATATGATCCAAGGGTGAGAACTGACTTGGATGTAAGCTCAGTAACAAAGCCTCCCTTGAAATGACGTTTCAAGATCTTGCAAACGTTTCGTGCTGAAGGCATAAATGATTCCCCAGTGAACACATGCAAAATTACCGTGAATTTGGTAAACATTGTGACTAGCATTTGCAGACATCCTCCAAAGCAGAGAGTAAGGATCTTCAAAGGAGCCGTAACAAAAAGGGTAGGTGGAATCCAACTAGTCCAGGAGTTTTGATTCATCAATTGATTCAGATACTCTGCAACGGACGCAATCAATGCTGAGATGGACAAAGTACCAAAGGACGGAAAAACATTCTTGATTGCAACTCCCACAGATGCTCTATCCTCTGGATGAAAGTGCCACGATCCAACAATCGTTGCAATCATGGAAAGTCTCATCTTGTCAAAAAGCAAGATAGTCCAAAGATAAGACAAACTGATGTAAATATTCATATTTCCAACATATGCTGGAGACTGAAAGGTACAGAATCCTTGAATATCAACAACTTCAGCAACATTAAATGACTCTGCAAAAAAGAACACAAACAAAGCTGCGTTTCCAGCATATAGAGCCTTGGTCAACAATGACGAAATAAAGATTGCTGGATTCGCCTTCATGGCAGTCGTGGAATAACTGATGATATCTCCTGCAAACATCAACTTATCTCTTGCCCAGATCATATACACAAGCATCAAACCAGCAATTACGAAACAAATAATTTTTGAATTTGTATCCTCTTGATAGATTCCGATAGTAATCATGATTGCAATCTTTGCAAATTCACTCAAAATCACAATAGGTTTGGCAAAAAATCTGAGCAAAACGACCCAAGTCACTGAAATGGCTAGAGCGAGTGCAGCCATACCAGCAATAATTTGTGGAGCTTCAAGAAATGCATCAAAGATACCCTCATCTCCATCAAATTTACTAGGTCCTGCAGCAAGTCTTCTGCCATTGTTGTTGATGTAAGCACAGAGTCCATAGGTTGAACCATTAGCACAGCACTGAGTGGCATCTTCCATGAACTTGGCAGCAATTACTCGTTCACCATTTTCATCTTTTTCATAACGTTGATGAGATTGAGAGTAGAGGTAGATTCCACATGCAAGATAAGCTACATAACTCAGAAAGTAAAGGGCAGCAAATACCTTGTCTGTAAAGGTTCTCTTTTGGTATTCAACCTTGGCAGGTACTGTATCATTCACATTGATGAGATCACGGACATCACCTTGTTGATCTGTGTGGTCGTCTGTCTTTGCCTGGAACATGGTTGGAAGTTTCCTTCTTTCCTTTTGACTTTCAAAAAGCTTTGAAAGAAGATTTATGAAGTGAGCTTTTTGGATCGAGTCCGTTGTAAACTGTGTCTGGAACGAAAAAGAACACCTCTTGATTGATTTCGTGACTAAAATTTGGTCGGGTTTTACTGTTTACTCGTTGATTGGTCTTCAACTTTACGATTGAAGTCATTTTCAGTCATTCCATCATCGCTGAAAAATCATAAGTAGCTCAGTTCATTTTTATAGCCAATTAAGTTTTATGTACAATGACGTTGGGTCGGTCATTTCACAACGTCTTCTGTCTTCTGTCTTTTGTTCAATGTTCCTCTATGTTTCTATGTTTCTCTGTGGTCTGCATAATTATTCTACCCGTGTGAAAAATGGCGCCCGGGCGCTATTTTTTGACTCATAACCCAATAGAAGGCAAATACACGTACAAACACAGTACAAATACACGAACAAATAAGGTTCATTCTACAAGACTAAATAAAACCCAATTAGACTCAAATTTCAATAAAACTACCGTTGAAGAAGTCTTTTCATACTCAAATACAGTCATATTAGCCACTGGAATGGTCTCTGTAAGTCTCTGTAGCATCTTTAACTGAAAAAACCAGATATTTTCTACGTAGATCCTGTATAGAGCGCACGTATAGATCATACCAGAAGTTGACGATTCATAATGATCGAACAAATGAAAAAATCGATATACTTCCAATACAAAAGATGCATATTTATGCACATAGAAAATGAATTTACTATGGTTTTCTATTTTTAGAGATTTTTTTTCATTGTTCCATCATGGTTCCATTGAATTTGTCAGGAAGTGCTTATGTTTCCGTTAGTAGTGTACTTGCTTGTAAGTACGGAGGGACCCGGATGAAGATGGGTGCCTTTTTTCAAGGCGGGCGCCTTTTTTCACACGGGTAGTATTTGCTGAACTCTAAACATCAAACTTGAATACGCTTTGAATAGAATATTTCAAATCATAAAAACTGACTCTTCTTTTGAAACAAAATGAGCGAGAGCGTTAACTCAAGTAGAAGAGAGAGACTCTCTTCTATTCCTCCTTTTGTTATAAAGGCAACCATTGCAGCATCACTAGGAGGAATTCTTTTTGGTTATGACATGGGGGTCACTTCAACAGCATTACCTCAGCTCAAGAATACTTTTGGTTTATCTGAAAAGCAAGAAGAAATGGTTGTTTCTTTTCTTTACATTGGCTGTGCACTAGGGTCATGCGTTGGAGGACATCTATGCGATCGTATGGGAAGAAAGAAGATGATTCTGTTGACCGACTTGGTGTTTATAGTTGGAGCTCTAATACTTTACTCTGCTACATCATTTGATGTCGTGCTTTCTGGACGTATTTTTGTTGGGTTTGCAGTAGCGGTATCAGGGATAGCAGATGTAGCTTATCTGCATGAAATATCGCCGAGAGAATACAGAGGTGCCATAGTGTCATGTAATGAAGCTTGTATTTCCTTGGGATTTTTATTGTCATATATTATTGGATATGCTTTTAGTGTGAAAATTCCAAACGATGGGTGGAGATATATGTTTGGCATAGGATGCGTCATTGCAGTATTACAATTCATCTGTATGCTGTCTATGCCTGAAAGTCCCGTTTGGCTTCGACAAAATCAAAAGTTTGATGAAGCGGATGCTGCAATATTACGCATTGGAGCAAGTATTTCATTTGATACTCAAGACGAAAGCACACAGAACGAATCAGTGCATGACGACAGTGATTCGAGACAATATTCTTCTTTCAATATCAATTCACCACAGCAACGTGGGACACCACATCCTGAAGAATTAAACTGCGTCACAATGAGAAAATATTTTCGACAAATCATCATTGCTGTATTCCTTTCAGTCATGCAGCACTTTTGTGGGCACCCCAATGTATTAAACTTTGCTCCAGAGATTTTTGCACAAATAGGTTTTGATTCGGAAGACGGACGCCTAATAAGTACAATATTTGTAGGAGTAGTAAAATTTGCGACAGTGTGCTATGCCATAAAAAAGGTGGAGGTTTTGGGGAGAAGATCTTTACTGTTAACAGGAATGTCAATCATTGCTATTTCACTATGTACTCTCTCGTTGGCGTATTTCTTGGAGGGAGATAATCAAATGTCATTGTTTGGCAAGATAATCGCCACTTTGTCTGTATTTGGTGTTGCTGGTGGATACTCACTGAGTTTCGGGCCTTTGGTTTGGCTGATGGTATCGGAGTTATTTCCTAGCAGTATCAGAGGTAGAGCGTTAGGGTTAAGCACCATCATTTCATATGCTGCTGCATCTTTGGTATCTTTGACATTTCTAACTGGTCAAGATAAGGGACTGTACGTTCCTTTTTCAATGTACTCAGTATTGACGATTGCATCTATTGTATTTGCAAAGAAATACGTACCCGATACGGGAGACAAATCATCGGAAGAAATTCATCATGAATTGAAAGCAGTCTGGCAATCTGGTAGAAGCTTTGAGAATATTTCGCGGCAAGCTTCTGCTACAATTTTGCAAGTGAACGAAGATAGAGAAATAATATAAGTCTATCTAATACTTTACATTTTACATTTCCCAGTCATTCATCATTTGCTTAAACTTAATTTTCAATATCTTTTGGAATTTCTTAGCTCTGTAGCGCAGGTGATACATGACGTCTGCGTTTCATATCGTATGATTTTCTCCCTTTTCGAATATCTGTATCTGAGCACTTACATAAATACGTAATGGCCTAGGGGTTACTTACGCTGAGTAACTCATGTTGGATGTTTTCCTTCAGGTAATCCAAAGTGTGTAATATAGCATATATAATTTTAAAATATTGAAAAATGCACTATGCTTCGAACCAACTGTTGTATTCAAAAAAGATGCTTTCCAATAATCTTCGTCTCTAGTTGTCTCTTTTGTCGTCTCTTGTAGGTTGTACGTACGTAGGAGATGGTTGAACTGACCTGGGGTGGCAAATTTAGGATTTTTTACTTGCCCCCCTATGATACTAAGGGATTTTTTTGTATTTTCGTGTCTACTGTAGAGTAAACCTTACGTATTTGGTGGCCTTACTTATTTGGTTTTCGGGATTTTGGGATCCGCCTAACTAGCTACGCGATAAACTTCAACAATTTTTTTCTCCATCAATTTTAGTTTCTCAGTACAGGTCTGGGTACCTATCGATTCGTCTCACTGAGATCTTTTCATTTCTGCAATAAAAATTGACTTCTATCAATCGCTGTTCCCAAATATTTGGAAATTCTCATCTGTACATACGATGATCTGTTGATCACAAATTTAAAGTTTCATAGAGAAGTGTGCCTATATCTTTGATATACCATGTGAAGATTCAATTAAATGCATAAATATACTTCTACTTGTTCTCAACTGGGCAGTGGTTGCACATATACAGACATATACTAACGCATAACTCTCTCAAAACAGTGTGAGGTCATTGGTCAAAAGAACAAATTTTGGGTTATTTGATCACATTGGATTATCAAATCATGATGAACCATCATCAACCCTATTATAATTTAAAGTAAAAGCTAATATCAAAGCTTTCTTTCATTTTGATATGTTTTGCATATATTTTAAACTTTGTTGGGTGGGTTTTGAAAATATTCAAAAATCTGCGAAAGACTCAGGAACTCGGGCAGTCGAGATATGCATGCCAACATGAAGAGGAAGGGCAAAAGCTTTTGAATAGAAGTATAATATATTATAAACATACTTATAATCATGCATCAAATAGCAACTTCAAATAATAATATACAAAAGAGTACGCATTACATGCGCAAATGGAGTAAAAATGCATTTTTACCCCTATTTTTGGCATTTTGTTACGGAAATGTATGTAACCAAATAAGTCAGGAAATCCTGATTTTCAGTCAGACTTTGGATTTAGTTATTGTTTTATAAATAATCGAGTTTCTATTGGATTGGATCGAACAGTACCTCAATCGAAAGCTCTCGTCGAGAGCTTTCCAAAACCGTGCTAAAAAGTGAAATCTGATTACGACAGCCGGCATGAGAATTTTTTTTGGCGCGCCGTAACCAAGTTGTCAGGTTTACTCTATGTGAAAATCACCAAACACATAAAAGCATAAAATCAAATCATAAAATCAACAATAAGAATCTTTTCATCAAACCAATAGTTTACTTTCAGTAAAAGTTTCAATTCGATCATAAATCAATTGTCTTTTGTCTATATATCAAACAAAGCAAGAAAACTGCCAAGATAAGAAGTACAAAACGCATACAGAATACATAGTCAGGTTGGATGGTTAAGTTTGAAAACCCCAAGGAGTAAGTGAACCTTTGTATTCTCTTAAAGCTAGCTCTGATGAGAATATTGGACCAGAACATCTTAGTAACTCATATTGTACGTACTTTCCGAAAGGGTGCAAGGTGGAGGAGAGGACTTCTTAGGAGGAGAGGTCGCGCAAGGAGAGGACTTCTTAGGAGGAGATGATAAAGAGAGATTAGTACAAGAAGATCGGGCTTCTTCAAAACTGAAGAGTTCATCCCAGCTAAGGCCTAGGAGTATTCTCCATAAATCTGCTAAGAAGCAGTCAAGACTCTCTGTAGCTAGTCATCGTTTCGCAAGTATACTTGCAACATCTGGATTGGATAGAAGCGAAAGAAATCGTTTGATCCCATCAAATGAGCTATTGAAACCAAAAGTTCTTGCTCTACACGGAAAGAAGAGTAATAATGCAGTTACAAAATTGCAACTAGAAAATCTAGGAATCACTGAAGACAAATACGATATTTTCTATTTGAATGGCCTAATTGAAGAACCAAAAGGAGATCCAACTGTTACAGAATTCTTTAATGGTCCCTTCTTCTCATGGTATCATGACAAGACTGATGGAAGATTCAAATCAAGCTTTATTGAAGCAATTTCGAACGTATACAAGGAAATCTTAGCAATTGGACCTATAGATATGATCTATGGGTTTTCACAGGGAGCAACTATTGCAGCAGCTGTTGCCGCAGCATATAGTGACTCATCATTCAGGAACATAGTTCTGCAAACAGAAAGTAGCACAGGTCGCTCTATGAAACAGTCAATATCTCGTGCTCAGAACAAGAAGTCATTGAAGGTCCGAGCATCTTTGATGATTTCATTCAACCTCAAGGCTTCTTCTAGACTTCAGTCTAATTTGTCCGCAGAATCTTTTTATGAAGCGTAAGTGGAAGACTTTTTTAAAGTTTGTTTGATATATTTTGTTTCGTACTCTGACATCCATTGCAACAACTGTTTCACTGATCAATCCAAAAGTCCTTGTGATTACATGATCCTTGCTTGTTGTGCTGAAGACCCAGGTGGTATTCAGGACATCATCCCAGAGTTTCCCAAAGATCATGATAGTCTGGATATTTCATCCTTCCATTTAGTAGGAGTCTCTGATCCATTGAAACCTATGTCTGAGGAGATGTCAAGACTATTTTATGATGCGCAAGTAGCATATATGCCCAGTGGACACTTTATTCCAAAGGGCATCTCTAACCTTGATAGAATGCAGGCTCTACACAAAAATTTACACGAGAGGAAAAATGTTGTAACTATGTACCCACCAAAGCTAAAGAAGGCATCAAAAGTGACAAGCATTGGTGTAATGTCTCCTTATCAAGTGGTTGGTGTTGAACTTTCCAACTTGATTCCTAATCCAACTATTCTGGAAGTTTTGCGATCAAAAGACTCTTCAAAACCATTGTTCTACAATGCTCGAGATTCGTCGTTAGAAAACTTTACAACTTATGGAGATGTTGTGGAATTTATTGATGGAGGAGCAGGGGATTTGAGACGATTAGGAGAGAAAATGGCGAGGTTGTTGCATACGGTGCACCACCAGGTTAGTATATTTTGAGAAAATATTACATAATTGAGTTGTTGTAGGGAATCTTCTCATATTCTATTGCTCTCCTCTAGGTGGTGGTGCTGTTCCTGCACTTGCCTTTTTGTCGATCATGGCACAAGCAACTGCAGCTCCACTAGCTCCATCTACTACTGAGCATGATGCAATGGATCTATTGGAACAATTCCAACCAAAGCATCTGATTCGTTGTGGAATTTATTGATGGAGGAGCAGGGGATTTGAGACGATTAGGAGAGAAAATGGCGAGGTTGTTGCATACGGTGCACCACCAGGTTAGTATATTTTGAGAAAATATTACATAATTGAGTTGTTGTAGGGAATCTTCTCATATTCTATTGCTCTCCTCTAGGTGGTGGTGCTGTTCCTGCACTTGCCTTTTTGTCGATCATGGCACAAGCAACTGCAGCTCCACTAGCTCCATCTACTACTGAGCATGATGCAATGGATCTATTGGAACAATTCCAACCAAAGCATCTGATTCTTTTTGACGGAATTGAAAATCCTGGAGTTGAAGCTGCATTCAAAAAGATTGCTGCAAGTGGGAGAGCTACCCTTCATCGTGCTATAATTAGAGAAGCTCAAGAGAAGCCAGGAATGTTTGACTACACCATCTCTGGGAGTAGCGAACTATCTTCCTCGTGGGTGCCAGGTGGCACACCACTACAAAATCCTGTTGACGGTGTAGCTTTGTTACTTGGTACAAGTGGTACTACTTCTAGGTGAGTTTAAAAGGTAATACTAGTATATGTTGAAAACTTGTCTTTCTCTTTATTAACTAATCTTGTGACTACCAGACCAAAAGGTGTCCCCATCAGGTAAGAACAAGTCTTGAATGTATGTTACAATTGTTTCTTCATTGAGGTTCTCACAGATATATTTTTTAACTAACATGTGTGCAGACATGGAGCAATCGTTCAAAATGGGCATATTTTGGGAAGCAGTATTGGACTTACTGAAAATGATGTTTGTTACAGCATTATGCCATTGTTTCACATTGGTGGAATATCAGCCTCTATTCTATGCTCTATTTGCGCAGGAGCTGCAATTTGTTGTGATAACGAGGCGTACAACCCTGAGAACATGGTAGATGCGCTAGCAACCTCTAATCCTCAACCAACCTGGTATAGTTCAGTTCCAACTATTCATAATGCCACTGTCTCTTACATTAAGTCAATGGCCTCTGATGCGAAGATGAAGTCGTACGGAGTAAATGAAGATGGTGTGTGGAAGTCAGGACATTCTCTCAGATTCATTAGATCTGGAGCTGCTGCTTTGTTAGGCCCAGATGCATTGGCACTATCATCTACCTACGGAAATATTCCAATCATACCAACTTATTCAATGTCCGAACAAATGCCAATTTCTCAACCACTCCAAGGGAAAATGGACATGATTTCTGACAAACCTGGAAGTGTGGGAGCTCCAGTTGCTACGTCTCTAGCAATTGTAAATAGTGCAACTTTAAGTCCTGTTCCTTTTGGAAGCGAAGGGGAAATAGCTATTTGCGGAGAAAATGTCATCCATCATTATCTCAATAATAAGGAGGCTGACGCCAAAACTTATTTTGAGCTGACACTCCCTTTGGATGCCGGTAGCCCTTTTCAACGTGGTAGATTCTTCCTCACTGGCGATGTTGGTGTAATTGACAATGATGGCTATCTCACTTTGAAAGGTAGAAATAAAGAGTTGATCAAAAAAGGTGGGGAGCAAGTATCCCCATTTGAGATTGAAGAACCAATCATTTCACATCCATGGATTGAAGGTAAGATTTCATATCAGTCGGTCACTATCTCTGTGTATTCTACTCAAAATATCATGATAAAATTCTATTGTAGTTGCTGTGTGTTTTGCTGTTCCATCGAAACTCTATGGGGAGGAAGTTGGTCTCGCCCTTGTTCTTTCGTCTGCAGCACCTTCTGGGGTAGAAGACAGTGTCGTATTGAAAGAAATGCGAGATTTTCTGAAGATGAGAAACGTCTCACCTATGAAATGGCCTACAAAATGGAAGGTTGTTGCAGACGAAGAATTGCCAAAAACAAAGAGTAAGAAATATATCCGCGTTGGTCTCTCAAAGGTTCTTGGATTCGAGGAGGATTCTGAAGATATTCTAGATGGAGATGAGGACGATTTGCAGAAATCTGCTCCAAAAAATAATACATTTATTGACTGGGCAGTCATCTCAGGATTTCGATTTGTACTTGCATGTTACGTAATGTTTATGCATATTGGTAGCAATTCATCATGGGGTGCGTTCAACAATCTTCGTGGTTGGCCATGGCATGTGCATGTATTCTTCACTCTTGGAGGCTTCAGCCTGGTTGCCCCAATGAACCCAATTATTGAGAAAGCAAGTTATACTTTCTGTTTTTGCGTTTCTTTCAATTTAATTACTCAACATACTTTTTCTACAGAAATTTAAATATTTCATGGCGCGATTCATGGCTATGTATCCAATGTACTTGGTAGCACTCTTGTTTGTTTTCATCAATCTCTTTGTTGCTTGTCGCCCTAGTACATTCAGAAGTACCTTCCATTGGGACAGTCAACCGGATGATCTATTCATAGATGGCGAAGAAGTCAATGGATATAGCGAATTGTTTTGTGAAGGAACTCCAGCAACCCCTAACTCTTATTGGGCAAGTCTCTTCCTTTCTTTAGCAGTATACCTTTTAGGTATTGCTATCACTCCTGTGTGGGTACTCAATTGGTGGGTAGGTTACTATTTTTGGTTCTCTGCAATGTATTATCAATGTTTAATGCTATTCCCGGTAATGTACAACAAAATGACAACTTGGCGTGGAAATAAAAAGTTTTTGACAAAACTAATGATACTTCTACAAGGATTGAACGTGTTTATCGTTGTACTTACTTGGACTTTGTTTGAACACTACTCTGGATACAGTCACTACGAGGAAGATGGCTCCAAAAACACTACTGAGAAATTCACTGACGGAAGGATTGGTAACTGGATTGGACTTGGATGGTACTTATTTTCGCCATTTTGGATGTTGTATTTTGTCATGGGTAAGTTGCCTTTTTAATTTTCTACAAATGATTTCTACATAATAGACTTACAGGTGATCCCTTGAAATAACTCTTCCAAATGAGAAAGGTGCATGTGCTGCCTTCTTATATGATGCTGTCAGACCTACTGAAACTTCGAAGAGTTATATCATGGGATATATTGCAGATTCATGTACTCTTGTCATGCTCGCATGGAGCATTGCCATTGTAAGTTCCTTACCTTTCATTTCTGATATGCTTTTTAAGAGATGCAAGTCTTGTCTAATCTATAATCTCTTAATCTTAATGTCAAAGATTTGCCAGGGAAATGTCACTTATGATGCAACCAGGACTTGGAATTTACGTCCAGGAACAGCAGACAACTTCACTGACGTAGCTATTGTTAATCGCCTATGGGATAACATTTGTGGGCGCTTGGTAGCACCAATAACAACCCTGTGGATCTTTGCCTTGGCTACAGGAGAGGGTGTGACTGCTTCTATTTTGAGATCAACTACTCTGTCTGAATCAATCGCACCACATGCATATAATTGCTTCCTGTTCCACCAGCCAGTTAGTCAATGGTACTATGCAGCTACTCGCCCAGGGCTATGGTGGGATTGGTGGCAGTATCGTAAGACAATGTATTGGTTTTCGCCTGGTCCTTGCCCTGTTGAATGGTATGAATATTTTTATGTTGTGATGCTCACAGTTGGATTTTCAACATTAATGAATATCACAGCAGAACCAATCATGGCTGCAGTCATTGGTTTTATCAAGGAACTTCTACTTGGAAATGACGAGGATGAGGTAACTGTAGAGGAGGCTTTGGTTTTTGCGATTGAAGATATGACTGGATTTGCTCCTGAACTGGATTGGACCCTGGATCAATGTGGCCTCTCCTCAGTTGGATTACCACAACTTGCAAATAGAATTAAAAACGCAATGCCGAAGAAATTCAACATGACTGCAGGCCAATTAAGTGATGCAAAGACAGTTGGAGATATATGTGATGTTGTAAAGAAAGCCATTGCACAGGCAGAAGCTGACGGAATTTAGAATCATACTCGCTTACAACTTGCAAAATCAAAAATTTTATGTTATAAAAAATTATGGTTCTCGTGTTTTATCAAATAATCATTTATGAACACTACTAATAGTTCTATATTCAATATCAATTCACCACAGCAACGTGGGACACCACATCCTGAAGAATTAAACTGTGTCACAATGAGAAAATATTTTCGACAAATCATCATTGCTGTATTCCTTTCAGTCATGCAGCACTTTTGTGGGCACCCCAATGTATTAAACTTTGCTCCAGAGATTTTTGCACAAATAGGTTTTGATTCGGAAGACGGACGCCTGATAAGTACAATATTTGTAGGAGTAGTAAAATTTGCGACAGTGTGCTATGCCATAAAAAAGGTGGAGGTTTTGGGGAGAAGATCTTTACTGTTAACAGGAATGTCAATCATTGCTATTTCACTATGTACTCTCTCGTTGGCGTATTTCTTGGAGGGAGATAATCAAATGTCATTGTTTGGCAAGATAATCGCCACTTTGTCTGTATTTGGTGTTGCTGGTGGATACTCACTGAGTTTCGGGCCTTTGGTTTGGCTGATGGTATCGGAGTTATTTCCTAGCAGTATCAGAGGTAGAGCGTTAGGGTTAAGCACCATCATTTCATATGCTGCTGCATCTTTGGTATCTTTGACATTTCTAACTGGTCAAGATAAGGGACTGTACGTTCCTTTTTCAATGTACTCAGTATTGACGATTGTATCTATTGTATTTGCAAAGAAATACGTACCCGATACGGGAGACAAATCATCGGAAGAAATTCATCATGAATTGAAAGCAGTCTGGCAATCTGGTAGAAGCTTTGAGAATATTTCGCGGCAAGCTTCTGCTACAATTTTGCAAGTGAACGAAGATAGAGAAATAATATAAGCCTATCTACTACTTTACATTTTACATTTCCCAGTCATTCATCATTTGCTCAAACTTAATTTTCAATATCTTTTGGAATTTCTTAGCTCTATAGCGCAGGTGATACATGACGTCTGCGCTTTCATATCGTATGATTTTCTCCCATTTCGAATATCTGTATCTGAGCTCATACCAAACATCAATTGCCCTTTCTACAAACCTACGTGAAAAACGACCTAAAAATATACTTCCCCTTCTAATTGCCTCATCTATGCACCTATTCAGTTTCTGCAGAATGTCAATGTCATCAGTATCCCCGTCATATAGGAAGTCAATGAAACCTTCCACTTTTTCATCCACTTGAGACATGGCTTTGCCGAAAGATCTTTTGATATTCTTCGATATGTGAATTGCATGGCGACCTGCAGTGTTGCAACCAGCCATTCCAGTAGCGTACACGCATTCATCAACGTGTTTCTCAGTCTTTCCCGTTTTGGCGTTTTTGAAAGGTCTATCAATGGAAGGTTTCCCTCGAAGGTGAAGTTGTGCCCATCTCTGGATAGATTTCCAAGTTGCTGCAGCTTGTGTCTTTGGAGGAGTACGAGATTTTCCCTTCACTAGGTCATTCCACCACATCTTTGCGACGTCAATCAAATCCTGTCTCGTTATTGATAACTCTGTTTGCTCTCTAGTTCGATATACTGCGAGACTTCCATCGTCATCGAGCGAACAATAATAGTCAATTATTTCTTCTCCGTCAAAGGGACTTCCAGGTACAATTGGAGGAGGTTTGGGACTACTCCAAAGAATAGTAGTTGGATTCTCGATGTCCCCAATAACAATAGCTATTTGTGCGTTATACATAGCCAATGCACATCCATTTTGATGTTGAGGTGGTACATAAGTATCGGAGCTCCATATCTCCATATCTTCTTCAAAAGGACCATTGTCTCGCATTATGACAAGTTCACACTCAGAAGTAAGCCCTGCGTAATATTGTCCATTTTTGGCAACAAGATGAATTGTGTTTGGAGTCATGAACTCATATTTTTCTAGCCGATGTGATGTAATAGAAAGTGGCTGTCGTTTATTACTGCGATCTCTCTTTCGTTTATTTCTCGACGACGACCGTCTAGAGGACTGTGACTGTGGTTTTCGCATTGGTAAATACCCTTCATCGACAATTTTAGGTTCTGAAATGGCGTTGTAACCATAGCGATCTTCTACAAATTCTTGTGCAATGACTCGGAAAAAGACCCGACTTTCTTTTGGTTCATCAAATTCTTCCCTTTGCAAGACACGCAAAACTTCTGTTCTCAACGTTGAGTCATATCTCACTTGCGTTGTTTCACTCGTCCGATCTGGCATACGGTCATGATAGCTGTTTCTATTGTTGCTGTTATCAGACCCGTCCTTATAGAAAGAGCCAAATAGATCTTCCATAAAACTTCCACTTCCGTCATTTTCACCAAAGAAAAAGTCCTCAAAGGTTGCCATGGGATCCGTGAAAAAATCTGAGAAAAATTGGTTTGTATTGCGGAAGAAATCGCTCGCTGAGTTAGTCGATGCATTAGCATTCGAAGAACTCCTAGAATTGGTATTCGAACTACTTTGCGTTCTCTTGGAAGAGTTATTGAACCTATTTCTCTTGTGTTCTCTTTCCATTTCTTCTTCTGCTTCTAAAAGAAATAAATCATATTCCCTCCTCTTTTTCTCGTCAGTCAAAATAGAATATGCATCAGCAATTTTTGCAAATCTTTCATTGCATTCTTCAATACTTAGATTCCTATAGTCTACACCATTGACTTCTGCACTTGTTGAATTTTCTTGTTGCTTCTTTCTAGACTGTATTTTATCAGGATGCCATTTCTGAGCTTCTTTGCGATATGCCTTTTTGATATCTTTGGTTTGAATGATTCCTCTCTCCTGTTGTCTTTGTCGTCTAGGCTTTAAACGAAACGAATTTTGTCCATCTTTTGAATAATAGTTTATAGGTTGTAATCCTAGAAGCTGATAATAGTTCCAGTCCTTCCATTGCTGATCCTTCACATCATTGGTTGATGTTACATAGCCTATATTTCCTAGTATGAGTAAAAATGAGATGAAGAGGAATTTTATTCGTGCTTTACTTTGGATAAATGAAAATAGTTGCACCTCCAGCATCTTTCACTGCCCTTATGTTGAATGGCTCAATGGAAATTTCAATTCTTTGAGTTTTGTTCTATTGTAGTATTGTAGTGTGCACAACGATATTTATTGCGTGTTGTTCTGTTCGAAATAATATATCCATCACATTTTGAACAAAAGTGGCCAAGCGTCCAAGTTGAATTTTGGGGTGTGAAGTTAGCCCCCTTCCTAGCCAAACCAAAATTAGACCTAGCCAAGATAAAGGAACAAATGGCCTTATTGGCCTAGATAAAGATACACTTCAAGTCGTATCTTCAAGTTTTGCCACGTTGCGTTCCGAATTGAAGATATGTGACAGCTGTTTTCAGGAGCATTGGAAAGGAAAAAAGATAAAGCAAGAATTCATTTGCTCATAATTTCCAAGAAAACAAAAACTAATCATGAAGACCGCAATTTTCGCATCCCTTATCGCAGCTGCATCTGCTTTCGCACCATCCAAGGTTGCACAAACCTCCACTGCTCTTAACGCTTTCGAGTCCGAGCTTGGAGTACAGCCACCACTTGGATTCTTCGATCCTCTTGGACTTCTTGATGATGCTGACCAAGAACGTTTCGACCGCCTTCGTTATGTTGAGGTAAAGCACGGACGTATTGCTCAGCTTGCTTTCCTTGGAAACATCATCACCCGTGCTGGAGTTCACCTTCCAGGAGACATTGACTACTCTGGAACCTCCTTCGACTCTATCCCAGACGGATGGGCAGCAGTAAACGCTATCCCACAAGCTGGACTTCTTCAGATCGTAGCTTTCGTTGGATTCCTTGAGCTTTTCGTTATGAAGGATGTTACTGGAGAGGCTGAGTTCCCAGGAGACTTCCGTAACGGAGCTCTTGACTTCGGATGGGACTCTTTTGATGAGGAGACCAAGCTTTCCAAGAGAGGAATTGAGTTGAACAACGGACGTGCTGCTATGATGGGAATCCTTGGACTTATGGTTCACGAGCAGCTTGGAGGATCCATCCCAATTGTTGGAGAGATGTAAGAGCTCAGTCTGTTTCTTCATAGGTCAAGGAATATTCTCCAGAGTGGAGTAATTTATCCATAGTAGTGTACCCCAACCCTAACTGTAATCCTATTTTTATTCTTTCAACCAATCGTTTTTCAAATAAATAATGACTAGATCTTTTATCATAGAAGAAGCCCTGGGATGGCTTTGATATCCCCTATCATCTCCATCATCATATCTTCCATTTCATTCAATCCAATATTATGCATGAAGCATCCAGACAAAATCATAGAGCAGTTGAGAAAGAAACTACCTGAAGAGCAGAAGAGATCCAAGTTTTATTTCCAAACTTGCAAAAATGTTGCGCAGAAAAATTTGGAGATTGAAGTGCACCTAGAAGATGCACAAGCTACCATTGAGGCGCTAGAGGAGAAGCTTGCTACGGGTTTTAAATGGATCCCCTAAGGATATGATGAGATCTCTAATTCCTCTCCCTCATTGAAAAAGGGAAGAGGATCCCAGGGGAGGAATAGAAATGAGAAAAGGGAGAGACAGAGAGGGATCATCCCGGAATGAAGAATTCAAGAAAAAGCTCGGAGAAAAGAAGAAGATTCCCCCATCAGGGTGAAGAGAGAGGAGAGGGGTCGATTTAGAGGGAAGAAAAATCAAAATAAATACTGGAAATAATAATTGTTTATTCCGATGATATCTTCCATTCTCCTAAAAAAATTATCGCTACACCTAATTAAACTGGACTTTTAGTTGGGACAGCTACCGATGCCATGAGAATTGCAATTCCAATCAGAGTTACAACAATACTTCTTTTAAGAGTCCTTATTGTTTCTTTTGATGCTACCTTCCATTCCCCTAAAAATACTGAAAGTAACAATGCCTGTCCTGTTGTAATCATCATTAACATTGGCCATGCAATGGATGCTGCTACTTTCTCGGGAAGCAGTGTAGTTGTACAAACTCCATAAATATGAATGTGGGAGATCCAAGGAAGTGAAGTTGTCATGATCAATTTCAAATGTCTTGATGGAGGAGCTCGAATTGCTGATGACAGTGGGACAGGTGATGAATATATTCCATTCACAATAGCGATGGGAGCTCCAAGCGAAATAGCAAGCATCCAAATTATCGCTGCACCTCCACTTTTGTGAGTTGAACCTGGAATAGAAGAAGTCGCTTCATCAACTCCCAAGGCCAAATCAGTGATTCGCTGTCCAAACACAAATGCAAATTGTAATTGAGAAGCACAAACTCCAGTTGCGACACATATGAGAAGTTTTTGCAATGATGAATATTTCTTTTCTTGTTCAATACTCGTCGGTGACTTTTTGAACTTTGCTGTGAATCTCCTCAAATGCATGTAGGTCGATGTTCGCAAGCTGATATCATTACTTGCTGCTCCACTCTCGGACTTTCCTTCAGAATTTTTACTTTCCACAAGTGGACTCGATTGCTCATCTTCGTCTAGAACTTTATCGTCAACAATTTCCAAGTCTTTCTCTCCCTCCTCTGCTTCATTTTTTGCATATTTACATTCGTCCTCGTCCTTCATCGACATTGCTTTTGTTGAGAGCCATAGTCCTATGCAGCATATAAATAAACCGATACAAATCACCCCACCCGCTGCAGAAATCAAGGAATCTTCCACAATCAAGGGCAGAAAAGTTCCAATGATGGCAATGATACCCATGGATAAATTTGTGCCTAAACCTACACCAGCTATTTTACACGCCAATCCAAACAAAAGTGTGCCAACACCCCACAATAGACTGAATAATACAATAAGTACAATGGATGAAGGAGTTTTTGCTGCTTCAGCCACAATAGCATTGACACGATTTATTCCCCCAGCCCAAAATATACAAATGGGAATATTGATTAGTGCAGCATATATTTGGAACAACGCAAAGGCATGATGGTACATCAAATCATTGATTGGTTCCTCTACAGTATCCTGGTCATGCTCAGTTTTGCCTTTGAGGGTTTTATTGCAGACTGCTAGATTGGCTTTTGGTGAAAAGGAAGCATTCCACGATCCATTAAAAACGCCAGCTGCAATGATGAGTATCAATCCTGCAGCTATTGATCCTGCCTCTGTCATCTCTTTTTAGGTAAGGTTGAAGTATAGGAATTAATGAATTTCCATGGAAGAGTTGAATGGTGGTGAATGATGACAAAGAGAATAGTAGAGCAAGATGGGTTTTCGTTTGAATTTTGACATGAGTTAATTTAGCGTTTTGTTTGGTCCAAAATTCTGAGCCAATGCTCTCCTCCATCAGCTTTCTCCTGCTCTCCATCAGGTTTCTCAGAAATAAAGTAGGTACTTTCTGTACCAAAATCACTTGACACACAGACTGACATCAAAGAGGAAATACGCGATACGAACATTTTTGTTTTGGACAAATGGATAGCTGCAACGGAAACAAATGGGTGGTCTCGCATCAAAACAACGTATTTCGAAGCAAGAAAAACTTGGTTACATAAAAAATAGTCCATTTTATTTGTATTTGACCGATGAAACATTGGAAGAATTTGGAAAATGTTTTCCTTTTGTGAAACATTGCAAGGAAGGTGATGAAATTTCACTTGATGAAAATACAATCTACATCATTGGTAAAGGATCCTTGGAATTATCTGCTACAATGGCTGACCCTTCCATGAAGATTGAGAATAAGGGCTATTTATGTAAGAAACACCCTGGAGATTTGGTCAGTCTGTCGAAAGAGCAAGATATGGCGACAGAACAGGTATGTTCTTCCATTACAACTTTTGTCTTTCAATTTGACGCCGCTAGCTTGAATTGAATTCTGACCCTCTTTCCATTCCAACTTTACTAGTTGTCGCCTCAAACGAAAAAGTTGACTAGTTTCGTGGAACAAGTTCGCACAAAGGCTAGTTCTGATTCAGTAATTTTGTACAATGACGCAAAAGCATTGGAAGCTTTCCTAGATAAATACCCTGAGCTTTCTTGTCCTTTTAGTGCCATCATTAGCTCCCATATCGAAACTTACCTATCCAACATACCATTTCTTGCAAATGTAAAACAATCCAAGTTGGTCGTACTCGCAGCAATGTGTAAATATGAGTCCCTTGAAGCAGACGAAGTTGTCTTTGAAGAAAACACACCGGGCGATAAACTGTACATAATTTTGAGTGGGAGTGCAAAGGTTCTTGCTCCACAACAACCTTGGATATCAATACAACAGTCTTTAGAGTGGGGTAATGAAGTAGATAGAAATAATGAGAACGTCACGGTGGCTGGCTTAAAGAATGGAGATTACTTTGGTGAAACTTCTCTTTTTGTAAACGTCAATAGAACCAGCACCGTAAAAACAACTGGAAAGTCCCTTTTCGTAACAGTTGAACGAAAGACATTTGAGAATTTTTGTGCAGTTTGCCCGCAAATCAAACAAGACATGCAAATGGTGATGAAGGAGAGAATGGTTTCCAACCTTTCCTCGTTGAGTATTCCGTTTCTCATCGGTATTCCACCTTCATCCCTCAAAATGCTGACTAATGATGTTCAAGTGAAGGAAACTACTGCTGGCGAAGTTGTTTTCAAGCAAAATGATGTTGGAGATAGATTCTACATTATCGTGTTTGGAAATGTAAAAATTGAGAAGCAGGAGGTTGACGAGAATGGCGAAGTTGATCCAAAAATTACCAATTTAGGCACGTTAGGTGCAGGAAACTATTTCGGAGAAATGGCATTGGTTGATGACGAACCTACTCTACGGACAGCAACAGTCACTTCGGAAGACAATGCTATTTTGTTAACAGTGGATAAGGATAGTTTTCGAAAGATTTTCGGAAAAAATGACAATTCCTTGACCGAGTTCACGTTGCGGCTTCTAAGATCAGAGTCAGAGTTGAAGCATTTCCTCAATCACTCTCTTGGTCTTTCGACATTCACTTCCTACATGAAGAAGACAATGGCAGAAGAAAATATAAAATTTTGGAAAGCAGCGACCGAGTTTCGTCGAGATTACAGCAGCCATGAAGGAAGCAAGATGAAAGCAAATGCGCAAGAAATAATAGAAACATTTTGCAAGGAAACTTCACCTTCACCCATCAACATCCCGTGTTCCATGCGAAATTCACTGGTGGGAAAAGATGTTGAGCCTGACCCTGACATTTTCAATGAAGCAATTGACGAGATATACCGGTTAATGGTGAGGGACAATTTTGCTCGCTTCAAGAGGACGCCCGAGTACCAAGAATTTTTCAATTGTCTAGGAACCTTGTAACTGGCTTTTTATTAAATTAACAGTGTACTTACTACAATGTACTATATGACGATATATGTAGTCTATTATCTGCTGTTTGCCTGTGAATTCTTTGAATGAAATCTTGGTCATCTTTCTTAACCTTCTTGTACATCTTTAGCGATCTTGAGAAGTAATCGTCGGCATTATGATACTGGCCGCTTTTTGCATAAAGCTCTCCGAGCTGATGCAAATACCTTGCAATTTCATTGTATTGCCCATTAGGTTGCGAAGATCGAATTTTTAGTGCTTGGCGATATGCGTCTATAGCAGACAGAAAGTCCCCTTTCTTTTCTAAAGCATCGCCAAGGAAGGTGTAGGATACTGATAGTAAACCATCGGTACCTTCTCGACTTTTCTTCTTATTAATGATTTGAATCACCTCTTTGTACAATGTGATTGATTCTTCAACGCGATCACGACATTTTTCAATCATTGCTACATTAAGCATGGAGATCATGACAGCTGGATGAGAGTAACCTAGGCGAAGAGATTCAATCTTCAACACCCGCATGTATATATCGTAGGCTTTATCATATTCCTTCATATCTTTCAAAAGGTTAGCAATGTTACCCAGCACTGCTGCCACATGTTGATGCTTGTCACCATGAACTATTTTCATTCCGCGCAGAGAAGCTTGATAGCTCGATAGTGCCAATTTATATTCCTTCCTTTTGATATGAACATTAGCCATGTTATGCAACGTTGTAGCAGCATGAAGATTCAATTTCCTACAGTTGAAATTCTCAGTCTGAAAGAAAGAATCGTAATAAAATGCCAAGTGGTTAAGACAATTTCCATCTATTTCACCTGGGGTCCTGACTCGTTCCGGTAGATACACCTCCATTTCACCACATGAATCAACTATACAAACGTCTAATGATTCTTCAAGTGAAGGAGCATTTTCTCCTGATCTTTCAGAGGATGAAGGAAGACCCTCACTTTTGGCCTTACTAATTCTGCTTTTGTAGCCCTCGGACTTGGAGCTCTTGCTCGAAGCATCTTTTTCAAGAATGCAGTCTAAACTTTCTTTGTACATGAGCATAGTCTTTTCCAAGTTTTTATTCTTTTCGTATATAGAACCAATCTCTCTCAAACTAAGTGATAGTGTCGATGCACTTATCCTTTTAGCCCTCCTTTGACGAATAATACATTTTATGTTGTCTTTGGAACCTAAATCCATATACATAAGATCATTACCACATAAAGCCAACGTAAATGTCTGCATGGCATTGATATAATCATTCTTCTTCATTTGAATGGCGCCTAATAAATTCAACAAGACAGGCAGACTTGGATGTTCCTTTCCTAATAATTCTTTGCGAATACGAAATGCAATTGTGTACATTTTCATAGCTTTGACATATTCCCCTCTTGCTTCTGCTGCAAGACCTATTTTCACTATTTTTGCAGAATGCTCTACATTCTTATGAGCATGGTGATTATCATGTATAGCCTTGCTTACACTCTTTCGAAGAGGATGGTCATGAGGATAAGCATTTTCATTCAAAACATTCAATGCATGTAGATAATGTTTAGCCGCCTTTGGAAAGTTGAATTTATCAAATAGTACATCCCCCTTTTCAAACGATTGCCTGATCTTCATTAGTATCTTTGGATCTTGTTGAAAGTCATGTTGCTTATCGACAAAGTCATGATCATCCGTTGTAGATGATGATGACGTAGATAAGGTCGATGATGAAGAATTGAGTTTGTGTGCGGCTGATAAAACTAACGAATTCGGCTCACAGATGGAAATATTCATATCTTGTAAAGTTACTTCAATATCTTGTACCTCCTCATTGTACGAATTTTGGGGCAAGTCTCCATTGTTGAATACTATCTGATGCACAAACTTTGTAATATTATCTTCATCATTAGAGGCGATTGGTATGGTACGTAGTATTGACTTTGGTTTGAGATTCCGTGTCCGTGAATATTTGAGTAACGACTCTAGGCTTTCCCTTTCCCCTGAATGATCAGCTTCAAATGCTTCGTTTTTGCCTAAATTGAATTGTACAAGTTTACACCGTGGTACATCTGACGTAGCATTTTTAGCCTCTTCAATGATGGCGGTAAGAGGGTCGACAGCAGTATCTTGCTGCATGTGCCGTTTCATATTTCTCTTTTTCCTAGACCATATACTAGGCATTGAGTTAGGTAGGCAACTCATATGATTGATCCGGAATGCATCCATATTATCCATCAAGGACTTTGTTTTCTTTGATTTCCTTTTGGTAGAGGTTATATTCATGTCTTTACTCGAAAGTATGTTCGAGTCTGCTTGTACCCGAGATCTCGTCCTCATAGTTCTCTGTCTTTCTCGAAGGTTTCTAAGCTTTATGATTTTGTTCCCACTGCGGAATCTACACGATTTAGAAGTGTGTCGTGATGGTGAAATAGAGAGATGAACCTACTCTGTCCACTCCATCTACTCGATTTGTAAAATGGAAAATGGGCGCCGAGTCTCAAGTAAAGAGGTCGAGTCTTAAGTAACGACAACATTTAAACTCTGTGTCACACCATCAATCCGATCTATCCCATCAAATAGTGAGGCAGTTCCAATGCGCAGTGATGAATGAAGCAAACCCATCGAGTCTTGTATAAAATGTATGTTTCTCTCTTTCCTTCTCCTTTTCTTCGATGAGTATGCGAACCCTAGAAAGATGAGCGTAGCGTCAGTGATGGAAAGCATCTAGTTCAAGACAACAATCAACAATACAATCAAATGAAAAGAACCAAGTCCGAATATCGCGACTTGTTCAATATCATAGAATAGAAATTTCGTCTACTTTTTACTTTTCAGAAGGAACAATAGAAGCCACTGGAAAAATTTCTGAGAAGAATTCGATATGGACAAAGAAAAAGAGGAAGAAAAAACATCTTCTCGTGGGAAAGATAACGAGAAAGGTCAAGTGTGGATGACAAGTAATGATGGACCTTTGTTCCATGAAATCAATTCTTTGAAAACATCTTTTGCAACCAAAGCATCACCTATATTTCTAAAATCATGGATAGCAATGGTTCTAACCCTTGATGGTAGAGATAAAGTTACAAAAGTTATCCAATATTCGTCACGGCTATTGGTGCACTATTACAAATCTATGGCAAATAAATATGGTGCGGAATTCACTGCTTTGTACTTATCCAAAGCAATGAGGTTTGCAAATCTACAAAAAGCCTTGACTTCCTCCAGAAAAGCATATAGGTTTGGACGATCCATTATTGAATTTGAGAAATTGAATACTATAGGTTTAGTACATTGGATTTCCTGGCATTTGAGAAATGTATTGTTTCCACATCAAGACAACCATGAAGAAGAATGTTCTTCCATTTCGAGCTATGAAAGTGATTCAAATACTGCAAAGTCACCAAGACAGGAAAGTACAGTGCGATGGCATGAAGATACTAAATTCGATGCCGATTCCAAACTACGAGTAAGAAGCAAACCGACATCACAAGATCATGCGCCAAGGATACATTTGCCTCGAAGAGTTTCATCAAACCTTGGACCAAGTACTATGGTATTATCAAAGGGACCGGTAGTTGCGAAAAGACCATATCGGCAACTGTCATCCATGGGAAGATTTGTATATCTTTCTCTCTCTAGTTTTATAGATCAAAAAAGAGAATCGAATCTTCAACCAATGTGGAAAATTATTTCGAGTACATTCAAATTGCTGGGATTGGCTGGCTTCTGGGCTGCAGATAATGTATCATTTCTTTATAGTAGTGGGTTCTTGGACCATCATGATAACAAAAAGACTCGTGCAAAGTCTGCTTCCATATTTGCAGCTCGTTCCTACTTCTTTGCATCAGTCAGTGGTCTATACTTGAATTATATGGAATGGAGTAGATATAGGAACGGTTTATTGAAGGAAACATGGGAAAATTTGGTTGAGTTTCAAGATAATATGAAATCAGTCCAGGCCCTGAATAGTAAAAATTCTGCATACGAAGATCATGAGACTAAGGCTGAACTAGATCGACTCAAGCACGAAGTGGAAAAGGCTCGTCGACGATATGCTTCTTTATGTATTGCACTGTTGAAGAGCTGTTGTGATGTTCTCGTGTTTAGCAACAATACTGGTATAGACCTTCATCTGAAATACAGAGGGAAGAAGATGAATGAGTACCTTCACTGTGCTTCCGGCGTAACATCTGCCATGACAGTTATCTACAATAACTTTCCAACCACAAAGTAAATACTCTATAAAGTAGTTAGTAGCCAAGAACGAGCATGGTAATAATATTTAATTTAATGAATGTGACATGTACAAATTTTTCTTTTCTAAATTTTTGGTTGTGTGTAATCTAGTGGAAAGGTCTAACCCTTCTATATGTAAATGTTTCCACTAGGATCAGGAGTATTACGGATAGACACCTGTAGATGTGCTTACCAAATGCGGACTGTGATCAGCTGAAACTTGCCTTCCATAGTGACTACATGGGAGAACATCCGTAGGTTTACACATATTTGAGCTTTGTGAATAATCATAATGGTGTAGGACTGGTTCACTTTCATAGTGTGTATCGACTATCGGGAAGGAATCAACTGGATAGGAGTTGTGCCTCGGTCTATGATGCACATCGTTTTGTATCCTCGTGCTTGAAGATGCGGAAAATGAGTTATGCCGCATGGTTTCATGAACAGCATTAGCATGAGGTGGAGAGGGCGTTATATGCCTGTTTACATTGTTTCCTTGAACAGCTTGATTTTGATTAGTTGTTGCGGTAACATTTCCTGCATGTTGTGCTACAGCGGCCCATCCACCTTGTTGGTGGTGTTGTGGTTGATTCGAAGACGAAGGATTCATATCCATCCCAACTGAAGTATTTTGCTGGTATTCTTGATGCTGAGGATAAGTTGTTGGATTCGCTGCTACTGCATGTTTTGCATTACTATCAATATTGTGCGAAACATTTGGACCAGAAATATTGGGTACAGGTACATGGATCTGCTGTACTGCAACAGGTGGTGCGGGTGGCTGGATACAATCCGGAATAGCGACCTCTGGAGGTCTCTCCATTCCAGCACCAATAGCATGAGAAATCAGCTCTTCTTGATACTTGATAAATTCCTCTGGAGTGACATGAAGACTAAAGTTGATTCGAAATAAAAATTCAACTTCAAGTCCATTCATTTCAGACACCAAAACTCCTCCAACCTTTGCGTAGTATGCATTGTTGTAATATGCATCGTCAAAAAACTTGGCCGCTAACAATACTGCTGTGATACAGACACGATGCACATTCAGCTCCGATAGAAGAAAATGATTCCTTTGAATAAGTCTGTCAATATAAATAAGTGCGAGTATAAAACACTCTGTAGAACATGATGCATATTTGTGTATCTTAAAAGGAAGAAGGGAAAAGAGAAGGAAATCAAAAGTGTGAGGCTCAGAATTGATCATAAAATTCGCAATGTCAGAATTCAAAAAAGTGCGACAAAAATCTTCTTTTGTCAGGAAATTTAGCCTGAAAAACTATTCCATCAGAATTACTTACTCTTTCAAGATATTGATGAATGCTAATTGCAGGTGCTTTCAAAGCATGAAACTTTGTAATATTTTCTCCATTGGGTACTTGAGTGTTTGAGTTGACAAGGCGCTCGAGAACTGCTGCTAAAACTGCGACTACTGCCCTTCCTTCAGACGTTTGTTGTGCTGTACTTTCCATTGTATTGAATATTGTATGTTGCGTATAAGTTTTCTATAAGTTGCTCTCGTTTGCAATAAGTTGACTTGATTCTTTTCAAAATGATTTCTTTGGATGAACTAACTTGAATTCTGTAAGTATATCAGTGTAATTGTCTCGGTTTTCCTCTGATCAATCTTACTGATTCGCCATTCTTCTCGTTCTGTTTCCTGATATCTTTCTTTGTCTTGTCTGGTTCCTAGTTGTTTTTTTATATTGCCTCTATTTCTTGTTGGCCTTGTTCGAGTGATTGAGCTTGGAAAGATTGAATCTTGAAAATGAAAAGGAAAAGTTGACTCCGGTTTTCTGTGCAGTGGCTTCAGAATGGTTTTGAAAATTAATTCCTGTTGGCTTTTTGCATTGAAGATCTATAGCTAAAGTTCCTCTATTTTTGAATAGCAAATAGATTTTTTGTTTCCAAGAAACAATTGATTCAATGGAATACTGAAATCAATGGTAATTCAGTGCCGACGACAAAGAAAAAAGAATACCTTTCTTCGCTTGCTACCACAGCTTCAATTCTTCCTCGATTATTAGTGGTTGTCTTCGTGCCACCGACTGCCTTTGAAAGTGCCACCATGGCAAAACAAGAATATTCGATGGTGTTCCAGAAAAGGCCTATCATCGGAGGTAAAAAAAGTTGTATGACTTTGATTGGCTTTGAGTCAAATCAATCATTACATCTCCACAAACCATCACTAGATACTAAAACATTATTATATTAACATGTTATATGCGCTAATTGGAGAGATTGAATTGAAATATTCATGATGCTATGATTATTTTTCATTTTACTGGAAATGGCCTGTTTGCATTTTCATAGAGAGGAAGAAAACGTATGAAATTCTGATGTCAAAGTCCCAAGTTAATGTGGAAATGATTCTCAGTCGAGTCGTGCTTTCAAATTCTGCCGGAACATTTTGGAGTTCTCATCTTTGTAGAGAAAGCGAGAAACCTGTTTACTTCATTCTCTGATTGATTTGTAAAGATTGAATATGTATGTCACATCACAAAATAAAAGAAAGGATGGCAAGATTGATACGACACCGCAGTCCAAACTGTGTTTTATAAATGATGATGAGAGACACTTCCTATGTTAGCTATTGTACTAGTAGATATGTATATTCATATGGCATCAATAGACTTGAAAGACGACATTACTATATTTATTTATATTACGAGTAGGTTTATTAGATTAGATCCATATTACCATAATACTTCATCACTAAATTCAACATTTTATTCACAGAAAGCAATATATTATATCTATTCATCGTACCAACTTTTCTTCTTATCATTTTGGGTACTTTCATCTTCGTATGAGTCACCATCATCACTATACTCTTCCTCGTCTTCCTCTTCGAACTCATTTTCATGCTTTTGGTACCCCTCATTCTTATTCTTTCTTCCACCAAACCATCTTGATTTCTTTTCGTTGTTTTCGATTTCTTGCGGTTCATTTGGGCTGTCGTCTTCCCCCTTTCTGAAGCGTGAAAATAAAGACTTTTTCTCTGTATTAGGTTCTTCTTCCACAGATGAGTTCCTTCTGAAACGTGCAAAAAGGGATTTCTTTTTCGTTGGTTCTTCATCATCAAGTCCATGATCATCAATGTGGACGTTGTCAAGTGCTGCTGCAAGTTTTCTATCTTCTGCCTCATTTTGAACGTATTCTTCGTCGTTGATATTCTTACGACTCATTGTGCCTGGACTGTTGCGAGGAGAGTCATTGAATTCAGACTTGGAAGGAGACATGCGTATAGAACTCGGACGAGCATCCCTTGGAATTGTGTTCAACCATGCAGCTCTAAATGTTATTATAAGCATTCCAAAGAATGCAATCACAAGTAATAATCCAAAAGTCCAACTAGATGCTACGGGTGCATCTGTACACATGATATCGTAGGTAAATTGCTCATATTTTGGGCGCATATTGCTGCAATCAATCAAATTTTCGACATTTGTAATATTTGTATCCAGTTTGTCATAAGAGTCAGCTATTGTTCCCAAGTATGAATTCAAACTTGCAAAGTCTTTGCCCCCACAATTTGCAGACAAGGAATCTTTATATTCCACCAACGCTACTCTCAAATCAGTTATTGATGAAATTGCTGTGTTTAATCTATCTTGAAGAGATGGCATGAATGTGATTGGCAATTCTCCGTCGCAAGTCTGTTTGGTATGAGATGGTTAGAGTATGTTTCTCAGAAATTATCATGTACATTAGGTCCATCCTGAGAAATATTTGTAAACTTACAATCCAGTACTCATTGAGCTCTTTTTGCGAGGCATCGATGTTGAATTGATTGATTATAGCTTTTGTGGTTGCATCAGGACTTCCCCCAGTTAGACAATAGTCGGAAGCCATGACTGCTCCTACACCATAGAAAGAAACAATAATCCACGACGCAGTCACCATCAGCAAGAATATTGGTAGAAATATCCACGTATTGAAGCATGATATTACATGATCGGTGACTCCAAAAGAAGCTACCATTGTGCCCAGTAAAAAGAAGAAAGCAATTACTGAGAAGCTAATCAAAAAGCTCCAAACCTGCCACTGTTTGACTCCAAAGTAATTGAAATAATTCTCCGTCCTAATTCCATCCGATAACATCTTAAAATTTCACTTGTTAGGAAATATTACAAGAAAAAGAAAGAATTGATATTGAAAATATCTTGGGTTATCTTGGGTTGACTCACCTTTCCAAACACATCGACTCTCAAATCCCGAAACTGTAATTCGTCAAAATCTTCAAGAGCATAAAGATCTTGCACAAGAGTGTTGCGAATAGTCTCCACTGGTTCACCAGGATTTGTAGTAACACAAAAGTTTTCCGGGCGTAATTCGTTGATTACAATTTCTTTGAGATTTTGCATTGAATCAATCTTATCCGACATGATCACAACACGTTCTTTTCCCTCTTGCGCCAAATCCATGTATTCCTTGGGAAAATCGAAATTAGTTTGAAAACGTAGAAAGAAGTACATGTTCAATCTACAATATGTAACTTACATTGACCAACTGCAATCCATCATTTGCAACATCCTTCATATCCTTTAGTCCAAAAAATATGGTAGAAGTCACAGCAGCAGCAATCACAATCAAACAAGAAAGAATCATTATGGATCGCACTACAATCGGCGTACGAAATTTCTCTGCATCATGAGGATGCTTCATTTTGAATCCAGCTAAAAATCCTACTCTTCTCGGTCCACAACACATGAAAATCACGAGAAGAAACAACCATAGAAAGAATATCGCCATGAGGAATGCACCAACAAACAAAGTGCCATTGGCATACGCATATTGATCCTTGGATGCTTCTGCTGTAGTGTTGAACAGTATGGAAAAGTCAGTCGGTTGACCAAACCGTGGCACCTTGGAGAAGACTTCAAGATGTTTACTCTATCCAATTTCAAAATTTGTTGAGCAAGACTGATTTGAAGAGTTTCCATTGACGGAGAGGACAAAGTGATGGCTACTTACTATTGTGTAAACGGCAGCTTCAAATGTTTCAGACATGTTCTATTTATTATGGAAGTAGTTTGTTTGTAGAGCCCTTAGTATTGAGAAAGGTGAATGTACTTCGCACACAAGGAAGGCGAACTCTGCAGTGTCTACAGAGATATGGTGGTGGTAGTGTGATTGGATCGTTTGGAGATCGATAAAGTGATAAAGTGTGATTGAATAGTACTGTTCGAATGTTTCAAAAGGGAGCGCGCACTCTCACAAAATAGTGGCAAACATGCAAACATAAGTGCAGCTTGACTATTTTGTCATTGTTTTACACTAGAATAGAGCCATAAGACTTTTGCGTAGACATTTATATTTTAGTGGGAATGAATGGAATTTCCATTCTGGAAATTTCAACTTTTAAATTGCAAACAAGTCATCATTTCAGAATAATAGACTCACTTTGCAAACATTTATATTCTCATAAATTGTCACTACAATAGTGTGATATATCTAATGAGTAGAATTCAGCATGCAGCAAACATTCGTTGCAAAGCTCAGCTTTTAGTCCCACTTTCTACTAATGTCAATAGGCTGATTTAGGTCTTGTAAAGCAATCGCAAGCCCTCTTTCATCATTATTCTCATTATCAGTATTCATCATCCATCCTCCATTGTCCATTACACAACCTAAAGTCAACGCATTTGAGCAACCATCACAAGTCGCAACGTTTATGTATTCAAGTGTTGACCTTTGTAACTAGCAACCAGTGCCATAGTAATAGTAAGAGACTGTAATAGTCATGGCAGCCTCGCTAGTATCACGGACCTTTGTAGGTGTAGGAAATGCACTCAAGGATGCCATGGGACATGTTATCCACGGTGACGATGCTGGAACCTGTGAAACAAAGGCATTTGTAGTCTACCCTGAAACAGTAATACTAAATGGAGAAGAAACACAAAAATTTAACATTGGCCTTTCATTTCTAAATGTAAATGATCGAGCATTTGTCAGATCTGTTGAAGCAAATAGTGCTGCGGACAAGGAAGGTATTCAACCACAAGATTGTTTGCAGCTTGCCATTGTTTTGGGAGGCAGTTCCAGGTTTGAAAGAATGTCTGAAGATCCGAAGCAAGCTGTGAAATTTGCATTAAAGTGTGAAAACAATGGAAGAAGAACATCTTTTGAGGAATTGAAAAATATGTTTGAAAGTTGTTCTGTTGATGGAATCAATACCGATGTTGAAATGTTTGAAAATGAAGATCAAGCTGTGAAAAAGGAAAAATTGTCATTTTCTCGACGCATTCGTGATACAACACAAGTAATGGTTGGTAGCTGTGCTGGTATCACTAATAGTTCAGTGGCGACTGAGGTTCCTGCGAGTCCATCTGGTAGAGCTGATTTTCCAGTAGTTTTAGTGTTTCGTCATACACACAAAAGATTTGCTGGTAGCAGCATTCCACATGTAGCAATGCCGTATTTCCGTCTAGATGATGAATGTGAAAGAGCAGCAGTGATTGTACGTCGACTTGCACCAACGATTGACAACAAGAATGACCCTGATGCATGGGATGAAATCATGGAAGGAGCAAAGAAGTTAATTTCTCCTGACAAAGATAAGAAAAAAGTTACGCGTGAAAACTCGGATGATGATGGCGATGAAAAGGAGAAGAAAAATGACGTTGAAGCAGAAACAATCCGAGGATTGATCCAAAATGCCGTAGGACTCGCTTTCATTCGGACTTCAAAAGTTGTTCTGGGGGTCAGTGTTCATTTTGGTAGTGGAATAGTAATTAGTCGTTTAGAAGATGGAAGTTGGAGTGCTCCCTCGGCAATAGCCATGTATGGTGGAGGTTTCGGTATCCAATTTGGACTTGAAGTTGCAGATTATATTTTTATTTTGCAGAATCAAGAGGCTCTAGAACATTTCCGTAAAGGAACGAATTATACAATCGGTGGAAACATGGGAGCGGCATTTGCAGGAATCGGAAGAGAAGGTTATGCCGCTGCGTCAGTTGGTTCGTCGCCCACAGCAAAAGACGATAAGAAGTCAATTGCTCCGATTGTTGCTTATGCTAAATCTCAAGGATTATATTTCGGTGTTTCTTTAGAGGGATCAAAAATCTTTGCAAGAGACGACATTAATCGCAGAGCATACAAATTTCAAACAGGACATGAATTCACTACTGATGATATATTATCGGGAGGAGTTCCTCCTCCAAAAGAAGCAGAAGATTTATATGCTACCCTTCACAGTGTTGAATTTGCGCATGAAATGTTGAATCTTCCCAAACCTCCAGATGCCTTAAGAGATGACTTACCAAATGACTGGTATTATGAGAAGTGTACTCTTTCGCGGAACAGTGATCCAACGAAGAGATTTCTTTGGTTTTCTGAGTTATCGAGTATGGATGCTCAAGAATTTTCATCTTTTGAAACTTCCTTTAAGTCGTTCATGTATGGAGGGGTCAGTGTTCAACGAATTTCGAAGGGAGGACAAACTGATATATGCAGTGTTATTGATTCATTAGAGACACGAACTCTTTGGTTGACATTGCCAGCAGAAGGATCTCTCATTTTAGGTTTTCTTTCTAAAAGAACTTTGAATGATGACCAAAGTGTTTATTCTGAAGGAATATCTTGTTTCGGATGGGATGACAATACAGCGGCTGAGTCTCATGCTGATGACATTACAGCTGTTACAAGCGACTCGAAGAGCACCATGAATGTGAGTTAAATTCGAGATATTTTTTGCCTTGTTATTGTAATTTATTCTCATTCATTCTTGTAGAGTGTGAGAAGGAGAAAGAAACTGAAACTATCGAAAAAGTATTCCATCGCTTTGACAGACATTGAAACTGTCAAACGTACATCAACAGTAAGTAATGTTCGACAAAGAAAGATTTTACTTAAATCGACCGCTTCTAAATTTCATTCCCCTTTTTATAGAATGCTGGAAATCCTAATGACGATAAGAAAGAATTACGTATGGTTGAAATTGTTGGAAAGGATAAAAGAGTTTTGCAATTTATTGTGAATTCTCTTCGAGAAGCTGAATTACTTTTTTGTGGTTTGAAATTGCTACTCGAGAGGGAAACAATCCGTATTGGACAGAGAGGTGGTATACCAATTACAGAACTTGCAACTCTACCAGCAAATTCTACAAACATGTCAAGGAACAGTATTTCGACACAGAATCCAGTCCGTGACAATGTTATTCATGGAGTTAATTTGGACCCTAGCGCTTCAACTTTGAGTGGCGAGTGGTCTGAGTCGGATGGTTATTCTTCTTCTGAAATAGATGATGATGACAACAAAAGTCATCATAGTAGCAATGTACCTGAAGGTCTCAGTAGTTGGTCTCAGGTTCCTGCACGGCAGCACCTGAGGATGGAGGCATCACAGAGTGATCAACAGCATGCTTCAAGTGGCACATCTGATATTTCTTCAGAGGTTTCAAGCCCTTCGGATTTTTTTTCTAGGATTTCGACGGAAGCCCCACAGTATTCATTTGGGCAAAAAATTGAAACAGAGATCATAGGAAAAAGGTCAGTCAGTCTACCATTTCCTTTGTGTCGAGCGCTTTTGCTTGACACGAATTCTCCACTTATGAATAAATGGGAATCACTTCGTGGAGATTTCAATTATTCGAAAACAAAATGGAGTTTCCCTATTTCTTCCCCTCGTCATAAAGATCTGAACATGCCAGAAAATAAATTGTTGACTCAGGGCTCTATGGTCACAGGGACTCGAACTACCCTCTTCGATCGTTTGAGAAATGGGCAGGTTGTACGATTGTCGGAAATCATAATCGTCGCAGTAGATGATGTTGGGACGTTAGTAATAACTATTGGAGAGCGAACTCCAAGACGAGGTTTTTCGACAAAAGTTGTTGTTAGAGTAGAGCAAGAATCTCAGCAGAGTTGCTCTATATCTATGAAGAGTGAAATTATCCCGATGGGAAAAGACTTATCAGACCAAAGTGCTGTTCACCGAGCATTTTTACTTGTAGTAGATGAGATGCAGATCCGATTTGGTCTAGAAGAAAAAGGTGAGTAAAAATGATATGCGCTTGATTCTACAGTACACACATAATGACTCACAAAATACATATTGTTTCAGGACTGATGGGTGTTCTATTAACTATTGCAAATACAATGCCCGCTTCTCCAAAGAAAAATGTAGTGAAATCACGTCAGTCTGCTGAGGTTAATGATGACCGAAAAATTAATATCAATGCCCTTCAGGTGGATTCAGGGACTTCAAGAAGTCCTTCGGGAACTTCTACTACTAATCACAAACCAGGTAGTGGCTCCAATCGTAGTATTTCGAAGCCAGCTCAAAAAGATTTGTGGAGTCCATCGCAGACAAAGGATTTCTTTTCAAGTGAATGGCAATCAGACTTTGCTAGTAACAATGATTTTAATTCATTTTCAAAGTTCAAAGAAGAAACTCAACAACGAAAAAATACAAGGCCTTCTACTCCTTCATTTTCCACAATAAATAGTGAAAGTAAAAGACAGAATGATAACATCGTCAGCCTTGAACCAGATGACTGGACATCAAGAAACCCTCGCCAAGAGAGCAAACACTTTACAGTGGATCCAACTGATGAGATAAATACAAATACCAGTGTTACAATTGATGTGAAACCTCTACCTAAAATTAGGTTGGACCTGATGCCCGCTCCCAGAGAAGAAGATGAAGAGGACTTATCTTCAATATTAGAGTAGTAACTAATTCTTAATAATTTAAAATTAATGAGCTGTATTGTCCTGTGATGTCTATCATTTCAGTCGCTTGTTGTATTTCCTATCTGCAATTTGTTGTGGAGACTTTGTTTCCAACATATTCACTTGAAATTTCCGCTGTAGAGCTGTATGTATGGAGTTATTGTCCGTCTCCTTACTAACTATTCTTCTGATATGGGGATGAACTCTAATTCTGAATGACAGTTTTTGAAATAAAGTCCGAGTGACGCTTCCAATGAACAAATCTAATCGAATTGACTATGGTAAGGTATCCAATAAACAGTTTGCTGAATATATGAAAAAATGTATTATTATTTTTTTATTATTTTTGTTTGTCTGTGAGTAATGGGTCTTCATTTAACAAGTATTATCTTTCGAATCGAATTCACTTTGATCACTATTACCTTCTTTGTAAATATGTGTCCGCCTTTTCCTTCTAAATGTAAACACGTATGCCTTTTGACTTTCATATGCAAACTTATGTAAAGCAACTGTTATTTATGCAAACATGTACTTTCTTTCGAATAGATTCCACTTCATCACATGTAACTTCTCCCGTACCTGTCCCTCTCCTTCTAATCGCAAAAAGTGCAATCATGTAAAAATGTAAAGCAACAGTTGCTGTGTGTCCAGCTCTTTATACACATAACTTTCGGTTACATGCAACTGGACATTTTTTAAGAATGTAATTCTGGGAACAATAGAGACTGCGGCGCTTAGCAACCTTGTTTGGTTTCCAGGGTTTAGTGATCCAAGAGCATCCTTTCGTCTTATTAGGATTCCACTTCATTGGGAACCTAAAGTTTGGATCATCAGTGCATTTTGATGCAAAAGTGGCACAAGTAGAGACGTTACTATCATCACAAAATCCACATGCTTCCATACATTTAGATCCAATTTCAGAGGGCTCGTCACAAGCTGGTTTCTTGTCGTAACAAAATTTGAAACGGCGTCTATCAATGCGATTTTGGTTTGGGTTCCAAGTAAACCAGCTACAGGGGGTAGTTTTGGTCGTACCATCTTTCAAAACACGGACAAATGTAAATGTGGCATCATCTTGGCAGTCTGGATCACCACTTTCGGCAATGACACAAGTACCATCTAAATGCTCATAGCCATCATTACAAGAACATTCTCCAGTGGATGAATCGCAGGTTTCATTGTCACCACATACCATGTTTGTACAAGGATTGGTTTCTACACATTTGAAATCCTCGTCACTCCATTCCTCTCCACTTGGACATTTGCAATCTGCTTCCTGATCACTCCAAAGCATTCCCTCTTTAACACATTCACATCTATTCATATTACCCAATGTTGTTACACCGTCTTTACATACACATTTTTGACGACCTTTGCTATCATGAGTAAGAACAAATGTAGTGGTACAGGTACAAGAGTAATTAGTTTCACTGGTGATGTCACATTTTTGACCTGGGCCACATGGGTTATTTTTACAAGGATCAGGGGGTGGAGGATTTGCGCACTTGGTAGACTGGCAATACTTAGATTGACAGTGGGAATCTGAAGAACAGGTGGCTCCAATCAATCCACTTCTGCAAAAGTTGTTTACGCAGTAACTAGATTTGCAATCATCTCCTGAAGCACAGTCAGCGTCATTGTCTCCGGTTGTACAGATATTTCCCACACAGAAACCAGAGTCACAGTGATCGCTTCCTGAACTGCATACAGTTCCAACCTCGCCATCAGTGCAGACACCGTCTACACAGTAGTTAAGCCCAGAAACTTTGCAGTCAGATCCTGATACGCATGCTTGACATAGGTCATCAGCTCCACATAGATTGGACTTGCAGTCGGTTTTTTGTGCACAGTTAGATCCATCCTCTCCTTTGCACATTCCATCAGCTCCGCATAGTCCTGACTCACAATCGGAATCAGCAACACATACATCACCATTGTCCCGATCTTCAGTACAGAGAAAGTCAGTGGTAGTAGCAGTGAAATCATCTGCACAAGTGTCTGTCTGGGATTCGGTTGCAGTTTTGTATTCGTAGTCCAATGCTACGATTCCGTATCCGTTACTGTCGTTGTCCCCAACTAATGCAGTGCATTCACCTCCTAGAAAAGTACAGTATGGACCTTTCACACTACATTCCTGATTTGCAGGACCGTACTTTCCAGCAAGTGGCTTGTAGCTACAGACATTGGTTGCAGTGTCTCTCTCTATTTGAAACAAGACCATTTTACAATATTTCAGAGTATCAGTACCAATGTATGCATGGGCAAGGAATCTATTGATGTTACTAAGAGTAGGTGTAATCTTGACAATAGTATCTGTGCTTCCGTTTCCGATCCATTTACCTTGCCAGTCTACGGCAGTTGGTATGATATCATCTACGGAGGTACAGTCTATACCTGTCAAGGGCACTTTCTCCAAACCTAAATCTGTGATAGAATGAGGTGCACAAGTGTCGTCTTCTCCACATTTACTTGATAAGCAATCATCATCATCACTACATGAAGCTCCAACGGTACCGTCATTTGCAGCACACTTGTTGTTGACACAGAAATTAGAAGAGCAATCTGATCCTGACTCGCATGCTTTGCATAGGTCATCATCTCCACAAAGCCCTGACAAGCAATGATCATCATCACTACATGCAGATCCATTCGCCTTATCAGTACAAACACCGTATACATCAGTATTGATGCAAATGCTGCCTTCGGAAAGACAGTCATCATCTGATGAGCACTCTGCGCATTGACCTCCAGGTCCGCAGATGTTTGATACGCAATCATCATTTTCACTACAATCAGATCCAGTGGTACCGTCATTTGCAGCACACTTGTTGTTGACACAGTATGTAGAAGTACAATCAGTTGATCCTTCACTACATGTACTTCCAATTTCTTGGAGAGATCGAGTCTGTTTATAGTGCATTGTCAAAATGGTGAGAATCTCGAGGATTTACTACGTTTTGTGTATTCCATCTTACAAAACAGAAACAAACGTACCTTAGTACTCTTCATGCTGCCGTTGTTCTTTTCATCACCTCCTCTTCTCCAGAATTTGTTCCATCCTCCTCTTCCTTCATTGTGAAATGCAAATTTAGGAGGAAGATCAGTCACGTCCCTACTGATGCAACTGTCTGCATTTGAATCATTTTTCATTTCCTTACGATTCAAAGTCTTTAAAAATAAATGAAGTGGACAAGAAATTAGGTACAATTTGTAGTGAATAGGAACAAGATTTTTCAGTACATCATTCTAAAGCTATGGAAAAGTTTGAAAGCATATATTATAGGCAATCAAGATCTCACCATTAGGGCTTCGGGAGCACCACGAATTGTATGGAAATCAATTCCATATGCAATGCCATTGAAAAGTGGAGGAGACAAGAAAAGGGTGTATTCTAGTAATTTGAATTTCATTCTCTCTGTTCTTCTGTTATCCTTTTATTCTATTTCTTCTCTGTTCTGTATAAGATTTTGTTATTAGATTTTTACGATTGATTTTTATGAGCACCTCACACAAATGCTAAAAATGAAGAAAATATACTGATCGGGTGTTCTCGTTTTTTACTTTTCTGGGTTTCCCGTGTTCTCATCATTTTACTGGTTGACAAGAGTCGGCATCAAATTTACACCAATGTTCTCCGCGTTTGGTCGATAGTTTTAATTCGCAACCTTCATTATTGTTAGATAATACCTTTCTTGTTGAAACATATTGAAGGACGCCACGATTAACATGGTAATGTGCTAGTGATTACTTCATATTCTTCAATCAGAAATAATGAACATTATATTACATCAGAACTGAATATAGATAACTTTTTCCTCTTGATTTTCTCATGAGCATTCTAGCAAGCAAGTTTCTAGTCAAAATCTGTTCTCTCAACTCGCGTTCCGTTCTGTTGTGACCAAAACAGATTGTCTCGAAAGAGCACAAGGAAAATATTTTGCAACAGTGATTTCACTAATCACATCTCTTTTCGTCTCAGCATCAAAGCCAATGACATGAAATCGCTTTGATTCAACATTATCATTTGCACGCGATTGTTTCGATGTCAGGACAGAGACTGTAATATACGTCTTGTCATCATCCACGTCATTTGAAGCTGGGAGGTTGTAGTCAAAGACAACATCGTGCCCATTCGCTTCATTCTGTAGAGCGAGGCATAGAGGTTCTGCAAATGCTTTACATATCTCTTTTGCTAGAGAGTAGTTGTACTCTTCACCTTTGCCTCGAACATTTTTCAAAGCAGATGCTATTGCAGCATCTGGTACTCTACAAATGTAAGGGATATTCCAGTCTAAAAAGGTTGGAATGGTAGTACTCTCTTGAAATCTCTTGATCTTTTTACCATACAGTATCACTCTCACATATATAGTTCCAAGTTCCTCTCCATCGGAATCGTTGAATAAGTTAGTCATAGAAGTCATTGTCAATGCTGAACCATTGCCTGCAATAAGATGCAATCTTTCCGCTAGTTTTGTCACAATTTCGTTGATAGAAGCAGAAACTTTTCGGAGACTTGCTGTTTCTTCTATAATATTTTGTGCGTTTGTGCGGAAACCGCGACGATTATTTTGCATGGCTGATTTAGATGTGTGATCCTCAGTAACTCCCATTATTATTCTCAGAACTTCCTGAGATCTTGAGTATGCAAGTGGAACAGTTCGACTTTCCTTATCGTAAAGAAAAATTGCCTCTTTCATCACAAGGGAAAGTAAATTACAAAGTGTGGAAATCGAAGGCAACGGGAGGTTAGTAACACCATCGTCCATCTCGTTTGACCGCCATTTCGTACCAATTTGTTTACTGAGTGAAGAAGGTTCAAGAAAGTCGTCACTAAACTTAGCAAGAGCGGTGAGTTTGCTCCATTCTTTGAAATATGACGGTCTCCAAATATTTTTCACATGAGGCATTGCGTCGGCTATTGTTCGAGCCGTGAGAATTAATGTTTCTGCTGCTTCTACCCATTGTCCTTTCAAGACGTGCAGCTTTTTCAGAGTGAGAAGCCAACGGATTCGTTGAATTGGTGAAGATTCCGAAGAAAAAAAATCTGCAATTTCGATTATAGACTCTTCGTCGGCGTCGAATAACCATGATAGTGGATATTTCTTGCCGCTATGAGAAATTCTGTAGGTACCAATAACCGTTTCAATTGAAGAGCCAACAATCAAACACTCTTCACCTAACAATCGAATCTCAATGAAGACTCCATCTACTACAGCTTGACATGCCCTACAAAAATGTTTTAAAAAGGGTTGCAGACTAATATCTACTCGATCATCATCAACCGGATCAGCATCATCTATATCTGCCAAAGCTCTTCTCAATGGCCATAACGATTTTTCAACGCATTCCATATTTTTCAACTTTTTACTAGCGCCATACATTGATATTTCACGCGCGACAGCTTCAGGCAACACTGTGAGGAAAACCTGTGAAACGTCATCGACACTCCCGCATTCCTTAAATATTGATCCAAAAAGAGATATGACAAGGTCGACAGACATTGACCTCACTGAAAGAGAAGTTGAATTCATTAAGGAAAAAAGAATCCTCCCCCAATGTTGTAATGTATCTCCTGCCGAAGATAGAAACATAATAGCTCCCACTTTGTCTAATACATGAGACACAGCACCTAAAGCCCGAAGGAGGGTGACCGAGGATAAAGGTGTTGAAGTAATAGATAAAAGCAAACTTAGAGCACCTTCTGTGACATTTTTCAGTTCAAATGAACTTCTAGAAGACAGTACATCACAGCATTCATCAACAAGGACAATTGCTGCCGCAGAAATAGTGTTAAATGACTCTTGAATTAACCACGGAGTCATGCTTGAAGAATATGTTTTACTCGCAAAACCTTGAAAACTCGAAGCTCCAAGTGACAATGCCTCTAGGAACTTCCTCGGCCTCGAATCATTTTGCTAAAGACAAATGAGTTGAAAGAATTTGTTGTAAGAGAAAGGTAAAAAATGCCTTAGAACTCACCCCAGGCTCATTACAAAGTGATAAGAGCACCTTCCTTATAGCGACCTCAGGTGCTTCCTGCAAAACATAAACTAAACACATTAACCAAGTACATCGAATTTTATCTTGCGCTTCTAATTTAGACAGTAGATAAATACTGTCTATAGTGTGCTTGATGATGGGCTGTAAAACTGTAGTTGTAAAAAATGTTAGCAAAGATGTAAACAAAGTCAGGATACAGTGCCAGTTACTCTTCAATACTTACAAATACTTGATATTCTATGTAGAACTTCTTCATCTTGGAATCTTTCATCTGATGCCTGTTTGCGCAATATACAGTCATAAACTAGCGTTATTGCATAGTTTGCAATAGATTGCTGTCGTTTAGACTCAGTCTTTGATAATGGTATTCGATGCTTCATGGAAGACTGTTTTATTCTAGACGATTTCGTCCTCATCTGTTTTGTGTGAGGATCTATGCCATGAAGTATCATATCACACGCATGATGACAAATGGAAAAACAATCATCGAGTAGAACCTCCGCTAACCAGTGTCGCCGAGGCAATTTGTCATCAGAAATAGGAAAAGAGGTATTCTTATCATCACCTCCACCCATTTCTTGATCTATCCACGAAGCAGCATTACTCGAATTGTAGCTATTATCACTTTCATATCTGTGAGGGAGATTCAAGGCTAAAAAGCGAGGTAAACTTGATATTTTTTCGACAGCTCGAAGCCGGAGTTGACGACAAACGTGAAGGCGTTGCATGTACCGTATTTGTTGATCGTTGTCCTTGCTATGTTTATCCTCAGACAACTCTTCGCAGTCGCGAATCGTGTTCAAATATCGAGTCAACAAAATTTCTGCTTGAGCCGGATGTATGACTGAAAGTAGACCTGATAAAAATTCAATAATTGAATCGTTTAAAGTGTTTGCTTCCAACAATTCATCCCGGAAAGCTGTTGAGTCAGCATTACTAGCCTTCAGAACAATAGAGAAAGAAATGTGTGCGATTAACGGATCTAGAATGTTCAAATGTTTCTTATCCAAAGTAGTTGATGGCATCAATTCGATTCGTCTCTTTTTCTGCGAACAACGAAGCGCTAATGACTTCAAACAAAGGGGCAGTAAAAACTCAAGGACAAGTAAAAAATTCATTGGGTTGATGTACTCTTCGGACGAGGAGTTTTTCCTGGTCATCCTTTTATTGAAAGAATGCAGCCATGTTTGAAGCAGGATCTCATAAACGAAAGGTGCTGAGTTGGCCTTATTCCGCGAATGCAATTTTAGCTCGAACGGCTCTACACTAGCATGTCCCCTCATATTGGAGGTGATTTGTTTAGACCTTGAGCTTTTAACGATTGGAGATTCTTCTTCATCGTCCGAGCCGCCAAAGATATGCTTCTTCGGTGCCTGTGTTTTTTTCATTGAAAAATTTAGGGACAAATTTGAGGAACTTGACAGAAAATAAAACATTTGGATTGACAAACCTTGTTACTCTGCCCAACTTTTCTTCGCAAGGCTTGAATTCTTGGATCATCACTCTGCAAAATCGTATTAGATATCCCTTCTCCATCTCCGGCAACATTATTATCACTCGGTGTGACACATGGTCTAACAAGTAATGCGGCAAGAGTATTCAACTTTTTTGTGAAATCTTTTGCCTTTTCGAGAGGAGTATCCACGCTACCATTCATTACGGATGCTTCAAATGGAGCATGGTCACTTTCGTAAAGCAAATTATGTAAGTCTTTGGAGAGGCTTGCACCATCCAATTTAAGCTTTGCCTGGTCATATGAATGCGCTGGTGTTGAAACAGACATTGCAGAAGAACGCTGTCGTGCTTGACTCTGCCATGTGGCAGCACTCAAAACTGTTTCGTCATCATCCGCAAGTCGTTCACTGTAATACTGGTTGGATTCATAGAGCTCAGCTTCTGCTTTCATTCTATCGGTTTTACTGACCCCATATGCTTTACGATTTAAAGGAGAACTTATCTTCAACGAAGACAGCGTTTGGCGGAGTCTAATTTCTTTCCCTCTTGAAGCTATACGTGCAGATAAAGGGTTCAGACTGCTAGGTTTATTTGGATGAGACTCATTTTCAAACCAATCATCACCAAGTGAGAATGAATCATCAAAGTCTAGTATGTGGGTAGAGTCTTCTAGTGCACCCTTTGCGTCTTCACTAGCATCAATTGATATATGTTTATTGTCAAAGAAGTCAAGAATGTATTTGAAGTATTTTCTTGACTGGAGCCGAAGTAGTTCATCGTTTTTACCTATTTCTTTCAGCTTCAACAAAAGTCGTAACAAAATTTTTACTGACTCAAAAATCGGGCTATTATCATTGTTCCTTGAGAATTCTCCAGTAACAAAGTCAAATCGAGGGGAATCAAAATCGAGAAGGGCTGTCAAATTTGAATAGAACAACAAATGAAAATGACTGAAAATAGATTCATTTGATATTCGAGACAAAAGGTTCCCTACATTCCCTTGTCTTCTAATCTCGTCCGATTCATCTATGGAGAGTTCTTGAATCACAGCTACAAGAGAAGGATCACAAACGTGCACCTGACTGAATAATCGTGACTGTAATTGAAATTCAAAGTTTGCAAGTCTTATTCTATGCAGTCCATCTGGAATTGCTATCGATGTTTTCGAAGCACTTCCCTCATTTGTACTTGTCGAACTGAGAGGAACCAGAGTTTCCCCAACTAAACTTTGTTTTATTCCTCCGCTTCTTTCACCTAGATTGGAATCAATATCGACAGTGTACAATGAAAATTGAAGAAAATGACTACCATCTAGGACTCTAGGAAGTCGAACTTTGACTTCATCCCTTGAAAAGAAGTCCGTGCTAGAGGAATTCTTTTTCCTCGTAGCATTTATAGGTATTGATGTGTATATTGACTGCAAGATTGGATCTCCAAGACAAGAAGGATTGTAAATGGCAGCTTCAGTTACGTAAGTCTTCGAATCTTTACTTTGCAGTTGCCTGACAAGTCGTATACGTATAGAGTAGCATTGTCCCTTTTTCTTGTGATGGTTACCATCGATAAGTATTGATATAGGATAGAGATAAAGAAAGTTGCAGGATGTGCTCTGAAGTGGGGAAAAGGATGATCCATCACAACCTTTCAAAGGCAAGTACAGCACTTCTCGTATCTCAAAAGAGTCGTTGTATGCTGCATCTGTTTCCGCAGGTGGCAAACGTATGATGTCAGATCTTTTGGGCCTAGAAGATGCACTTTGCTCAGGATTCAACATAACTGCACAATCGCCTGACGAGTCTACAAGTAACCTTGTTTGAGTATCGTTATTTTGTATAAATCTAGGAGACTCTAGGAGGCACTGTGTAAAATCCGATCCAATCATAGAGGAGTAGAAGACTGCAGCTCCATCTATTGCTTTTAAACCATTTAGAATGTCTGTAGATGTCTGCACTTTGGAGCGTTTGCTCTTAAGACCGAGGAAACGCCTTTTCTTTTTACCTTCATCATGTGATTTCTGTTGTTGAAAGGATCCAAATGTCGAATGGCTGTCATAGCTACCGCTATCTGCAGCTGACAAAGATATATCGAGATCTGGTGGTGAAGGAGGATTTCCTTTCACATACTCAGCTATTCTTTGAATCTTATCTAAGAACTCATCTTTGCTGCCTTGGATATACTGACAAGAAACAAGTTGCATAGTTTGGGTGCAGCCATCGGGCCAAATAATATCTGACACATTCGTTTCCCCCCTCAAAAGCGGAATGACACCAAAACAAAATGGGGTGAGAAATTGAGTTCCAAATGTATCAAGGGCATCTCTGGCACGTTTTCCAAGAAGTGAAAAGTCTCCCTTCGATTGTGAGCCACGTTTTGTTAATCCTTTAAAGCTAGAAGGGGTACTTGTATCAAGGTAATATTCATCAGCCTCTTCGTGCGCGACTTTCATAATTTGCATATAAAGGTACAAAGAATCCATGTTGTTCCCATCATTTGCATTGTTGCAGATATTTGTAGGGTCAAAGGAAAATAGAGCCTTCTTTTCGAGATTCTTTTGTTGAAAACTAGCTGGATTTAATCCAAATTTTTCTGCAATCATTTTCCCACTCTTTCCCTCAAGTCTATCACCCCAGTCACCAGCAGGAAAAATAAAATCTTCACTAATCTTCCCACGCAACGATTTGTTGTTATTTCCCTTAGGTAAGTTGTAGAGAGATAACCTACAGACTAAGGGTTCTACATCACCGATCCCGAACGAAATGTAAGCTGGCACTACAATGGTTCGCACAACACCAACTGGTTGGTCTAAGAACGGTCTAGGCCTCCATATTTCTGCGGAAGAAGATGTCGCATCGAGAGGTGGTGCAAAAATCGAGCATATGTTGGGTTTTGGATGAGCCTTTTGAGATCTAGGTTTGTCTACGTCCGCTTTGACATATGATCTTAGTCTGCGTACTTTCATAATTTCATCACCAGCGAAAGTCAGAGCTGATGATTCGTCATCAGAAATATGGCCCAAGTCATCACTACCTAGAAGAACAATCAGCCGTGGACTAACCTCCTCTAGTTGTGCTTCTTTTGCGATCTCCATTTGCTTGATTTGTATTTCTTCTTCCGTTGCGCGTGGGAAACCAACGTCAGACCGCATTGGGAGTCTACGTTTGATATTCGTTAGTAATGGCTGATGATCTGGTAATGTATTTTTGATGTATTCGGATATGTCAATCCGCCTATATTTACCGAAGCGCTTCGCAGCAGTCTCTTTCCTTTTCTTCTCAAGTCGTTTTCTGCGCTTGACTTCTGAGTTAGCGTTTGTAGATGAGCTCTGTTCAGTTTCATTATCATCATCACTAGTATCTTCATAATCCCAACCATAAAACGGGTCTGCTTCTGGACTAGCTGCTGGACTCCAGCACAAATGCCGTGTTTGTGAAATGCTTTCAAATTTTTGCAGGAGCTCTAAATACTGCGGTGAAGGTGACATTTTTTTCAATTTACTCTTGACTGCAGATGAAGAGTGTGACAAAGTACCACTCGCTAAACCTTGTTCTTCCTCCACTTGTCGTCTTGCGTGTTCATATAGTTCATCAACTGTCATTAACTTTCTCTTTTCAAAGGAAGTTCGTAATTTCAAATCAATCTTTCGAAATGTGAGCAATGGCTGAGGCGATTGAAAAGTAAATTTCTTACTGGAATAATATTTTTGAGTTTGTAGATCCTTCTCCGATAGACCCGGTCTTCCTTCTGATTGCTTTAAATTCCGCCGTGACCTTGATGAAATCTTTGGTGACGACATTCGATTGGGTATGGGTGACTTGGATCTAGTTCTATATTTCTTTCCATAGTTTCTACTTTCTATACTCATACTGGAACTAGCTGCTGCAGGAATTGGCGGCGGCTTTGAATATGTCGCATCTATATTGTCATTATGTTCATATCTCGTGTTTCTCTGTATAGGGGTTGCATCTTTGTTTCGTCGATGTTGCCGTTGCAATTGACTCGTCTGACTATTCACGCTTACCGATCTTAAATTTCCAGCTGACATTGGACGTTTATCATTTACACGATTATTTTCACTCCTACGTGCTGATTGAGATCTCGACTTGTTTGCTGTATATATTCCATCGTGATATTTAGATTCAATTTCTGCAGCTTTCAAATTAACCTCTTTAAAAGTTGCCAAATCTTCTGCGTCCATTCCCCGACCAGAAAACATGGATGAAGTCTCTGATATTTTTTCAGAAACAATGTCTAATGCATTCATTGATGAATTCTTTTCTCCAAATACCTTTCCAAAAGCACTCGACTTTGATGCAGAGGAAGCAGACTCAGATCTACGATGTGAATGTCCATTACTACTTTGTACAGTAGATGATAAAGAATTTGTCCCTTGACTATTACCCCGACGATGTCTACTACTTGATCTAGATGAATATGAATTTCCAGATGTGGAGTACTGTGAAGAATTTGTAAATCTGCCAGACTTGCTTCGAATTGGTTGTGCATAGTTTGGTGCTACCGACTGCTCATTCATCCTACGATTATACTCATTCGAACTGTGATCATGGTCATGTTGATTTAAATTGACTGGATCAAAAGTTGCAAAATGAGGGATCCCGTTATTGTTCATCTCGTACTGATTAGATGACATTGGCGTCGACCTTGTAAATACACCACTTTTATTTCCATTGGGAGCATTGGAATTTATAATGGAAGAATCATGAGACTCTGGAATATGAACATTTCGTCCTCTTGAACGATTTCGACTGTCATTTCTGCTCCTTGGCCTCGACATGACCTCGTCTACTCGCTACTACTGAGATACAGAAAACTATTGGTTGCCTAATGGCAGGGTATTCTTAGATTATGGATAGAAAGCTGCAAAAATGTTGAGTGTAGCATCATACAACACAACATGAACATGCTATTCTTTGTTGGGTTGAATGTTCATTCCAATCTTACCTTTCTTACCTTTGTATGGGAACCGGCGGGTCCGACCAAACAACTTGAGTTTATACTATGTGGCTAGGCGCAGTGATTCTTTTTTACCTCTTCCTCTCCTTTTCTTTCCTTTTTCTTTTGGACTAAAGTACGTACGTACGTAGTTTCAAGAGAGAAAGAGAGCATCACAACATCATCACATCAAAGCATTGGATTTTTTGCAGAAAACACAACATTTCGATTACCCTCATACACACAAGAAGAGTACTGTGAACATATTTTGATTTCTGTTGAAACGGTCAATAGCATGAGATTATCTTTCTTATTTTTTGGTGCTACTAGTGCTATAGGCTTGAAGCATGCAAGTGCTTTCACTGCATCTTTTTCTTCGAGGTGCCATCCTCATTCTTTATCTAGATCAAGGACATCCGATCTGATGATATCATGTACTAAATTGCATTCTTCCAAGTCAGAAGAGGAAAAAAACGAATCTACAGAATCATATCGACCGGGATCATTGATGGCTGCTACTGCTGAATATGGACGAGTTCCTTACGGAGAAGAATCACGGAAATTTCGTAGAACAGAATACAAATATCAAGATTGGGTACAGCATCGAAATACTGAAAAAGTTGTGACGAATATACAAGGAATGTTCTTTTCTGGAATCATTCGACAATTGAAAGAAGAAGTGCATCTCGTAGCTCTAGCAGCAGCTGTTGTTGTGGTTTGGAATGACTTTTTGTTTGCACAGAGTTTGCCTATGCCAAATGTTTTGAATGGAGAGTCTGCATTACCGACACTTTCAATTCCTAAATTGACTCTTCCAGCGCTTCCATTTACATTGTCTTCTCCAGCACTAGGGTTGTTATTAGTTTTCAAAACAAATGCTTCCTATGCTAGGTGGTCAGAAGCACGAAATACCTGGAGCAAAGTTATAGCACAAAGTAGAAACGCGATACGCATGGTTTCTACTTTTGTAGATGAAAATAATGACATATGTTCAGAGGAAGACTACTTGATGGTTACACAACTTTCAAATGCTATATGGTTATTGTCAAGAACACTCATGAATAGCCTATCTAGCCCTGAAGACGAACAAAATTATAGGAACGAAGTTATGGAAGTATACTCATCGTCTGGTTCTGAAAAAGATTTACATGTTGCAAAAAAGATGATTGAATCATCTGATAGAACTATGTTGGCATTGGCACACGCGTCAAAGGCACTCAATGCTGTACCCGTCGACGAGAAACGACGAGTAGAAACAGATAAGTCACTTGTCATCATAGGCGACTGTATCGGAGTCTGCGAGAAAATATATTCCAGTCCAGTTCCATTAGTGTATACCCGTCATACTGGAAGATTCTTGTCTCTTTGGATGATTCTACTACCTACAGCACTGTACGATGCTTTCTATGATAAAAATGTTCTTGACACTACGTTTGGAACGTTACAGTGTCTACCATTGATTCCAGCAACGGCATTGGTTGGTCTATTCCTTTTCGGTATCGAAGAACTTGCGATACAGCTAGAAGAACCCTTTTCAATTCTTCCTATGCAAAAGTTTTGCGATGATATCAAGAGATCTAGCAACACAATCCAGTCTTGGTGTTTAAGAGATGATTCTCCTTAGCGATGTTCACTTTATTCTCCAAACTTTTAAGGCGCATTCAACATACTGTGTATCAAGCGCATACTATTTATTAAAAATGGTTTTTATCATAATAATGTCATAGTCTACACAAAATGTTCTCATCATTGCACATTTCTATTTTATGATAACCACATTGAACGTTAAGTATCAGGTAATTAAGGGGTGAACTTTGGGAAAAATATTTTCATTGAGCCCCCTTTGAAGACATCCTTCTTCCGATCCTCTTCCTTTCACACACTTGGCACATCAACAAGGCGCCGCCAATCAACTATCACCATACTTCAACTTTTAACTTGTTGATCGAATAATTCTTCATCCGGCACTCATTTGATTAGTATTTGTACAGGGATATATATATTAAGTCAAGATGGTCAACATAGGAAAGTATGATGAAGGGTTTCTTTTGCAGCGAGCCGAAGAAATTGTTGTAGCGAAGACTCAGGGATCTAGAGTATTTGATGCTGATGCTGAATCTGCTATTCCTAGATTCCAACCGCAAGGTAAGAGATGAGGTCTTTTATTCCTAGCGAAAACTGCTAGATGTTTACTATAATTCATATTTGATTCGTCATTGATAACATTATTGGCAATACTTTCTAACTGTGATATCTTCGCCTTGAATCTGATTGAATCAAACATATTTAGAATTGGATATTGGATCTATTCTAGGGAAAGGAGGTTTTTGTACTGTAAATGAGGTGTCAAAAATATCTTTGCTTGATGGCGGAGCTAATGACAATGCAATGGAAACCGAAGCGGCACATATATTACAAGATCGTAATTACATGGCTCAAAATTACTTGAGAAAGGGGAAAGATTCAAGATATGCTGTCAAATCACTTAGTCCCAGTTTAATGAAAGATCCAGAACGTTTTGTAGCTGGAATTATTGATTTAGTGATTGAGACCAAATTTCTTAGTATCATTCGTCATCCAGTAAGTAGATCAGTTTGAAAAAATATCTTTTGAATGAAATTGTGTCCATCTAATAAATTCTTTGATAGAACATAATCAAGATGAGAGCAATTTCAACCGAATCACCTTTTTCCAGAGGATATTACTTGGTTCTAGATAGATTATATGATACCATGAGTGTGAGAATTAACGCATGGAAAGCACAGAAAAGTTTCACAACAGGAATTGGCAAAGTAAGAGACTTGCGTGGAGCAAAGAAGAAAGAATTGTGGATAGATAGACTGATGGTTTCTTATGACATCTGCATGGCATTGAAATATCTCCATGATAACAAGTGAGTATGATCAAATTGTATGGTAAATCTATGACAGTCTCTTTGGAACATCCTAACTGATCTATTTGTATCTCCAGCATCGTTTATCGTGATCTGAAACCTGATAACATTGGATTTGACGTAAGAGGGGACGTGAAATTGTTCGATTTTGGACTAGCTAAAGAAATGAGACCAGAGGATTTGGTCAGCGATGATTTGTATGATATGTCTGGTAATACAGGTATGTACTAATGTTTTGATAATAGTGAAGTATTGTATCTTTTGATTGCTCAATTTGGACTAAACCAAAAATGATGTGAGTACAGGTTCTCTCAGATATATGGCACCGGAAGTGGCAAGACGAATGCCATACAATCACACAGTGGATGTATATTCATTTTCGATTCTGTTATGGCAAATTATGTCACTTGAAACACCTTTTGCCACATATGATGTTAGCAAGCATTCGGAACTAGTTGTTCATGGTACGGACAGACCTGCAATCAATAAAAATTGGTCTCCAAACTTATGCAGTTTATTAAGCCTGGGTTGGTCAGGGAACATTTCAGAGAGACCAGACTTTGAGTATATTTCAGGTGTTTTGAGACAGGAATTTAGTCCATTTATTTCTGATGCAGAAGCTTGTGCTTTGGATGAATCAAGTAAGACAGCAAAATCCATACAAAATCGCTAATATATTAAAACTATCTAAGTAGAAGTGTTGTATCAAAAGAAATTTTTCTATCATATTCTAAATTTAAATGGTCCAGAGCGGTATTACGCGAATTGTTCAAGTTGCATCTTTTCGATTAGAAGAAAAGCATAGCTTTATTTTCTCTTCTTTGGTGACCTCTACTTGTCATATATCTTTCCTCGTTCTTCATCAAGCTCAGAGATGTTTTATCGAGTGCTCTCTTCTTCATAAAGTTATTCAACAAACCACCATTTGTTCCAAGAATCGTTGGGGAGCACAACATCGTTCCTGTCCAACCTCCCAATCCAATTGTAACTGCAATAACAACAATTGAGCCCAGCAAACTTCCATCGATGACATTAGTGTCTCCAGCGGTTTGAAACAGTCCTCTCGCTAAATATGACCCAGGCAATAGTACATATAATCCAGTTATGGTGTCACCCAAAGCCTGACGTCCAGTAAATCTCGAAATGAACCCAGCAGAGAAAGTAACAGTCATTGCAGCAACGAAAATTGCAACGTTATCAAGCTTTCTATCTGGGATCGAGGTGATAGCCCAATATACAACATATGAAAGAATTCCATGGGACACCATTAGAATTAAATCCTTTGGGTTTGGAGTGAAGTTCACAGCCCAAGATAGTGCTGTCAATGGTAATAAGAAGAAGAACCAGTATTCACTGATTGGTTCAGTGCACATAAATAGGTCTGTTGATTCTTGCTCGCCCATGATACTTTCTGCAGTTTGCAAACCGAACTTTAGGAAGTATGCAATTAATCCTGTGAACAAAAGCGCTTCCAAGAAATCTGCTCCTCCACTAATGGTATGTTTGGACATAATCTATAATTATGAAAAGTTAGTGAAAAAGCTTCATAGCAGAGTCACTGTCTAGCAAAATAACGCACCTCCATGATTGAGTATACAACTCTAAATCCTTGCAAAATGTCGATCACGGCACCTACAGCAATGGCTTGAAAACAAGTGGACTGTTGCCAACTTATACATATTAGACCAGAAATCAGGCCAACAATAAAACTACAAACAACTTCGAAAATCATCTTGCCGCCACTCCATAATTTTGATCCCTCGAAGATTGCCACAAATAAGGAAAGAGCTGCTGTAATTCCCATGTCAATCCAGGAGCCTCTACATGATAATTGTTGTTGAGTCTAAATATGTCATACATCAAAGCATGGTAGAATATTTCACTAATGCCCTACTTACTTGAACCAGAGACCGGCTGCCCCAGCTGAAGAAATGCATCGGAAAAGTAGAATGACAGAACGAGGATAAACTTCAGTTGAAGCTGGCAAACTTTTCAATGCTTGCAAAGATGCGACAGCCTCCATTGTTACCAAACGAGTAAAAATTTCACGAATTTCATCGTCAACATGCCAAAATTTTCTGATTGCAGCTGATGCTGGATCGCTCATTGTAGCATTATTGGATTCAAGTTCACTACTGAAACCATTTCCATGGACTTCCTGGTTGATCAAGTAGAACAAACCCGTTCCTTCACTAGCCAAGCTCAAAATATCTTTTGCTAACTTCTCCTTCCTTTCAGGTCTGTTAAATGCTGCCACAGATTGTCCCCTTGCTGCTTTGATGAGAGTTTTAAGATCAGGTGCTACATCTGCTTTAATTGGATGCACAGTCTGTGGGATTATGAATGAGTCACTGTTTCAAATGTGCCACAAAAATGATAAAAAAGTCAAAAGAACTTACTCTAGCATTGGAGGCAAACGAGGCCAAGCGTACCAAGATTTTTTCTATCACGATCATTTTCAGTGAATAAGATCTTTTCTATAATCATGAAAAGAAAAGTAGTTTGTTCTTACCTGCAAGTGTAACCATGCGAATATCAAATCCACGTTCCATCGGGAAGGATGCCGTCGTAACGTTGGATGGGGAATAGATGAAGGCTGTTCTAGTGAATAAAACAAAGTCAACCTTTCTATCTCCAGTGAGACCTTCTGCAGCTTTAGACATGACAGGTTTCAGAACCCATAGTGGTGTTCCTAGAATTCAAATTAGATGATACAAATCAGTGAAATAGAATGAGAGACATCTACTTATATTGAGATAAGATGTAAAATTGTTAAGCTGGCGCATTCTCTTACCTGACGCGTAAAGTTTACAACAGAGCTCAGTCAAAACCCATAATTGTTCTCTTGCCCCACCTCGAGACGGAATTCCAAATCTTTCATTATACTCTCTTAGGAGACTAATCATTCTCGCCAGCTTGATTGTGTTGTCTTCCATCTCTTCCTCTTCAAGCTCACTCTCCTTTGAGAAGCCTGTGACCAACCATCGAGCAAACTCGACTGGGTTAAGGGAAGGAAGAAACTTTCTCCAAGAATAGGCTTTGCGATTTTCACGAAGGATTTCTCTACCATGACTTTCAAAGTCAAAAGAATCGCCGAAGGAATCCCTGGCTTCTTCTATATCTTCAGCATCCATCACATCATTGTCCTCATTAGTGTCGACGCTTCCATATACTGCTTTCTCTTCGTTTGTTTTCATTTTTAATCTACGGTACATAATAAGTAGTTTATGAAGTAAGAATCAGATTATTCTTGCCTATTCCAATAGGAATGTGTGGAAAAGAGGAGTATACATACAAAAATGAAATTGCAACGATGGTGGTCTGCATCATTTTGCGAAGCGGAATCCAAAACAGTGTCTCTTTCGTGAAGAAAGTTCAAATTGAGACAAAATTCATAAATATTTATATTAAATTAGCTTTTTCACGGAAGAACTTTTATTTTTTTTAGAGTTTTGCATTTTCAATTTTTGAACAGATTTTTATGAGTTAGCCTTCTGCCCGGTCGAACTTGTTCTTATGTTTGAATTTTCATTTTCATCACCCATTGGAACAGTGCCATCATAGGCAACAGCACCTTCTTCGATCATAGATAGAACATTGCCATCAGAATCAGATTGTGGATCGGTAGGGGAGGAAAAGATTGATGCACTGCTACTCGAAACTGCACCTCCGCTCATAATTCCACCGCGTTGTTCCTCTTTCGAGAGCGCTTCCTGATATTTCTTCCATTCCGCACGATGTGCACTCTTAATAACTGCAATATGGTGCTCTCCTAGTATTTCTATTGCCTCGTCGGATAGATCATGCCCCAAGTTGAGTGCGGTTGTCATGTGAACTTCTTTATTATCTGAGTCAATGCCAGTCCTATCCAACAAAATTGAAAGTTGGTAGTGAGTAGCAGCTAGAATACTAGGAGGTGCTCCATTAATCTTTAGTCCTTCCTTAAGATTTTTGATTGCTTCCTCATCTTGACCTAATGAAGACAGAGCTTCTGCTAAAAGAAGATGAGCTTCAGACTTCATCTCTCCGATATCCCCTCCTTCCAATGCCATTTCAATGAGTTTCATAGCTTTACTTGTATTTTCACTCAAGATTAGTTTTCCTAATTGCAATGTACTTCTTGCATGAATCTTGTTATTGCTTTGTAGAAAGGTGTTGGATAACATGAAATGATACTGAGCCTTCTCCAAATTATCAATCGTCAAGAATTCAAAGCCTATGCCAAAATGAATATCTGCGGCATTTTCAACAGAAAACGCCATTTCAGCAATATGATTCAATGCTTCTATCCTATCACCATCTATACCTCGAGAGGCAGACACTGCACGCTTCAGTGTTGCATCAGCTAGATTCTTATTATCTTGCACCAAGGCAACTTTTGTTGCGTTAACATAGGCAGTGACGACATCCATCATTTGCCTGGGATTTCCGATCCTTTCCAAAGATGAGGCATACCCAAGAATAGCAGGTAAATGATTCGGTGACTTCTTTAAAACTTTCAAGAATTGTTTAGATGCGAGCTTGAGGTTGTCCTTTTGAAGGTATGCATCAGCCATTTTCATATAGGATAAAGCTGTGCTTGACACCTCTTCTACAGACAGTTCGTCAGGCGAAAACAGTAGCGGAAGCTCAATGTCTAAGTAGATTTCAGGCTCATCTGAAGATTCGTTTTCATCTTCTAAAGCCATAATTTCGTCCACCGACTCTGGAACGAGTTCTGTAGTAGTCTCTTCAATTTCTTCAACATTCACACTTTTGTCATCTTTCACAATGTTTTCCACGTCGACAGATTCGGTTGAATTAGTTTCTTCTACTGGACTTGAAGTACCCTCAACAAAATTATCATCATTCATGTCTATGGTGCCATCGATAGAAGTTTCTGTAGTAGGAGTAACATCCTCAACTTCTATTGAAGTACTGTCAACAACAAAATCGTCATGATTTATCTTCTGTTCATCTTCATCACTATTGGACGATTCTTCAATGCTAGCAGCAATATCATCTGATTCTGATGATATGTACGCTGAGTCCTCCAAGCCTTTGCCCATATCTGCTTCATTTAGCTTCGTTTGATCAGCATTGTCATAACTACTTTGAGAATTCAAAGCACCTGATGCAATATCATTATCAGATTGTTTTCCAGCATTCATTGGTTGAACTGTATTTTGGAAGGTCTCCAACTTTGAAATCAGTTCATCCCTTTCTCGACGCAATTTGCTAATTTCGTCTTCAAGGTTTTCATATAGAGGTTCTTCAACGGGTTCCTTGACAATAGCTTCATTATCATCTGTCATTTTTGAATCTGTATCTGCCTTAAAAACTTCCTCAAGAAACGTATTAGCTTTATCAGATTCCTCTTGTGTTTTTGCTGTTGCTAGAGCTCTTGTACCCGCTTCAACTGCCCCAACTTGATCACCTACTTTAATCTTTGCTTGAGCAAGTAATATCCACAATCTATTTGCACCAGGATCAGCGTTTGTCGATTGTTCCAAGGCAAATATCACGTCATTCATATTGTGTGCTTTGATAGAGTTGTTCTGAAAAATATTCTTGTCGTGATCCTCAAGCATTGCTTCAATAGAGTCAATGGCTATGAATTTATGTCCATATCCAAAACTAGATAGATAGTGATTTGCAAAGGAGAAACCATGCTCTATACCCAGCGATTTCTCAATGGTGAGCGAATGATCGTACTTCCCGTCTGACAACAGAGGCTGAGTACTTTCTCCATTTCTAGATTCTCTTGCAACAGCAAGATTATTATAGAGAATTGCACACATTTTCTGAGTGTGTATTTCATCATCTTCATTATCGAATTCAAGTCTTTTACTGCATACATTTGCAATATTTTCAAGGTCTTTCATTTGTTTGTCTTGGACACCCCTTTGAACTGCAATAGCTACACTATTTATATCCGGGAGTATTAAGCTTTGTTCGTCAACTCCAGATTCTCTCAGACTTGATGATATATCTTGAAATAATGATATTGGTGGAGACATATCTCCCAGTGCAAGATGAGCAAGTGCACTATTGTACTTTGCGGCTATATGCATATTCTTGCGTTTCTCTGTCATTTCTGGATCACTTTTCAAAGAAAGAGATAGTAGTTTTGGATGTGTTAGGGATGCCGCTGCATTCAAGTGCAGAATCGAATCAGAAAGAAGCTGAGAGTTTGAATCACTTTCATGACCTATAGGTGATCCAAGTAGTAGTGACGATGACATCTGCTTTCCAGTTACATTCATACTCCGAGTTGCCGATAAATATAGCGAAAGCCCCAAACCTAGGCGAACATCAGGTGAAGTCACACCATTTTTTAATTTGACTGCAGCTTCGAAAGTACTCTTTGCACTTTTTAATTTCTCCATGATCAATCCATAATTTTCGTCATCTACGATTCCAGTCGACCATGCACTGTTGTGAAGTGCAAGACGAGCTTCTCCTAAACAGATTAATGCTGAAACATTGGTTGGATCTTCATCATGAGCCAATAGACACAAGGACTCAGCACCAGCAGGATCATTACTTTTTAGTAATGATTGACCAACTGCAAGATATTCACTTGATTTTGAGGGAATCATATATTTCATAGCCACTACAATACCTGTATAGGTATATTGTGCCAATACAGTTGCAATTTCCAATCCTTTCTTCATTACTTTGATTGCAATTTCCTTGACTTGCTCTAAAAGAACTTGCTGTTCCTCGACAGAAAGACTACTCAAGTAGCAACACGCAGCTGCAATCAACAAAAGAAACAGAGTAATCATTTTAAATACAAACATCCAGAATGAAAATGATTTCTTTGCTTTTTCAACATTGTCAGTGACAAAAATGTCTTGTCGATAATTCTCCTCATTGTAATTATTTGTACCGTGGCTATATCTCGATGAGTTTCTTTCATAATTGGGAGTGTTGTATGGACTTCCACTTGTTCTTTCATCGTCTGCAAATCTTATTCTACGATTGTTATTTGACCCATCAGGAGAGAAAGATGATTTGAATTGCTGATTACTCGTCATTTTTGATAGGTTCCTTCTTGTCTAGAATACTCAGACCCTAATTGTGCCGATAAGTTGGCAACCTGCTGATACCGTTTCCTTTGCAGGCTCTGCAAGACTATCTCTTGGTATAAAAAAGGATTGTGAAAAAGAGATGGATATGAGAGGTGGAATGCATCTTCTTCCTCCTACATTTCAAATGCGTAAACTGAGACTGATGTGCGTTACCACACAGCAGGCTATGAACCTGTTTTACAAAAAAATATAAATTTCAATTTCTTTCATTTTCATTTCGTTATTGACCCCTCACCTTCTCCTAGAGCTAGCATGAAATGTTAATTACATTTATTTTATATCAGCATCAAATTGTAAAATATTTATGCAAAATAAAGTCGAGGACCAAATTGTTCTACCTTTTCTTTTTCCTCATTCAAGACATATTTAGATTTGTGAAGGGGGAAAAGCCGTTAAAATCAGGATATGAGCTCTCTCCAAAACAACAAAATTGCAGCAACTTTCCATCACAGCATTATACTATCTTCTTCTTATTAGCTACCCTGTGTTCACTTTTGCACTTTAGAAACTCTAAAATGGATAACGTAAGACCAGACGAGATACCAGATGGCTTCACAGCTGCTGACCCAACAAACAATGGTGGACAAGGAGATCAGCAAGCAGCTCAAAGAGTAGCAAAAGAAGAGCAAAGACGAGCTATTCTAGAACAAGCATTGACTCCAGAAGCTTTGGCCCGATTAGGTACTCTAAAGGTAAGGCCTGATTTTCCAATTGATTCTGCGTCTTGAAATAAATCTCATCTCAACTTTGGAAAATACATTAGCTTGTAAAACCTGAAAAAGCATCTGCAGTGGAAGGAATGATTGCATCAATGGCAATGACCGGGAAAATTCAAACTAGAATTAATGAAGGAAAATTGATTGAAATGCTTGAAGGGATTGGAGCAAAGCAGTCAAAGCCTACAAATATCAATATCCAAAGGAAAAAATATGCATTTGACTCTGATGATTCGGATGATGATAATGACGATGATCTTTTATAACTTGGGACATACAGTATATCATGTGAAAGTCAATGGTGCTTTTATTCATCTAGAGATTATTACAATGTAGATTGATACGAGTTGTAGAATAAAAGAAAAATCCGATGAAGAAAATGATATGAATTCATTCATTACATTAGAATATAAAGTGATATCGAGAATTCAAATCTCGTTGCATGTAAGAAATTGACTGCTCGAACACAAATAACAAATATAAATACTCAGAAAATCCATGCTGCTATCTTAAAGCGATATTTCTTAAATTCTAATTTATATTCAAGTATTAAGTGAAAACGCACTGAATTAGTGTTCTGTGCTTACACAATGACGTCATTTTTGCGGATCGACAATACTTTGCACAAGAAGATATATACTCGTAGTTTAGAAGAAAGAATAACAGAAGATAAGTTATTTATTCCTTAGTTGTATTTGATTTCTTTGGAGCAATCATTTTACGAACTGCAATATATCCACCAGTTCTCAAATATACTCTCTTTTGCATGCGCCCAGTCTTGTCAGGTTTAGGTTCTCCCGCCAAAGCATTGAAAGCCAAATTTGCATGCTGAATGCTTGCAAAAGTTACAGTAGTCTTACCTGTGTCACTATTGAATTCAACATCTGGAACTTCCGTTGGCTGTACACTAGTATGATTCATAAACATTTTGGAAATATGATCAGGAGTGCAGCATTTAGGAATCCTATGAACAAACAATTGATCTGCTCCATTGTTTGCATTGCCAAATCTCCTGTTTCGTGAAAATGTGCGTGTGATTGGTTCTGGCTTTCCGTTGGTCTTAATATAACCCTCTTCAATAACAGAAAGTGCAACACGAGCATCATTCACAGAGTCATGCACATCAGGCATCTCTCTATTCAAAACTGAAAATGCCAAATCCTTCAAACTACATGTAGCCCCAGGTTCATCCTTGATTGAAAATAGCATTGCAGAGTCAACACAACAATGATGTTCCATCTTTAGCGCAATCAAATCATTATGAACTGCATGACCAATAATCACAGTTTCATTGGAGCACAAAGCCTTCATAAATGCTTGTGCATGATCAAGTGTAAATTCTACATTTTCCAAATGATCCTTTTTGATACCATTGATTCTACTTCTGTGATCAACAACTGGCCACTTTGGTTTCACCAATGTATCAATAAGAATTTCATCCGGATTCACCGCATTCACAATACTCAAACGACACAAAGCTTTTGAATTCTTTGCTCCAGAAACAGGGTCTACGGTCTCACACATTTCACAGTCAATAGCGACTACATGGGGGTTACCAGCTTTATCTGGACCAAAAGGTGATGCTTTGAACCAAAGGGAAGATAATTCATCATGTTCAATCTCCTTGGCCTTGTCGTAGTCAAAGTCCGATTTATATTTGGGGTTTGCTCTAGTAGCAAGAACGGCGTTCTTCCACTTTCTACCTTCTTCGGTGTTATTGGGGATGGGATATTTGACTTCCTTGGGGGTGGCCTTTTTAGCCGTAATAGCAGATGGCGATGCGATTGGCAGATTCGCCAATGCAACATGAGCTGAAGGGAGTTGAAAAGAGGCAATTGGAAGATCAAGATCACGGAAACTATCCTGTTTCTTGACAACCTTAGCTTTCTTTTGGTTTGACTTTGGGGTTGACTCTGCAGTAGGCGTAGCTGCAGATTTCTTTGGCTTTGCAAAAGGATCAGAATTTCTCTTGCGCTTTTTCTTGTCGCTTTCACTGTTTGGCGCAACTGGGGTTGATGCAGAAGATTGTCCATGTGGTAGGAACATATCATCTTCTACAATGGTCACTGTTTTGGGGGTGGTAGGCGTTGCTTTCTTTGTCGCCTTAGTTTTCTTTGCTTTGGTTTTGGTAGTGACATGCTTTGGGGGTGGAGCTTCATCTTCACTCTCAGAACTAATGTCTGAAGATGAAATTGAGGCAGTAGAGCTAATCACAGGAGCCTTTGGGGTTGACTTTGTCTTTGTTGGGGTTGCTTTCGCTTTACTTTTTCCATCATTAGGAAGAATATGTGCAAATTTGCAGTTGTCTCCATTACGGCATCCAGCAGGCGACAAAAAGAATGCACACGGAGCTGGTCCGTCTCCATTTTCATCAGCCTTGTAAAGGGTATATTTTTTCTTTGTCATGACGAGATAGTGGTGCTAAGGTAAATGAATGCTAATTGTATTGTTAATTGAAAAGAATAATGTGAAAACAATAATGAGAGAAAGTCACGTTTTTTTTATCGTGCTGAAAAATTCATTGACTTTGACTGGCTGTGGTGAAAGGAAGAAATATGAGAACCCTAGTGCTCATAGTCTCTATCAAGTAGGGAGATTTGGGTACTATCCGGGTTTCCTATATTGGCACATGTTCCCTTCTTGACACCAACAGTGTTCCGAAGATGAAGACACAAAAAAAGATCGGAGAGGTGAGAACTAGGGCTATGAAGTGTAGAGGAAACCTATGAAACAACTCCCTTTCACTACTACTCTTATTCCAATAAATATAAAGAAAAATGGAAGGATTTTGGGTTGCAACTATTTTGCTCTCATTGTGAAATGGAGCCAATTTCATGATAGTTCTCACCATAGCTTCACGAGCAGTGCTTCAACCGATGTCGATATGGACACACAGACACGCCTTCTCCTCTTCCTCTTCTTTTTGACATTTTTTCCGACCATACCCAATCTCACACTTCATTTTTTCAGATTAAGTAGGTTTAATCAGACCAAGGATGAGTGAGAAGAATTGTTACAACTGTGGACAGGTAAGTACAACAAATCAAAATTTATATCATATAATTTTCGGGATTCTCAATCATTTATCACTACCACACACAAAGGGTGGACATCTTGCAAGAGACTGCAAGAACCCACGTGCTGAAGGAGATGCTAGAGATAAAATCAACAGCGAGAAGAGACAGTACCGTCGCTGTTTCAACTGTGGAAAGTTCGGGCACATCGCAGATGATTGCACCAAGCCACGCAATGAGAAAGCATGCTACAACTGTGGAAAGGTAAGAAATGTACTATTAATATTTTTCTGCCTCATATAATCTTTTGGATTCTCAATCATTCATCATTATTTATGAATTAAGGATGGACACATTGCAAGAGATTGTCCAGAACCAAGAGCTCCAAGAGATAAGAAGTAAGCTCTATAATTATTAGCAACAGGACACAGGGAGTCACTCTTTAAAAACAGCAAAAGATACAAAACTGGGTGCCAATCTTTAATTATTATATATAGTAGTTAGACAAAGTTACCACATGATTGATTCGTGGAGCGATAGTGCCTTAGAGATAGATAATATAAATATTGTTCCATTAGGTTCATCATCTTTTTGAATACCGTAATGTTGGCTTAGAATGAAGTTGGTAACGTCTTTTACTGGAAAAAAATTTCCGTTGAACATATCAGTCGAAAGCTTGCAACGAGCTCTATTTGTCTATTCTACTTTTATAGAAGACATGTTACTTATTGTAAAGAAAAGAGTTTGACATTTTACTATTGCCCCTACCTTGTTTAGCTCAAATTCGATGTAATATAGATATGACTGACAATATTCTATCAGTCCCATTTCTAAGCCAATAGATTTTCTCAATTCTTCACCTCGTAGGTACTTTGTCAGTATTCCTTGGTTGTCCGACCTTCACTTCGTACGTACTTTTTCATTGTATCATTTTGAGCTGCAATTGGGGAGTCTTATATCTTCCTTGAAAGCATTATCTTAGTTTCAATAATGTTACGTTGCAATAGAACAAAGTCTGAGCTATTGCAACGTATGTCTGGCAACTTCGTATGGCACATACTTGCTGAAATATAAGACTCCCCAGTAAAATCACTTCGTACTTACTCAACATTACGGTACTTACTTGTGCGTTTTCTGTCCTACCTTACCCTCCATGTACGTATCACATCCGACCCTCTCCCGCCAGACCACGTAGAAACAATTCTTTTCTATCCATATAGTATAGGTATTTGCCGATTTTCTCTCATTTTGATGAACTTCAACCTGTGCTGTAGAACACATCACTCAATTACCCTCATCACACTACTGTCATCTTTTTTTTTTTGGAATCAATTCACATCTGTTTTTTCTTTTGTAAATTGCACATTGTAGTTAATCAAAATGAAGTACTGTTTTCTTATCTCTTCTCTGTTGGCCACCACAGATGCGTGGACCTCTACAAATTCATTCAAAGGATATGCAAAATCTGCTTCTTCTCTCAAAAGTTCATCGGGTGATTTCAATGTAGTTTTTCGCCCATCCGATAATCCTGATGCTTTTGATAATCACAAGATTGGAGCTGCAAGAGTTCATCGTTACGCTAGAGATTCCGATGACTCCGAGGCAGAATATATCATGTAAGTTTCTCTAGAATTCTTCTGAAATAAATTATTGTACATGATGTATGTTGTTATGAAACAAGTTCTCTCGATAAGCTGCTCACATTTTCAATTCAAAGGTGGTATCATGGCAGAGGAGAATCATTCGATGGTGACAATAAATTGCCTCCACTTAGTACTGGAAGAATTGGTAGAGCAACAAGCAGAAATGGATTGCATTGGGTAAGAGAGGAACTTGGATCCCTAAGTGAAGACATGGAGGGAGTTTCTCTAGGTTTGAATAAAGAGTCTTGGTGGGGATTTGATACAGCTCATGTAGGTCTTGGACAAGTAATGCTACCTATGAGTACTCCTGCAGTTATGACAGAAGGAGGAGTCTATTTGATGTATTACATGGGAGGAAGTTTTGAAGAAACAAAATTAACACAATATCTTGAGCAAGAATTGGACGGCTTTGAAGATGCAACCATCCAAGGAATGAATATGAAGATTGGTGTAGCATTGTCCCAAGATGGAAAGACTTTTGGCCGCGTAGAAGGTATGTTCTTGGACTTTCATATATTCAAATCATATCCGAGAAGTTGATCTCATCTTTTCAAACTTTACATTAACATTTGTTTACAAAAGGCGATGATCCATCTGGTGCAATCATGGCACCTTATGATGAGAAAGACCCAAATATGAAGTTTATGAAAGCATTACGTGATGACGATGGATCAAGGTTAAACCTTGAGGAAGAATTGTACTGTGCATGGCCAGAAGTAACTGTAAATGACATACCAGAAGATGATAGAAGTGAAGGTATGGCACAAAAGAATTTTTATATGTTTTATTCGACAATGTTGAAAGCGACAAAGGAGAAGGCAATTGGAGTCGCTGTTTCTGAGGATGGATTCAGATGGTTCAAGCGCGGAGTTGCCCTTCGACCAGATGCAGATATGATGGATGATGGAGGATGTGCTCGTTGCACTGTCGTGAGAAAGGCTCACTACAACGACAATGGCGTATGGGAGAGCAGTGATGATTGGTACATGTTATATGAAGGCGTATCTTCAAACGATGGAAAACATAGAGTCATGGCTGCAGAGTCCAATGATCTTCGCATTTGGACAAAGCTCGGAGTAGTTCTAGATGTTGGTGACGAAGGATCTTGGGACCATGATGGAGTTGGAGCACCACACTTATTGCGATTGGATGATGGATCGACAAGAATGTACTACACTGGACAATGTGTAGACGGAAATACAGCGATCGGAGTTGCTAAGTGTGAAGAAGATTTAACTGAGTGGGTAAGAGAACAAGCTACTCTTTCATTCTCAGAATAAAATTAAAATCTTTATAGTCATGTCCATTCAGTACCTTAAATTATTATGAAATTATAATGTATATCCTATTTTGTTGTATTCAGTCATGATCTTTTTCACTTTTTCTCTCGTTATCCTGACTTACTTTTGACTCTACCTTCGCAGATTCTTTGCACAAAGGACAATGTTCATCCCTTTTTGTAAGCCAAGGATGAATGCATTCAGTATGATCTATCGTATCATGTGAAATCAAAAAGGTTAGAAAATATATTCTTTCAACTGGTATCAATAGAACAAAAATTTATGATTTGACTTACAAATATGGCCACATGGTAAACATCTCAATGAATCGTTTTCGTTATAGTTTTCCAGACAAATGGTACAAGTGGAGTTGTTACTCATACATTTCCAGCCGTCTTCCTTATTTTGGTCTTCTTCATCTTGATGCTCTTTGTATAAGATTTCTGGAATGAGTTCAAAGTCAGCATCACTTAGCAATGTTTTCTTCTCTTCATTGACTAGACGATTTTCATCAATATAATAAATCATAATGCCTTGCCTTGAGAATTCAATCATGACTTGATTTCGGTATCGCCATAAAAGAAAGGATGCTGTTATTATCAAAGATGATACTGTGATGACGAAAGAAGAAATCACTTCGTTCACAATATTTCTCGCGAAACTATCTGTCTCATTATTTCCCTTACGGTCCATTATATTTCGGAATGTCACCTCTAAATAATGAATGTTCTTATTCTCTTCTTGCACTTCATCCAGTGCATCCATCACATCTTTGGCAGTTTCATGCGAAATAGAAAATAAAGCTAATGTTACATCTTTTTCTGATGCAAACGTATCATCAGGTTTCATGGTATATGGGAAAATATTTGGATCTATACCATCATAAGTCAACACCATTTTTACATTCGCATTTTCTTCTTGGTACCATTTCATTACATTTCTTGCTTTTTTCTCAAATGAGCAGCCTCCACGAGGGATGATTATTCCTACCGGAGTTGATGATTCCTGTATCTCTAAATCATCTGGCTTTGTGATGCACATATCCTTCTTTGTAATGTATACATTAACTCCCTCTGTACTGTAAAGGCCTGCCTCGTAAAATGATAAACCAAATGAAGCGGGTATAAGACCACTAGGGATCACACCGTGATGTTCTTTCTGGGCACCATCATGGTGCAATTGTGTAATATTCGTAGTTCTAGTCTGTTTGAGAAAAGTTTTTTGACTTGCAAAACAACACAAAACGAAACTTATTGAAATGTAAACAAGGAAAAGGACATATCGTTGCCGTTGTAACGATGATTGGGGATTCCAGTGGTCGAACATATTGAATAGGTGCTTTGGGAAGTAGTGGGTAAATAGAATTAACTTCACAGCTTTGGACTGTCAACAATAAGTAGAACAAGTACCGAACTAAAACCCAAAAGAATGAGCTCAACGCATCACAATTTCCAAAGTCTTTTTACTAAATTTGGAAGATAAAGAAAAGTCCTATAAAGCTAATGTAGCTATTTTCAAAGAAAAGGAAAAAGCAAAAAAAATTCGAAGTGACTTTTGGTAGTCTATGCAAAATTTATAGGAACAATTTTCTAATACAATTTGATGTTTATTACTTCATATATGATATATTTTATTATGTTTGTGGCACCTCCTAAATGTGTTATAAGGCAGTCATTGTATTTATTGTTTGCCGACGGTTTCCAAGCAAAGCCAAATGAAGAATCATAATCAATCCTAAAAGTAGCACTGTAAAAAAAGACGGATCAACTTTTACCGACCTATTCTATGTGCATTCTATATGATATCAGTACCGACATGAATAACATTCTTGCTTAATGATAGTTGAAATAAAAATAGTGTCGACAGTGAAAAAGGACTCGCCGTGTTACAAAACAAAATAATCCATATTCGGCGGTATCACTTCAAAAAAGCTTGAAAATTCTAAAATTAATAAATCATCTCTACATTAAAGTTTTATTCGGATCACAACGCAAATTCATTTACCCCGACACATTGAATTATTCAGATGTTGATCGGATAAATAAATGAAAACTTTTTCAAAATTGCTTTTGCAAAAATTGTTTATCCGTAAATCTTCTGGGTAGAACGAACACGCGCAGTAGGTACTTCTAGACTAACCTCACAGCACTTGGAGAGAAGAACATCGATAGCCTTTTGTTGATTCTGAGAAAATTGTCCCTGCATAGCAGAAATTTCCTGGGTGGTTTGTGCCTGAAGCTTAGCAGATGCAGATCCTCCACTTCCGCCTTTGTGTCAAAAGGTCAAACATGTAAAGTTAGAATCATTTCATTTTCCACCATTGGAAAGATCAGTATCTGAATAGAAGAAACTTACCAGCAGCGAGTACGGAGTTGTTGAATTCTTGCTGCTTCTCAGCTCTGTATTGGTCAATGAGCTCCTGAGCATCAGCCTTTGCTTGCTTCATGCGGTCTCCACGTCCTAATAGTAAATAAGAAGGAAAAATGATGTTAGATTTGTGACGTATGATTGCCAAAGGTACGGAAGAGACCTTTGCCCTTCTAATGCATGCAGTTTTCTATAGAAATGACAACACATATTTTTACATGCAGGTTACATGACTAAATCTCCGTCAACTCTCAAAACTCGGACTCACCAATTCTTGCCTCAGCAACAATTTGAGACGCACGGGTCTCTGCTGCCATAAGTTCTTGAATTCCAGCTCCACTGCTCATTTTCAATTTATTACTATCGGAAAAGATATGTTCGGTATGAGTGTTGTTTAGTGCAGAAGATCGTGAAGAAGAGCAGTTCAGAGTTGTTGCTGCAAAAGAGGCGTTGCTTCTTTTCGGCGGCCCGAACGTTGATATCGCGAAAAAAGACAAATTTAGCCAAAAAAGAAAGAAAAGGGTAGGGGGGAGAAATGTGACGTCATCTAGACTGACACAAAGGAACTCGTCATTCTCTCAAAATCTAATCCGAGCAAAAGATATCTTTTCTTGTGGTGCTACTATGGTGCTTGTCTGCATCTTCATCAGTTAAAACAATTTCCATATTTCCAAGAACCAATTGGAACATCCCTGCAAAGAATGTTGACTCTATCCAAATCCCTTGCTATCATTCTTTCAGCATCTGCCCTGAACAACGCAAGTGCTTTCGCAACTAAATCTACAGCATTCACTAGATCCATCGCAACTACATCAGCAAGAACAATTGCAACTACTTCTCTTAACATGTCTGACGCGGAACGTTATTCTATCCCTGATCAGCCAGCAAGATTTGCAAGAGCAAAGAAAGAAAACAATGAACGTTATCTCAATATCGAAAGTGTATATGATGGATCATACCTTCAAGGCAAGAGAGTAGCAATCACTGGAGCAAACCGTGGAATTGGACTTGCTCTCGCAAAGGAGCTTGTAGCAAATGGCGGAAAGCTTGTTGCTATCGTTCGTTCCTCCAGTCCAGAGCTTGAGGCTCTTAATCCAGAAGAGATTGTAACTGGAATTGATGTAACTTCTGACGAAGACTGTGAGGGTCTTTCTGCAAAAGTGAAGGGAGGACCTATTGATATTCTTTTAAATAATGCGGGCTACTTTTATGAGCCTGTTGAAAGTGTTGTAGATAACTCTCTCAACTTTAAGGAAGAGCTCAAGGTAGGTACATATCATCACAGAATAGTCCTATTACTTTTGTCTTGAAAAATACCAGCAATCTCATCATTCTTTTTTGTTGATAACTTAGATGATTGATATTTGTGCACTTGGACCATTGAGAATCTCGGCAAACTTGTACCAAAATGGTTTGTTGAAGGAGGGATCTTCGATTGCAATGATCACCAGTCAAGGAGGAGCAATTTCTTGGAGAACCACACAAAATCCAACTGGTATGTAGTAGTCACTTTTTTCTATTCAATCATTATGTTTTGATCTCCACGTCCCATTCTAATCTTTCTTTGAAAAGGTGGAGACTATGGACATCACATGTCAAAGGCTGCAGCAAACATGATGAGTGTATTGCTTTCACAAGAATTCAAAGATAAGAATATTGCTGTTGGAATTCTTCATCCTGGTTTCAATAAAACTGAAATGACTGCGAAGTATGCTGAAATTTGGGAGATTGAGGGAGCTGTAGACAGTAGTGTCGGTGCTAAACGTGTTTTTTATGAAATCGGAAAGATCAACATGGAAAACACTGGTAAATTCATCAACTGCGAGGATGGACTTGAGATTCCATGGTAAATTTCAGCATTCGATCTTTTGAAATAAATGTGATTTGGGTAGTCACTATCGGAAAAGATGGCTAAGCGTTTTGTAAATGTTCAAATGGAAACATTAGTTATTTATGGAAAGGGGCGGCCAGTAGACCTTTCATATATATGCCTAGTTTGATCAATAAGAAACAAATCAAAGCTAAATATTGCAAACTCTAAAGAAATTTAATTATTCAACTCCTTTCAACCACTTATGCCGTAAACATTGCAAAGCTGTGGCTCTCTGCTTTGTGTCGAATTCAAGAAGTGGCAACATGAACTCTGCAACTTCCTTTGCTTCATTCATGGGAAAGTGATATTTCTCATGCAAGACATCCTGAATTGGCCAGAACTTCAGTTGCTTAATATGTTTCAAGTTTCCTTTACGATCAAAATAGTTCTTTGAGTATTTCCCGGTAGTAGCCATCTTCTTCGGGATCTTTCCAAGAAGTTCTTGAAACATTGCTAAATGGTCCTCGTCGCGGTCATAGTCTGGTCCTTCACGTGGATCGAATAGTAAGTCCCCAGTCAGCAGTTCGAAAATCATACATCCCAAAGACCAAATATCTGCAGATGTACAATATTTGTGACCCAGAAGAACTTCGGGAGCTCTGTATTGGCGAGTTTGGATATCCTCGCTGAAATGTTTGTGAGTCCAGCACGCGTTTCCAAGATCAACAACCACTGCTCTAGATGCCATAAGAACTTTGTCATCATTTAAATCAGGCTGATGACATGCTTTTTCAACGGCACTTTGAGTGTCTGGCATAGGGAGGTTTATTGGATCTAGAGACTTTGATGATGGATTTCCGGTAAGATCACTACTGCTAAATGTGCTGCCTTCGATAAATGATTGGTGCCCTGAAGAATTCTTTTTGAATGAAAATAGTGGCATGCTTTTCAGTTCTGCACTAGGACTGAGTCCCATAAAAGACTTGACTCTATCTTGAACAGGTTGTCTTGCATTAAACCAACTGGCTACCTTTTCCATTGAAGCACCATTCAGTTGGAAGGATGATAAGCCATCTTCGTCTACTGTTGGTCGTGCGGCGAAATCTTTAATCATGCGCAAGTCGAAACCAAAAAGCATTGACCCGACATTACTTGCATCATTACCCGCACGAACATTGTCTTTGATCTTCATAGCTAGAGGATGCTTACAGATTTTATTTGCATATGGACCAAAAACAACATGATCTATTGGTGGAGATGCCTCATCGCGTTTATATGTCATGAAAACTAGTCCAGGAATTTTGTTCTCCAGAAGTCCCAATACCACTGTTGTCGACAACACTGAAAACCTAACAGTGAAAAGTGTAAATGGAGTAGAGCGCTGTTGTGATTCACCTCCAAAAGAACGCGATCTACTTGCTAAACTTGAAATTAATGATTCTCTTCCTGCAATATTTTCGCTCACCAGTTCTGATAAATGTGTCCAAGATTTTCTTAATCCATCTTCGACATCTTTACGACCATGTTGTAGTATCTTGAACATGGTCTTTGTTGAACTGTCACCCTTTATTGATACGGCGCATCTCCTGTAGCAGAAAAGTTAGCGAATCTATTCATCTGTCTGTAGTTCATTTTTAAGAATATTACTTACCATTCCCTTGTTGCATTTTCTTCATCGCTTAACTCCCAAGGGATGCCATCGAGAGATGCGGATAAATTGTCTGCAATCTCACCTTCCGGTACAAAAGCACGTAGCATAAAGGAAACTTCAGCAAGACCGCTTCTGTTTGCTATTTGAGAATTGCAAGTTTCAAAATGCGCTGCTAGCTCTGCTTTCAATGGCTGCGAAACATCGACTCTGTTATCAAAGACATTTGAGGTGTGTGTTCCATTGGCAGCAACTCTTGAAGTAAAATTTTTCATGACAAACTGGCTGTGGGACAAACGAGACAATACTCTCTCGTGAGCATTTTTGGTTAACTTGTTGCCCTCTTGATTCAATAATTGCTCCATGCGTTCATCTGAGAATGATTGGTTTTCTTGAGTCTCTTCATCTCCTCCCCGTCTCTTCTCCCTTTGCCGTCTCTTCTTCAATTTCTTTCTTATTCTTTTTCTCTCATCCGTTGACGTTTTTGGATCTTTAAGCATTTTCTCCAATTCTTCAATAGACACCGCTTGGTCTTGATCGTTGTCATTTTCATCGTCATTGTTTTGAATGTCGGCATGATCTGCTTCGGAATTTATTTGTCCGGGAAATTGGAGCAAAACATTTTCAGGTTTCAAATCGGTATGAATAATTTTGCATTTACGATGTAAAAAGTCCAACCCCTTTGCAATACCTTTGACCATTTTCTTGACTACTGGAATCGGAATCCCTCTATAGTTATAAGCCTTGATCACACTCAATAAATTACATCCAAGCATGGAGAAAACCATACACATGTGACGCCCATTAGGTCCATTGTGGAAAAATGAGTCATGCAATGTAGCTACATGTCGTGAGTGATCAACATTGACATATAGTTGAATACTATCCTTGTCCTTTGCCACAGAGTTTGTTCCGTATGCTGATTCAACACGCTTTCTTTCCTTCGCAACACAATCTAGAAGTTCAACCTCATCTCTTGCTGCCTCTGTGTAATGATCAGCCGACTTTTGTACTTTAATAGCGTAAAACATCAACTTTCCATTTTGTGCCTTTTTCAGTTGTTTATCTTTCACCATCCACACAGTGGAGAAATGACCCCATCCCAACTTCTTGATGATGACGTATCTAGGTTTTTGTATAAATAAATTGGAAAAAATGATGAGAAAACTATGCATGGTAAAAATCTTTCAACAACAAAGAGTGTGCAAGCTTACCTCTGGTTGTAAACTTCTCCAATTTTGACACGATGGTATCCTCCAACTTTGTACCCTTCTTCGCCTTCATCTTCGTCATCGGAGTAATCTTCTACACTACCTGTACTTCCTTTACGATCACTGCCTGCACTGGTCGCCCTGGAATGTGATCGTTCACTACCTGCATCATCATCATCGTCTTCATCGTCACTGGAGGAAGAATCAGAATCATCTTTTCTCTTGTTTCTGGATTTATCACCCGACTTGTCCGATTTGGACCTTGTGAGATTGAGGCTCAGAGTACTTTTGACCCCGTTAATGATTTGATGAATGCCGCTGGTAGAGGTATCATCTTCTCCTTCTGATGAAGCCGAGGAGGAGGAGGAAGACGATTCGTTGCTTTCTTGACTTGAATCATCATAGTTTGGCTCAGGTGCTCGATTCTATTAGGTACGATAAAAAATGATGTGAGTCATCGTACGAAAAGGGGCCTATTTTTATGTTTCATAGAGATGTGCTGGCATGGCTTACCTTTTTGGAAGATGACGGAGTTGACTTGACACTTTTGTCATAGCTTCGTTGCTTTCCAAATTTCATCATCTTTGCAGTTTTTGATAAAGAGAGATTCACGCAGACTTGTGTACAATGATGGCACTTAGCTAGCTCGACAAAAATGCTGAATTTGTCTTTTCCTCAATCTCTTCAATGGGAATGTTTGCAATGAATTTTTGAGCAGGCTATAAATGAAGCGAAGTGCTCAATGTACCTAGATTGCGAGTTTTATTATGATGGTAAAGTAGAGATTGGCTTCTACTGAGCATCTAACAACCCTTGTTGACTTGTTAAAACGAATTGAAACAGCGATGGTATGGTACACGTTGTTGTGTTTGTTGTTTGCTCGCTCGTTCAAAAAAGTCGTGATCTACTAAATTAGATTAGTTTCTCCCAAGTTGAAAAGGAGCTTGACCTCTTCATTCTCACTTTTTTCTCTTGAGTGTCTCGCCACCACCAACCACCAGTTGGAAAGTGGAATGATACCTACCACTATCGTACTTATGTATTTCGACACACTCTTTCTTTTGACTTGAGTTGTATTAATATTGGACAAAGTAACCATTGTTTTACTCACATCTCGTTTTATATATTCTATCTACAACAAAAAATGAAATTTATTCAAATCTTATTTCTCATTGCACTTTGTTTTGCTTCATCCAATGGTACGTATGTGATTGCTTTTTCTTTTTAAATACTTGCACTATTAGGGTTATTACAGTTTCTTCTTTCAATATGTAAAAGCACTTTTTCAATCATGTCAAAGTTTCATTAAACTGAGGGAGATTTGATAATGCTTCCATCTTTCACCATGACTAACTCTCATCTCAATCCATTTCAAAACTTTCCATTATACATATATATATATAGCATTTGGAATCCAAAAGGATGCAGTGAAGGAAGCAAGTGAAGAAACAGTACAAACGCAACCTGAAACAACAGCAGAGTCAAAACAAGAAATGACTGGATTAACAGAACAAGATGCTGTAGATATTGCAGGATTAATTGAAGCAGCAGGACAAGATCCAGAAACAATCAAACTTATCGCAGCTTTAAAAGAAGAAAATGCAGCTGACATTGAAGAACTCAAAAAGCTACCAGAAGTTGATATCTTGCATGGAATGAAGGGGGCATTAGATGAAATGAAAATGTTGGATGTATTGTTTAAGGATCCGGTCAAGGCTGTAGATGCGTTTGAAGCGGAGGGCTTGTTGCCACCAGAACATTTGGAAAAATATAAAAAGGATCCTGCACTTTTAGAAGATGATACAAGAAAGGCACTTTACTTTAGATTTGTATCGTTAGCTGTTGTTGGAGGATATTTGTAAACTAGAAATAATATTTTCAACATCATGACGCATACTACATGTGATATTATACTTTGTGTATTGCTTGTTTGTATGCTTAGTTAACCAAAATAAAGTACTTTTGCATTTTGATAGATATTTAAATAAAATCTAGGCGAGTATGTGTTTTCCTGATTACATTACTTATTTCATTCAAATGAGTCAAAAAATAAAACAGATAAACTAAAAATTTAAAGGTGACAAAAATGTGACTGATAAATGAACCGTTTAAGATTATGCCGTTTGGTACAGATTTAGCTGTGAATTGACACTGCAGGTATGTTTCCAACGGAAATAGCACGAAACAAAAAGTTTCAATTTCTTCTTTCAAAGAAAAAGTAACTCCCTTATTGAGTCGTCGACCTCTCATTCATAGATTGTTGAATACATATATATTCTATAGCCACCCTAGAGGGTAGACTTTATTCATTTAGATTGCCCCTGTAGATAAGGAGTGCTGAGCTGAGTCGCTCGTAGCCAAAGCATTTCATCAAGAGTTTTTAGCTACTCTACAGTTGATCTACAGATTTGAAATAATTTCTTCAAAATGCAGTCTATTTCCAAGACCCATTTTCGGTCCACTTCATTTGAACTAGAGCAGACAGAGAATAAATCAGATGGAGAGTTTGACGATGTATCGAGTAACTTGAAGAACATATTTGCAGAGGCCGATGCGACACTTGAAAAAGCTGTCTCCTCTTCGAGTGATGATTTGGAGCAGGAAGTAGAAGCCATTTCTGACCTACTCGCTAGTAAACTGGAACTGAAAGCTCAGGATAAGATTTTTTATGTGGAAACTGCAGACACTTCTATCGATATGGACTTTAGTATGGATTTGACAATCACTGGAACAATTGATGAAGTTACAACCACTCCTCAAGTGAACAAATCGAGAATATCTCTTTTCTCGCCAATGTCTGAAACAGAAGGACCGTTTGATGCAACCAAATTGGAAGGAGAGTGTCGCATGAATCCTGCTTTCTTGTACAAGACCACACCGGAAGCAATGGCACAGGCTTTAGATGATCATCCTAATAACTGTCCCGACCATCAAGACGATTGTAAATGCCACCTCATGCCAACTTTTCCTGTTTTCAAACTTGATACTACCTTGGAGGATTGTGAAGAGAATGAAGCAGATGTAGGGCAAGGACAGGAGGTATATTTATCCCCTAGAAAAGATAGCGCAGATAGCGAGGATTTAGTGCTGAATGATGGTGATTTTGTTGAAATGCCACAAGTGAAAAAATCACCAACCAAGGAAAGTAAGGAAAGTGGGTGCTCTTCACTCGATGAAATCTTGAATGATGATGGAAATCATTCAAAGAAAAATGAAAATCAAGATGATTTTGATAGTGCTGAATCATTTGCAAGTGCTCATGATGAAAGCTTGGATGAAGATGATTTCCTTCCTAATCAGGAAGGGACACCAGTTCAACAAACTTCTTCTCATGATACTGATCTGAGCTTTGATAGTGCTTCAGATTCCTTGAACGATAGCGAAGATGAATTAGATGAATTTCTACCAAATGTTGAAACTACAATGCCTGCAGCTGTGAGCATGGAAGATCAAGAACAGGATGTCAAGATCGAGAAAGATAAGCCGCAAGACGCTAGCCCAAAGCGTAGGTTTTTTAGTAGATCCAAGAAAAATAGTGTTACTGATTTGTCTGAAGGAAGTACAAAAGCAAAGAAATTTCCATTATCTCCGACTAGATTGAAATCTATAAAACGTACAAGACAGTATTCATCTATCGATAGCAACAAGATTGATGTGCCTCTAAAGATCGAATGGTCAACTCGCAAAGAGCTTCCAGGAAAGAATAAAGTCAAGGAGAAGAGTAAAAGACATGCAAAGAGTAAACGCAAGCTGACTGTTCCAAAGACGCCAAATCTTTTAACCAAAGAGAAGAAGGGCCAGAGACGTTATTCATCTATAGGAAAAAGTAGAGGTGATGATGAAGTAGAAATGATCTCGCTTCTAGGAAATGGAATTAAGACGAGAAAGAAACGCACGTTGACTGTTCCAAAAGCTCCTAGACTGTTGTCGAAAGAGAAAATGGGGGAAAAGAGATATTCTACAACTGGTATTTCAGCACAGGATATGAGCTCAGCTGACAAGGGGGTCGATGCTGTTAGTAAAAAGTCCAACAAGAAGAGGGGAATTACACATGCACTTTCACCAAAGCTCACCATGAGTAAGAAATACGGTCAAAAGCGATATTCAACTTCAGGGCCAAAAATTCAGAAGGAAGTGGAGGAACCGAAGAAGGTCGATTGGTCTAAGAGAAAAATTACTGTACCAAAAACTCCAATGCTCAGTTTTGCCAAGTCAAAGAAGCGTGTTGTAGAGATCGAAACAGATGTTGAAGTTAAGAAGTCACAATCTTTCAAAGCTCGTCCGGTTCCAGACTTTTTTTATTATGCGAAAAAGCCGAGTAACAAGAAGAAGATTACAATCCCAAAACCATTCAACCTTTTCACAGAGGCAAGAATACCTTCACCTCGGAAAGAGAGATCTCCAAAAGAGAATAAGGATACTGAAAATGGAGCTTCATCTTTTGTTTTCCGTGCCAAGCCTGCTCCTGATTTTTCAAAATCTTTTGTGGCACATTCAGAGAATAAATCAAAGGAAAAGCGTAGACTTACTGTCCCAAAGCCTTTTCATCTTCGAACTGACGAACGTGCTAATTTTGGACCTACGAAGGATCATACATCTCCATCAGGTTACAGACTTCATGGTGAAACTACACCTACAAGTCAAGATGAAAAGGCTATATTTACATTCAAGGCAAGGCCTGTGCCTGACTTTTCTAAAGCGAATATTGGAACCAGACAGGTGAAAGCTCGTAAATTGACGGAGCCGAGACCATTCCATTTAGAGACTAGTCAGAGAGCACACTCACCAAGGCATACGAAAGAAAATGGGGAAGGTGCACAAGTTGGAAAGCCCCAGGATTTTACATTCAAGGCAAGGCCTGTACCTGATTTTTCAAAGCCAAGTGCTACTTCAAAGAAGCCAATATCAGTTCGTAAGTTGACAGAACCAAAGCCTTTCCACTTCGAAACAAGCCAGAGAATTCATTCACCGAAAACTCCAACAAGTCAAGACGGAAAGCCAAAAGTCTTCACTTTTAAAGCAAAGCCAGCACCAGATTTTTCCAAAAGTAGTACTCAGCCGAAGTCGAGCTCACCTCGGAAGCTCACAAAGCCTCAACCTTTTCAATTTCAGACCGACCAAAGAGCCCTTGTAAAGACACCAACAAGTCAGGATATCAAGGAAGAAGTAGCTCCCTTCAAAGCAAGACCGGTACCTGATTTTGGACAATCTCCGATCTCTGGCAATAAACCAAAACCAAATTTGGTCAAATTGACTGAACCCAAACCGTTTCAATTTCAGACCGACCAAAGAGCCCTTGTAAAGACACCAACAAGTCAGGATATCAAGGAAGAAGTAGCTCCCTTCAAAGCAAGACCGGTACCTGATTTTGGACAATCTCCGATCTCTGGCAATAAACCAAAACCAAATTTGGTCAAATTGACTGAACCCAAACCGTTTCAATTTCAGACCGACCAAAGAGCCCTTGTAAAGACACCAACAAGTCAGGATATCAAGGAAGAAGTAGCCCCCTTCAAAGCAAGACCGGTACCTGATTTTGGACAATCTCCGATCTCTGGCAATAAACCAAAACCAAATTTGGTCAAATTGACTGAACCCAAACCATTCCACTTTGCAACTGATGAGCGTGCTACCATGAAGTCACCAATGAACCAAGAGACTACACATGAAGAAGCTTTCGTCTTCAAAGCTAAACCAGCTCCAAATTTCTCTGCCAGAAACCCAAATAGTCATAGGAAAAATCTTGTGTCGCCTAGAGCGTTGACAGTACCAGTTCCTTTCAATTTGTGCGTAGAAGATAGACTCGCTGAACGTAAGGCATCTCGTGTTGTAGAGGAGCCAGTCGAAACACCATCTCCTGAAAAAAGAAAATTGACAGTTCCACAACCATTTAGATTCCTGACTGAAGAGAGGGCGAATATAGTTTCTCCAAGAAATCTTGCTCCGATGCCCGAACCCTCGTCCCCAAGCAGGGAATCAAATGTAACAGTGCCTAGAACCTTTCGTTTACGCACAACTGAAAGGGCAAATGGCAAAGATACAAGTCCTGCAAATGCATCAATGGAGATTAAACAAGAAAAACGAAAATCACCACCTAGTAAACGCTCTGTTACTATTCCAAAGCCATTTCAACTTTCAGAATCGAAGAGAGAAAGTGCAGAAGTAATGGACGAGGGAAAGGAAGACTATGTATTCCGAGCAAGATCGGTACCCTCTTATGATAGTATCGTAGACATCTCTCCAAAATCCAAGAGAGCTTTGACTTCACCAAAACCATTTCGTCTATCATTTGAACAAAAGATGAAAAGTTTCGAAGAAGCGAAAGCTGAGTAGTACACTCCTAATAAAAATAAATCATATACTTCATACTATAGATCGCAGGTTTTAGTAATCCTTACTATACTACCAAGCAATAGTTGAACTACCCCATTTAGACACAGAAATAATTAATATAAAACCATTACATGAACTTTTCGGTTTCACGATGTAGATAACACAATTCCTCATCTACTGCTCACTTTGCCAACTCTTCATGCCAATATTACTTATCAATTAGACTTTAGCCTTTCTTCTTGCTGCAAACAGACTTGTGCCCTCCAGCAATCCAATCATTTAATTGACACATTTTATCGCAGTATGCTACAGATTCACATTGAGAGCATTGTAACAATTTCTTCTCATCAGTATTATCTCGAAGCGTATGGCAAAAGTGACAAATCTTGTGCTCTTTAATCTTTTTCCTTTCAGACCATCCAAGAAATGCTTCTGTTTCTTTACGAATTTTCTCTGCCTTCTCAGGTGGCGTAAAATCGCAATCGTGCATCTGAAACAGTGCTGTGTAATCTTGGCATGCTTTACTACAAAAATGAAAGTACCAACACTTTTCACAACGCAGCACATGTGGCTTTTCTCGAGTTTCAATGTTCTGACAACATTCAAGACTACACTTGGGAAAGTAACTAAAGCACTGTGGTGGTGGATTATGAAACTGACGTAGGTTAGGATTCTTTGCAATTCCTCGACATTGAATTGAATTACGAGCCTTATTTAGAGCAAATGACTTTTTCTGCAGGATATCATCTGCTGGGATTCTTTCCACAAATACATTTTCGTCTCTAATTTCTGTCAGCATCGTATCCCACGGGCCGTAAAGATTCCAATCAGGATCAAGTACATCACACATACCCAGTCTTCTCATAGTTGGTAGAAGTAAAGATACTGGAAAGTGTTCATCAATGAAATGTTTCCATGTCTCATTAGCATATTCACAGAGAAAATGTTTTACCTGAAAGTGAATAGTTGTACCATGCAAATCTTTTGGCTTATGAGGGTATTTTGTCGCTATTGCTAAAATTTGCAAAAGTACCCGATTGATACACTTGTATATCTCTTGATGATATGGTTTCCAGCTATCCATTTTCAAAAGTTCTTGATAGATGAAAATTAAAAAGTATCCCTTTGCTTTCATCAACTCATGTTTGCTTCTCTGCTCCATTAAATTGATGCTATCAGCATACTTGAGAGCATATTCCCAGAACTTTACTGTATTCTCTACAGTGTCGTTGAGAGTATCAATGTTTAATTTCTCTATATCGTTAATGAATGTTTTATCAGGTTTGATTCTTGGTAATAGTTTGAATAATTTCGAATGCAATTCCAAGTCGGGATCATCTCCTCCCATCTCATGAAAGATAATGATCTCGGGAACTACACTCTCATCATCATCTTCTGTCATGATCTTTTCCGCATTTTTGATCCAATCAGGTAGCATCTTTAGTTCTAGCTAGTTCTTTATTTGTGAAGGAGAAGATGAATATAGAATCAAACATTGAAAATATGCAAGAATGAGGGTCGCATATTATTCATGATGTCATCATTACATCATCCATTATATAGCTATCCCTTTAATTTCTAATCAGCTATCTTTTCAATTCTGTGGCTGTGAACGTATGAAAAGCTCTGAACATGGCCATCTGTCGATTTCCATGGAAAGCATGCATTTAATTAGTCCTTACCTGTTCATCTCCTCCAGCTAGTAGACCAATAGCAGCTCTAAACCTTGCTGCGTTACAAGAATTGATTGGTACAAAGCCCGATATTCATATTTGTGTTTTGTCTCTATTGATACTTGACAACAGATCGTCACTTTCAAGCTTGCTACATATCTTTTGCCTAAGCTTACGGACCTCCGAAATCACGACGCAAAGATATTATTGTCTCGGAAACTAAACAGTGTCCGAATATACAATAAATAATACAGAAACGTCCAAACACTCGTACACTCTATAAAGGTCCATCTATAATTTTTGCATTTATCAAACATGACTGACGCAGCGAAAAACGCCTCTGCTCCTGCAGCTGAAGCAGGAAGCACAACTCCACCGCCAACTGCAGCGGCACCATCTCCTCTTGTTATCGGAAGAGCATTCATCAAACAGTACTACCAAGTGCTCTCTTCAAACCCTACACAAATCACAAGATTCTACAAGAACAACAGTCTCATTTCCCATTCACTCGTTCCATCGGAGCCAGCTACCACCCAGACCCTTTCAGACGTCATTGCAGCGCATGAAAGTAACACTGGATCAACCTTTGCATGGTGCAAGCCTAAAAAGGACGAAGAGGGAAACGAGATTGGTAAGCTTTGTTTGGATTTTTCAAGAGGAGCGATTGATGCCCAGGAAACTATCAATGGAGGTATTCTTCTTGTTGTTACTGGACACATTCGTCTACCAAAGGATGATGCTGAAAAGACTGATGATGGTGATGACGATATGAAGAGATTTGTTCATGCTTTTTTCTTGAATAATGGTGCACCAGCTGGAAAAAAGAGACAGTTTTATGTAGCGAATGACGTTCTTAGATTTTTGGATGAAGGTGTGCATGATCATGTCGATGATGAAGATGCTGCTGTCGAAGATGCTGACGCTGAAGTCAAGAAGGAGGAGAGTACTGAAGCAGATGAAACTGAGGCTACTGCAGAAACTGCTGATGGAGAGGAGAAGACTGAAGAGGAAGCATCAGCTGAGGTAGAGTCCGCAGAGAAGGTTGAAGAAAAGACAGACGAGGTTGAAGAAGAAGCAAAGACATCTGAGGAAAAGAGTGAGCAAAAGGATGGTGATGCAACTACTACCGAAGAGGAGAAGGAAGCTGCACCAGTGGAAGAAGCAAAGAAAGAAAAAGAGACAACCGCGACTGAAGAGACTTCAAAACAAAAGCCTGTGGATGAAAAGAAAGACAAGAAATCAGATGGGGCTTCAGAAAAGAAATCTCGTAAGAACAAGTCTAGAGGTCGTGCACGTAAGTCTAGATCTTCTTCTCCTAATGACAACAACAATAAAAATGCTGGTGGCAAGGGTAAGAAGGCAGGTGTACCAGGTTCTTGGGCGAGTCTTGTTGCAGGGGGACCTTCGGCAGCAGAAAGCAAGGAGGAGAAGAAGTCGGCTCCTCAAGATAATAGTTCCAAGAAGCAGTCTACTGAAAAGCAAAAAAGTCAAGAGCAATCTTCTTCAGACCAACAAGATGCACCTCCTCAGAAACAGGCTTTGTCGAAAAAAGCACAAAGAACAGCAGAAGCTACTATTTTAATTAAAAATATACCTGACAGGACAAAAGAAGATGCAATAAAAGCAATGTTTGAGCCATACGCAGCAAAGCTTCAGAAGAAGATTTTAGGAACCACTCTTCTTGCGAACCGAGGATTTTGTTTTGTTGATTTTGACTCAAAAGATGTAGTTGACGAAATTATTAAGGAAGTAGAAGCAGAAAAGGCTAATAAGAAGGATGGAGATGCTTCTGCTAGTAAGTTTTCAATTCAAGGAAAACCATTGGAAGTTGGTAGAAAGGTTTCCTCTGACAAGTCTTCAGGCAACGCTGGAGGACGAGGAGGTGGGTTTAAAAATCGTGGAGGTAGATCTGGTAAAAAATAACGGACAGTATTGAATGCTAGTAAATATAAAGAATATATTATACATACTATTTATTAAATCTAACCCTTTCCAGAGTGCATATTTATATGCATGTGCGAACCTTTGTCTAATACAAGCTTAGGCCGTGGCAACTCCTAGCTAGCTAGCTAGTACGATAGAGAAGAGTGGTGAAGTAATTCGCCTCACTAAATGAGAACTCAATACCATCCCTAAAGTATGATCACCTCAACGTTTTGGAAAATTGACCTGTTCTTTCTTCTATTAATGTGTCAGGCTTTTCGACAAGGATAAGTGGTGATTTTTTTGTCAAATTCATTTTCAACAACACCAGAATCGAGTCTTACAAGAATGAATCATTATGAGAGAAACAAGAATGAGAGTGATGAGAAACATGTTTGTTGTTGACCAATTTTTCACATCCATACATGGTATGCATTCCTTTTGAAAGATTGAAGACAACAACATGAAAAGTTAAAAGACTTCTGCATCGAGACTAAAGAACGAGTACAATTTACAACTAAGAGATGGGATATATTCGTAAAGGACTGAGCTTTTTCATTGCGCTGATACAAGCAACAACTCTTGCCAATGAGGCTACCTGTACTTTCTGTCCAAACCCAAATCATACTCAGCTTGCTGGTGAAAGCGTGAAGTTTTCCCTATCAGATGGATCTTTTGTTTCATGTTCACAGGCAGAGCAAATGGTAGCCGATGGACTCATCACAAACTGTACAAATATTCACTCAGCTGCTGAAACGTTTTGTAACTGCGATGATCCAAATAAGGAACCTGAAGAATTCCAATGCAAATTGTGCGGAGACGCAAACGAACTGCCATTCCCAGACAGAGTTGTCGGCGAAAAAACATGCGATGAATGGCAAACAGATGCCACTAATGACTTTGAAATGGATTGTCCTTCTTATCAGAAATCTTTTGGAGCATATTGCGGCTGTGATACAAGCGCACCTGGCTTTTTTGATGGATTTTGCAGGATTTGCGGTGACTCTATTCTTTCGAAACCAAATCAAACCGTTACTTTTCAATCGTCACAAGGAAATCAATTTTCAAAATCCTGTGCGAAAATTGAACAAGATGTAAACACGGACATGAGTCTAGATTGCGAGAGCATACAAAACGATTTTTCAACTCGTTGCAAATGTGGTTGGGATATAGAAGTTCCAAGTTTGCCTCCTACAACAAGTACCGAAACAAACTCTGGAACATTTCTACAAGTTCCTACTTGGATGTATTTGCCAAATTTAATTTATTTTGTTTGCTTTTTACTTTCATAATTCTAAATATAAAATCAATCACTACTTGACTTTTTCACTTCACTACGTTCGGCTTGAGTTATTTCTCCTACTCTTTCTCCACTGCATAATTTTTGTAGTTCTGCAATACTTGCTTCCCACGTTTCGACGTTCGTGTCGAAAAATACGTAATTATTCAGTATTTCTTCTCCAGCTTTGATATCTCTCATTGCAACGTCGATATTTGGTTTCATTGGATGACGATCTTGATAGATATCATGGAATTCTGCCCTGAAAGGATCAAACTCATGGCTAGTATAATTTTGTTCAGTAATTGTCGCATACGGATCATTACTTTTCCAACCTTCATAGCTATCCCTACCAATAAAATTGAATGTTCCGTTGCATCCATGGTTCACAAACGTCATAATGGATGGTTCAACCAGCCAATCATATCCACCCTAAGAAGAAAATGAAATCATTAGAAAACATGCGGGGAGCTTGCATCATTTCTACTGCATCTTTGATTCACTTACATTGATGATTTCTTCATATCCGTATCCGTTGATATAATCATATACATTTTTATGTTCATCTGAGATTTTGAAATACTTCAATAGATAGAAAAATGATAGTCCTCTCATATGTACAAGATTGAGGACATCTCCACCCACGGTCATGCCTTCTTCTATGTCAACCTTTGTGTAAACTCCACGACCACTATCTTCTCCAAAGCCGCTTAACTTTACTTCAAGATCAGATATAGGAACATTTTTCTTTGATTCAAATTTATGACAGGATTCTGGAGTTGGTACTGAGCGACAGTAAACAGTTTCCCAAACTTTGTGAGGATATTGATACGACTGCATGAGAGCTCCATCAAAGTAGTCCATCATTGGCTTCCCATCTGTTGCTCTCCTGAGTCTCTTCTTAATCTTAAGATCAACTTCAAGCTGGTTATGATTGAAATCTTCATCAAGATTATCATCCTTCATAGCTATCAAAAATGACCAAGGTCCATTGAAGCCACAATTTCCATCATCGTACACATGCATCATATCAAACTCAGCATTGGACAGATGTTTGATAAAACCGTCCCGTCTTCGACTTTGTGTGTGTTGTGAAGCTGGGGCTGTGAAATCAGGAGCTTCTCCAAGCTGGAAAACTATAATGCCTTGTTCTGTGAGAGCATTGAATAAAGTTGTAGCAAAGTTATCATCATCATATAACATTGCTGCAAATGGAATATCATCCTCAGGGTCTCTATCATAAGCAGCAAATGTATGAGAAATTGTAAAATTGTAATAATAGCGATAATATCAAATAGACAACTTACAATGCATCCATTATGATAACATCAAAAGGATCTTCATCAACGGTTGCACCTTCACCAAATCTATCCATAAACCATTTCAGTGCATCTGTATAATGCATTTCCGTGCGTTCATCGTCGCCACACCATTCAGCACTTCCTTCGATGAAAGTACAGTTTGAAAACATTGGAATATATTTTCTAGAAGCTTGAACCATGATTTCATCAATTTCGATCATTTTAACTTTTTCAACTGTGTCGTGCTTCAAAACTTCTCTCAACGTTGCTCCTTCCCCTCCTCCTATGATTGCAACTCGACGAGGATTGGGATGAGTAAACATTGCTGGTTGAACTAGTGCCTCGTGGTATGATGATTCACTTTCAGACTCAGACTGCAAAACACCACCTAGAAAAATTTGTCTGTTTGGTCTAAACATTTCTTCATAATTCTTGGCCTCATAAGAGTCTAGATTTTCTTTACTTTTCATAAATCGATAATAATCGTCGCGATTGTCAACAATGTCGAAAATATCGATAGTTTGGAATTGAGATTTTACAGCAGCAATCTCCTTTTTGTATTCATAAGAATGACTTTCCAGCACAAGCTCGCCAAGGTCTCCGTGAAGTGGATTATCATCAAAGTTTCCAAAACCTCTCAATTTGTGTGACCAGATCATACGAGGTTTTGAAAGCGCTGAAGATTTTTCTGTTACTCCAGCCATCGGAATTGCAAACAATTTCTCAATGATGGGAAGGACCGGAACCAACAATCCACTCCCACAAGTGAAAAGATCTAATGCAATGACACCCTTATCTGGCCATGTATGAAAGGAAATATGAGACTCTAGAAGCACACCAACACAGGATACACCCATTGGGATCAATTTGTGACAATGATAAGAAAGCAAAGTGAGCTGAGACTCATTGACTACCTTAACCATAGCTTCAGCGAGTCTATCAGCTGAATCCAAAAATTCATGATTCACATTTTCCATGTCAATAATGAGATGTTGACCTGCAGGAAGATGTTCTTCTTCTTCCTCCTCCTCATCGTCGTCGTTGTCATCGCCATCTTCTTTCTCCAATGCAAATGCGGCATCATAGTCTTCCTGTGTAAATTTATCAATCAAACACTCGTGATCTCCTTCAGTGTTGAAGTTACATATTCCCTTGTGTACTTCTTCTTCGTCTCTGAGATCATCGATATGATCATGGAGATGAATATCAGCATATCTCTCTGACATGACATGAACAAGTTTAGACACGACAGAAGTGTATTTAGTTTTTGGTGGTCTCTTCCCTTTGATAGGCTTTGGAGGGGTTAGAGTTTCATGTCTAGCATTCATTGGCATTTTATGAGGACTCATGGGCATTTTACTAGAGATAGTAGCACCATAGCTTTTGGGTTTAAGCTTATCTAGTATCTTAACCGGGGAGACAGCTGGATTTTGAACCCAATTATTGGCATCCTTTAAGTAATGGATACTGAATATTCTGCCTCCAAAAAATGAGAGGGAAGATGCCAGCAATGTCATTAGCACTGCACTGGAGAAAGAGATGCCACCATTCATGCTTGTTTCTTTCTCTTTAGGTTTTGCTAAAGGATTTGGTTTGCACATGATATTAGTGGCTACTTATTGGTTTAGATATAGTAGAATGCAAATATGAATCGTATGGTATGGGAAGTTGAAGTTTTTATCACTTTACATAGTGGCCAACAAAAATTCAAAAGCACAAGTCCAAAGTCAAATGATTCTTGATTCCGAACGCCACACACCAAGCATAGTTTGGTACAACTAATCTAGTTGAAAGACAGCTAAACAACTAAAAATTCCTGCGACACATTTTTATAATGAAAATGAAGAAGTAACACAGAAAAAGTATTCAAATTACGACATCGAAATAACATTTCCATATGTAGCTATTATTATTGATATTTCAATTTACTTTCCTGCGTCTTTGTCAGCGCCCATGGTGTCGAGATTTAAAATACCAGTGATACTTTGGTTGTAAAGAGATCTTGCTATTGCTTCCGCAACCAATGGCGCAACATTAAGTTTCTTGATTTTTTGAGGCAAATCTTTTGTCGTCACTGTGTTTGAAATTAATGCGTAATCAAGACTGTCACATTCCTGTAACTTTGTAGCTGCATTCTTATTGTGCTCACCAAATACACCATGTGTTGCCCATGCATATACATTCTTTGCTCCGGAAGCTTTGAGCTGTTCTACACATAATTTCATGGTCTCCCCAGTGTTGATAATATCATCAATCTATAAGGAAGAAGAGTCAGTACAAAAAATGTATTCACAGTGTAGATAGCAGTTAAATTGGACTTACCACAATACAAGTCTGACCATCCACGTCTCCAACCAAGTATGGTTCATAACTCTTTTGTCCGGGATATTGTCTCACTTTGCTAATATATGCTAATCCAATTTCTTTTCCACTAAGTTTCTGTAGCACCTTTCTGAACTCCTTTGCTCTGTAGACATGTCCTTCATGTGCTGCAACAATGGTAACATCTGGGAACTTTTCAGGATCCTTTGAAGGGTCTTCTAGCTCTTCATGGAAATAAGCTGCAGCTACTGGTCCTGGAAGAAGATGCTCAACTGGAACATCAGGACTAAAGAATCCACGCAGAGAATCATTATGAAGATCTAAACACATGACCTTGTCAACACCAACAGTTTCAAGCATTTTAGCTACATCAGCTGCAGCTATAGGTTCTCTAGCCATTCCAGCTTTGCGATCTTGTCTGGAGTATCCATAATATGGAATAATAGCAGTAATGTTCTTTGCAGATGCTCTTCTCAATGTCGATACAGTCAGCAGCAATTCCATCAAGTGATCTGTTGACGTAGTTGAATTAATAACAAAGACATCCTTTCCTCTAACAGCATTATCCAACTTCACAGCAGTTTCACCATCTGCGAATTGTCCCACTTGCATAGAACTAAGTGGCATACCAAGAAGCTGTGCGACATCTCCACCAAGTTGTTCTGAAGATGGTCCAGCAAAAATGGATACCCGTTGTTGAAGACTAGATTTTACCATTGGCTTCTTGTAGAAGTACATCTTTTTGGTAGTGACATGACCTTCTCTTTGAAGCCATTTCGTCTCTTGACGAGTCAATTGAGTAGCTGATGTAGCCACGGGGTGAGCAGGAGAGATGACACGGTTCAGTGCATTCATTCCTTTTGACAATTCCGTCTTTTCAGATGCCTTAATTTTGTCTGGTGATGTGATTTTGAAGGCGACCTGTTCATCAGTTTCTCCTGACCAAATCTTTTCTGATGCACCAATCAATGGATCTGACGAGGATGCAAATACAGGGAGCTCCTGTTGCACTGCGTAAGAAACATCAGATTCTGTAGAGGTTCTTTTGTTCTGTGTGTAATCAATGGCGACAGTTGCAGCAGTAACTCCAGCAAGGATTAGAGCTGAAGTTGCCCCTTTTGCGTCCTTTGACGCCCTCTGCACCGTTCGCGAAATGAAACCAGCTGATCTCTGAAACATGTTCTATACAAAAGGTATATCTCAATCTGGCTTTGTTGTCTTTTACTTCATTTACGATATATATCTTTGAAATACCGAAGATGTGTCATGTAATTAGAGTGATAAGTAAGCAAAAAGGAGTAAAAGGAGTGGTGTCAACACAGCCAAAAAAATGGGAAAATACCTACTTGGATGGATAATAAGATGGGACTAAATATTTCCATTCTTCTTAAGAGAAGGGAGGAGAAGCTTCATCATGAGAACAATCAATCAAGGAGGAAGCAAAGTCCGGAGTAATCACAACATCATATAATTAATTCAATTCGGAGAAGACAACATCTTTCAGATTATATCAATATTTGATATAGTTTCATAAAAGATACAATGAAGAAAATCGGACTAGCTTTACTCTTGTTGACTGCCCTTTTTGCATTCGTGAACGCAGAACAACAGTGCGAACAAAAGAAGAAATCATATTTCTGCCCACTTTGCAATGGAACAAACGTATCAAGTTGCTTAAATGATTGTGGTGGCTATTCTCAACAAGGTATGATGAATGTCTATTTCACTGTAGGGACAAATTTGTTTCATCACTCACTTTCAACCTTTTCATTCCAGATCGAAAGAATGGTATTTGTTTTTCAAGAAATCTATTTGGTCAGAATGAGTATTTAAATCCGGACAAACATTATCCATTTTTATGGAACGATATGTAAGTTTTGGGTATTTATCTATTCTTGACAATATCCAAGAGCCATAGTTTCATTAACTCAACTGTATCTAATTCGAACTTAGTGTCGGTGCGATAATTTGGTTCATTGCAGCAGGCGTTGCTACAGCATGTGGAGTAGGAGGTGGGGGAATCTACGTTCCTCTAGGAATCATTCTTTTGCGATTCAGTTCCAAGGCTGCATCTGGTCTTTCACAGGCATCCATCTTTGGCGCATCGGTTGGGGGACTTTTACTCAATCTCCGGGATCACCATCCGGATACAAAGATTAGAGATACAATTGGCAGAAGAACATCTGACATGAGGGTTATACCTTATGAACAGGGTTTACTTGATAGCGAAATAGAAGTCGAAGAAGCAAATTATTTATCTTTGGATAATGGATCGCACAAATTTTACACGAGGCCTCTTATTGACTATGATATGGCCCTATTCCTAGCTCCTATGGAGATGGGAGGTGCAGTTTTGGGTGTGATTATTCAGAAACTACTACCTAATTGGCTATTTTTATCGCTTGCAGCTGTAATCCTTGGACTGACTTCCATCAAGACTTTTCAAAAATTTGCTTCGTCGTACAAGATTGAACATGCTGCAAGACAAGCAAGGGTTGCTCAAAACCAAAGTGTCGATGAAGTTGATGATGCATCTCATGTCGAAGTAGATGCTACAAACGACTCGAATCAAGGAGAAGAACAGAGTTTAGATGATGACGTCTCGTATGAGTCAGAAAATCAAGCTATTCTCGACGATGATGTCATTTCATACGGAGAAGATGAGATAGTACAGAGCCTGTCTGGAGAGGGCAATGAAAATATTCCTTGTCCAGATGAAGAAGAAAACGACACCCACGATGATACTCTAGTTCTTGAAGATAATGAAGAGAAACTTGAAGCTCGTAGAAAGCTACTAGAAGAGGACGCTCGGCAATATCCACTGGAGAAGATTTTATGTCTCATTCTTTTGTGGTTGGTACTTACATTACTAACATTTCTCAAGGGAGGAAAAGGAGTCGACTCACTGGTAGGAATCACTTGTAAATCGGTCTGGTACTCCGTTCTCATCGCTGCGCAGTTTTTCTGGCTCTTGGGATTTGCAACTTTCTTTGGGTTCAAAATGGTGAAAAGACATGAGAAGAAGATTCAATGCAACTTCCCTTTTTACGAACAAGATCAACTATGGGATGCACAGAAACTTCGCTTTTACGCTTCCTTCACATTTTTGGCCGGCATCGTTGCAGGTCTCATTGGAATTGGAGGTGGAATGGTGTTGAATCCATTGATGCTAGTCATGGGTATCAACCCTCGCGTATCATCTGCCACCACTGCATCTATGATTGTCTTGACCAGCTCTAGTGTCGCAGTCATGTTTGTAACAAGCGGATTAGTCCCATGGCAATACGCACTGTTTTTCTTCGTAGTATGCTTTAGCGGTGCATTCATTGGGAAAAAGTACATAGATGCGTATGTTAAGAGAACAGGTATGACATCGATTCTTATTGGTATTCTTGCAGCCATTATAGGATTAGCAACCTTTGGTTGTATAGCTATTGTAATACTGAACCTCAAGGAGGCAAATTGGTGCTTAGATGGATTCAAACCATTCTGCGTCATTGAGGACAAGGATGGTCAAGAAGTTTCCTGTTCTTCTTTCATCAACAATCCAATTGAATCTGATGGTGTCAACAATTTATTTGAATTGTTTCGATAGAAATATGTACATAATAACCATTCATTTACATTTGTTACGTAATACAGTACTATCAAAGCTTTTTAAAGAAAACCAAAAAAGATAGAATATCTTTCAAAAGATAAGACCCAACCCGACAAGAAATTCGTAACTACGTCACAATCTGCAACGGAAGGAAAGATTCTGAGGGTCATTTTTTGGGAACGTTCCAATAAGATCGAGCGGCACTTTCCACTTTGCTTGCACATAACACATTGAACTAAACACAAACAAAGGAATAGAGCATAAGTGCATACCACTACCTAGAACCATGTCCAAGTCCGAAAATCTCTCCTTCAATGAAGTAATCAATAAGGCTGCTGCCTCTGCTGTGAGAGGAGGAACCGCAGGTGCATGTGCTATGGGTGCTAATGTTGCATGTTTAATGTGGATGAGAACTACTGTGAGTATTATCAAGCTACTCGTTTGTATCCGTCATTCTTGAATGCCTCTAGTTTCAGTGATTCAAATTAGATCCGGCTGTAGTGCCCTAGAATGAATATTATGTATGTGCATAATGTGTGCGGTGCCACAGTCAGAGGAATGACACATGTATCAGAAAATGCTTTTCCAATGACCATTTTTATTCTAGTTTAACTGACTCTTGCTTTTCATTTTCAACCTACAAAAGGTAAACTACCAATATAGAAACGGAACTACATTTCCACAGGCTCTTAAGGCATTGTATGCAGATGGCGGAGTTCCTAGATTCTACAGAGGAGTGCTCCCAGCTTTGTTTCAGGGACCACTTTCTCGTTTTGGAGATACCGCAGCAAATACAGGTGTAATGACTCTTATGAATTCTCTTGATTCAACCAAAGATCTCGGTGTAGGAGTAAAGACAGTTGCAGCATCTGCATCAGCTGCTGTATTTCGTATTTTTTTGATGCCAATTGATACAGTAAAAACAACAATGCAGGTAACTGGTAAATTTTCTAATGTTACCAAAAAGGTAAAGGCAGGAGGACCAGGAGTCTTGTATCACGGAGCTCTAGCTTCTGCGTCTGCAACATTCGTTGGACATTACCCGTGGTTCTTTACCTATAATTTACTTTCTGAAAAGATCCCAAAGCAAGATACTCAATTAGGCGAATTGGGACGTAGAGCAATATTGGGATTCTGCTCCTCAGCTGTATCTGATACATGTTCCAACTCTATTCGTGTTGTGAAGGTTTACAAGCAGAGTAGTGAAGTTCCAATTTCTTACCCAGAAGTAGTGAAAAATGTCATCAAGGAGAGTGGTATCAAGGGATTGATGTTCAGAGGTTTGGAGACAAAGATCCTTGCAAACGGAATGCAAGGAATCCTTTTCTCAGTCTTGTGGAAGCATTTCGAGGAGGCACTTTTTGGAAAGAAGTAAATATCGCTATAGCATTTACTTCTATTTTAATACACAGCTGTTGAAGTTTTCATGAACGGTCTCACTGGGTTTGTACATAAAGTTAAAAAATCTATACATCCTTTTTAGCTAGTACTGTTTCAGATTACATTTTTACTTCTATTTTACAATCATGATCTAGTTAGCCATAACATCTGATTGTTTCAGTACAACCCTTTTCAGCACTCTGTGGAGAATTAAAGCGACCACCCTTCTCAAGATATTGCTGATGATATTTCTCGGCTGGCCAAAACGGCATAGCTTTTCTGCACTCAGTTGCAATGGTTCTCTTGTATTTTTCTTGTTCCAGTGCAAATCTACTTCTTGCCAATTTCTCCTGTTCCTCAGAATGATAGTAAACCCCAGTTCGGTATTGACGTCCTCTGTCTCGTCCTTGGCCATTCACCGTGAAAGGATCAACTCTATCAAAAAATGTGTCGAGTAGACTTTCATACGTACATTCACTTGGATCATAAAGAACAATCACAGCTTCTGTATGACCAGTAGCTCTATTCAATTTTGTATTTATCATTTTGAGCGAGATGATTTCCACTTTTTAAATTCTACATATAGATCATTACAAAATACTTACCCTGCACAAACTGCATCATAATTGGGATCTTTTTCAGATCCTTGAGTGTAACCAACCGCTGGAGATGACAAGTTTAGAAAAGTGAAGGAAATCACAGTGAATATGATGAAAGAAAAATGCTCAAGTCTCACTCACCCGTGTATTGAACACCAGGAACTCTCTGATATGCAAGTTCTAAACCCCAGAAACAGCCTCCGGCAAACGTGGCCAATTTTAAAGTTTTATCATCCTTGACTATTTCTTCAAGTACTTTTCCTTCTGATGCTACAGATGCTAGAGTCGGCACTGGATATGGAATATTATCATAATCTATTTTTGAATAAAACCCACCCCCTCCACCCAAGGACGAGAAAAAGTCCCCAAAAATCATTGGCAGTGAAGTTGATGTGCGATGGTTTGCGCTTGTCTTGACCAATTTTTTTACACTTTTCGAGGTGGATGGAATTCTCAATGACGTCGCCGTCGTCGAGAATGACACACAACATGAAATCTTTGATCCAAGCAAAGATGCAGCCAAAATTTGGTACCTTCTCATAACTTCGTCTAGATTGTGAGTTAGAATGCGCGGTGAACTTTTAAAAAGATTAAATTATCTCAATATGATGATAAGGCGAGAAAGTATAAAGTTGTGAAAAAAGAAGATGAAGATGAAAGATGCTCTGGTCGGTGGTGATGGTCGGTCGTCGGTGGACGAGCGCGGTCGACCAGATGGCGCGTCATGGATTGTACCAGCAAGTACATACGTAGTCAAAAGACATTTTCAAAGAACCCAATACGTACCTCTTTTTAAGGCCGATCCGCACCGTGCTACGAAACTACGAAAGTTGAAAGTTGGAAAAATGTCTTCCCCTGTAAAAGGATATTTTCTGTAACAAAAAATAACTGCAAAATTTCTTTTGCATAGCATCTCATTGACACAGCTAAAAAACCACTTTCGTAGTGAGCAGCTCACTACGAAAGTTGAGCTCAACTTTCGTAGTGGCCAACCTCACTACGAAAGTTGGTTTTGTATGTTATTTGGCTGTAATACCGATGAAATTTTACTTCTGCCAATGATTTACATGCTTTCAATAGTACCCCAACTTCACAAAACATTAAAAGTATGGCTAGATCTGCACTTGATAAGGTGAAAACACATAGTAAAGTATAGTAGTACCATACTATCTAGTGGAAACGGTAAAACCTCATGGAAAAATCATATTTTCACCTACAAGAGTCGTGATGGTACTTTCACAGAAAATATTAATGAGGGAAGAGTAGTAAATGATGACGAAATTGTGGACTTCTCGTAAGTTGTAAATAAAATGTTCAAGATGCTGATATTTCACCTTAGCGTCAATCAGAAAAAGAATTGGATAATGTAGATACTGTAAATTTAAATAATGTATTTATTGTACTTAGATATTTATGTAGCTAGACATTTTCGTCGTCTCATGGCATGATGGATTTTAACCAAAACATGAGTTACCGTATCCCCCTAGCAAATGAACATACTGTGGTTCAAAGGATCAGATGAAAGATAGTCTAATGTTACAAAGTTATTTCATTCTTGATTTGAAAAATATGATAGGATAGTTTTTCAAGGATTTTGTATATAGTTTTAGAATGCTTCATATAGTCATGATTTCTATCATCCGTTTGCTTGAAATAATAAATAAAATATGTAACAATACTAGTATGAACGGATATTAAGTTTTCTTACTAAAATTATATATATTTATTGTTCATCTTTCCATTTGTTGTATTCTAGAAATTATTATTTTTAAGGGAATTGAATGTAGAAAGTAAAAAATTATTTTTTTGAAAAACTGAGAATCAAGTTTCGTGTTTCGTAGTCACCGTGCGAGAATGTTTTTGCGCGACTACGAAACACGACTTTCTAAACTTTCAACTTTCGTAGTTTCGTAGCACGGTGCGGATCGGCCTAAGCGAACATTTCCAAGATTTTGTTCGTAAAATTTTAATGTCCAGGACGGGTGGAAGGGCAAGAAAGTGCTGCTGTGGTATGATTCTACGCAATTCACGAATACTCATTCATGACAATAATTTACTTTTGAATTATCATACATCAACACAGAAAGCAAAGAATTAGCTATGAGTGGTCCAGGAATAGCTTTGAATATATTGCAAAAAGTACCAAGTCTACTTTCTGTTCTTGGGTCTTCAATGATCATTTCAAGTGTTTTCAGATCCCAAAGAAATAGGGAAAACACACAGCAGCGTATAGTTGGTATCATGAGCATTATTGATCTTATGGCGTCAACATCATGGTTGACTACAAATCTATGGATACCAAAGTCATATGATGAAATGTTTCCAGCTACTCTTGGGAATCACATCAGTTGCAACATTCAAGGATTTATACTGCAAGCAAACACAACATCTATTCTTTACAATGGTTGTCTATCAGTATATTACTTAGTCGTCATCAGGTTTAGCTGGAAGGATCGGCAGCTAAAGAAGCTAGAAAAAATATTTCATGTGATATGCTTCTCGTTTGGATTCATCAGTGCATCAGTACTTGCAGCTCTAAATCTATATGGACCAGCAAATTGGAATTGCTGGATTGCAGCATCGACCGATTCTAATACTATTCCCAGCCAAGAAAGGCAGGTATTAGTCCACAGGTTGCAGCTGGGCTTATTTTATATACCACTGTGGTGTGCCATCATTCTCAGTGCAATATGTATGTTCATTATTTACCTTCATGTGAGGAAAACAGAAATGACATCTGCAAGATATAGTGGGAGTGAATTGGTACGAACAAAGGAAGTTGCAATGCAAGGAAAGCTTTTTGTAGGTGCATTTGTTGCAACTTGGTTGTTTCCGAGTATTGCTCGAATCATACAGATATCAGGTGGAACTCCAAACTCTGTATTAGTCGTGTTAGCAGGAACTTTTGTGGGGTAAGTAAATAGGCGAGGTGGATACATTCTCGCCATAGTTGATGCTTACTAATTCAATTTCGATTACTATAGGTCACAAGGATTCTTCAACTCCATTGTGTACTTTCGAGTACGTGTTTTGAAGAAACTAAGAAGAGATCGTTTTGCCAAAAAGTCAAGAATCATAAAGCTCATCATCAAAGAAAATCTCTTTTGCTGTTGCGCATCCAGAGAGTTAGACGATGCAGGTCATTCTGACGATGACTGTGAAGTCCATCTTCGTCCGAGTGGTAATTCTGGGAATCATTCAAACAACAGTGATGCGGAAGAATTTTCATTCGTCGAACGAAGACTAAGAAGTGTAAATAGCAGCAGAAAGAACATGCAGCCAAGGTCTGGGGGTACAGATGACTGGAGAGCCCTCAGAAAAAGTGGCATCAATCTTATTAGTACAAAGTCTATCGATAGAGAGAATGTAATAATTACCGATTCTGACTTTAGTCATGTTGATAACAACAACTCTGGAGCTAAATCGCAACTGGTAAATAATGACAACCAGGTAAAATTAGAGGATAAAGAACAGTACGATGGCATGGACTGCTTTGTTGATGTAAATGGAATCAACACAATAAGCAAAAAGGATATGAGTACCAATGCTATTGAAAATGGTGATACCGATATTTCCAATCAGACTGACTTGAACAATGCTGAAAGCACGACATGAATGGGGAGATGTATAAGTGTAGATATCAATTGTTCACATGCATCTTGTACATAGACTCAACGAAGGGGAATAAATATTATATCACACAATACCGTTGAAAAATAATTTATAATTATACTATATCTGGAATAACTTTCATTGCTTATGAACATACGAGTACTGTTTCATGCTGTTATTTTGAACTTGATCCAATCCAAGATGTCTCTCTATTCTCTATTATCACTTTGCGATAAATCTTGTCACATTTCGAAATGAGCATATTTCGCACACTTTCTCTTCAAAAGATCATCAACACAGGAATATTTACTTTCCTTGACTTGTGAGCCACTCCACCACTTGTTCAATGTTTGTACAATGTAAGGCACTAATAGGTAATACCATCCATGGAGTATCCATAACGTAATTGAGCTGCAATCTTTCAATAAGTTCTGTTTCACCAACATGAGGTTGAATATCAATTTTATTCGCCAATACCAACAACGGCGTACTGCCAATGCTTCCATCATCAAGTAATTTATGAAGTTCCTTTTTCGCAGTTGCCATTTTTTGCGGTGCTGCTGCATCTACCACATATAGTACCACATCACATCCTTTGGCATATCGTGACCATTCTGATCGATATTGAGCTTGTCCTCCTATATCCCAACATTTCATATTCACCTTACCCTTTTGAAATACCTTTACATTGAGTCCAATTGTTGGTACAGTTTCCACTGCTTCTCCGTGTGCAAGGACTGAGAGTAGAGTAGTTTTACCACTGAAACATTTAAAATTGGTTAGTAGACGAGAAACAATGAATGAACATATATCTGATTATCTCATGTAATTTTGAATACAATTTATATGAATCAAATCGTGCAAGAATTGATTCTTGAGAAGCACGCAACGCAATGCACTTTGAGCTAGGCCAGCTCTCCTATATATTCTGATATAAATCTCTCACCTATTTTCAAGCCCAATGACTACAATATCCAGCTTTTTTGTATAAAATGTTTCCAGTAATTTTCGAAGTACTTGTCCCATTGTTTTTGTTTTATTACTAGGCTCTATTTTGATCAATGTGTTGTGCTGCGAATTTTTGGCCATGGACTCTCGTCGATGCTGCTGTTGTTGCTTGGAAACACAGTCTTGTTTGGCGCAGGACCATTCAAATGTTCGAAAAGGCCCTAATTGAGCCTAATTGACAGATTTAATGTAATAAAAGAGTTGTCTTTCACCCCTTTACCCCACTTATGTGTTCATCTTTTCACAATCCATCGCTCATTTTCTTTTCCCTTTTTTGTTCTCGTTCAAGAAACAACATAAAAGGTAGCCTTACTTATTCTTACAACGCCTTTAGCTTCTATTATCTCCACATACACTAAGCACAAACATGAGCAAGTGGGATGGAAAAGCAATGTCCCAAATGGACTTCATGGAGAAGGACACAGTACTTGTTCTCGACAATGATGATAACGTCATTGGTTCTGAATCCAAGCGTGGATCTCATGAATTCAACATGAAGCAGCCTGCTGGTGTCTTGCATCGAGCATTCAGTGTCTTCATCTTTGACAAGAGCACCAATGAGCTTTTGCTCCAGCAGAGAGCCACTGATAAGATTACTTTTCCATCGGTGAGTCGTTGTTCATTGAGTGTGTGATGTATGTTAATGCATCCTACTCCTGTATGATCTTATCAAAATGCTGTATTCTCACTCTATACTTTCCATAGGTATGGACCAACACATGTTGCTCTCACCCGCTTCATGGAATGGATCCTCCTGAAGTAGATTCACCAGCTGAAGTAGCAGCAGGTACAGTTCCAGGTGTAAAACATGCTGCTGTACGTAAGCTAGAGCATGAACTTGGAATCCCACCAGCAGAACTTCCACTTGAAAAATTCAAGTTTCTCACAAGATTGCACTACTGGGCAGCAGATACTGTTACTCATGGACCAAAGGCGCCATGGGGGGAACATGAAATTGATTATGTACTTTTCTTTGTTGTCAAGGACAAGAGTGAAATCACATTGAATTTGAACAAGGAGGAAGTAGAAGATGTGAAGTGGGTAACTCAGGAGAAATTGTTGGAAATGATGAATGACGAGAATCTTTTATTTTCTCCTTGGTTTAGAATTATTGTCAAGAAGTGGGTTCTGGGGAAGAATGGATGGTGGAATGACTTGAAAGAGACCATGGAAACTGATAAATTCTGCGATTTTGAATCTATTCAGAGATTTGACCCGCCTAAGGAACACCTTGGAGGACTTGGAAATGCAAAGCCACAATTTAATGACGAAGCTGTTGGAGATTCATCGTAAGTTTCTTCGTGATATTATTGATAGTGTATCATATTCTGTGCATATTCTAACCGTTGCAATTCATGCAATCCTTTAGCAAAAAGCAAGGAGCATACGGAAAGATTCAGACACATAAAGAATCGAAATTTTCCCAATTGTCCCATATTGATGAGATTTGGTCCGCATTGGTATTGCTTAAAATCAAGCCATTGAAGTCGAATCTTGAGTCTGACTTTGTGAAGCAAACATTTAATGCTTCTGATTTGGAATTTTGTGATGACATTCTCTGCAAGGTCTCACGCTCGTTTGCGGCGGTGATTCGTCAGCTTCCACCTACATTGTTGGTTGATGTTCTTATCTTTTACCTTGTTTTGAGAGCACTAGATACTGTAGAAGATGATATGACTGCATTTGAAAGTAATGAAATCAAAATCAAGCATCTTATGAACTTCCATAAAACTGCTCTTGAAGATCCAGCTTGGTCCATGGATGGTGTTGGAGAAGCAGATGAAAAGCGATTGCTTCAGGAATTCCCAAAATGCCATTCTGTTTACGCGGCATTGAAACCTGAGTCTAAAGAAGTCATTGCTGATATCACTAAGCGTATGGCTGAAGGTATGGCTGAGTTTGTTGGAAAGGATTTGGGACAAGGAACAGCTGATGTTGAACAATATAATCGTTATTGCCATTTCGTGGCCGGTCTTGTTGGTGAAGGTCTTAGTCGTCTTTTTGCTGCTTCAGGATTGGAGGATGCATCTATGTCTGATGAATTGTTTTTGAGTGACCAAATGGGACTTTTCCTTCAAAAGACGAACATTATTCGTGATTATCTTGAAGATTATGTAGATGGACGTGCATTCTGGCCACAAAGTGTATGGAAAAAGTATTCGAAATCTGGGGACCTGGGTTATTTCGCAAATCAAAATGACGTTGAAGCAAAAAAGCAGGCACTATATTGCCTTAATGATTTGGTAACAGATGCGCTTCATTTGGTTCCTGACTGTTTGAAATATCTATCCAAGCTTCACTGTGCTGAAGTGTTCCGCTTCTGTGCTATTCCTCAAGTCATGGCGATTGCAACCCTTGACAAATGTTATCATAATGAAGATGTCTTCACTGGTGTGGTCAAAATAAGAAAAGGACTTTCATGCAAATTAATCAACAACACAAATGATGTCGCTGGAGTACATGCAGTATTTTACAAGTTTGCAAAATCTGTAGCAAAACAGGCGATGAAAGCAAAGGCATCTGGATTTCAAGATCCTTCTTTCGATCGCACCATTGCTATTTGCCAAAACATATGTGATTTGACCAGAGCTGAAGTAAAGAAACAGAACACGTCCTTCTTTGTTGATTGCTCTCTTATCACTTGTGTTGGAGCAGGAATTTATACTGGGAAGATTCCAATCGCCCTATCAGCAGCATCTGCTCTAATTGTGAAAACGGCTACAAAATCTATTGGTAACATGAAAACTTCTGCGAAACTAGAGGAGGAAAAGAAAAACAATTAATTGAATGAATATAAAGTACATAATTAGTAACTCGCAAATGTAACTAGACATAGTCAAAGTAGATCTTAATACTAGGCTAATAATGCATCATTTGTATTTTCCATTATATATGATATTACCTATGCAGCATAGTGCTGTGTTAAAAATCTCATGATTCCACTTCTTCGTTTGCCCTAGTTTCATCAAAAACTTTCTCTACAGAGATTTCAGCCTCTTTCTTCTCCTCCCTATCCTCTTGTTCGATCTTTGGAATCAGCCACTTCGGACATCCTAATGTTCCGTCTGCGGAAGGGAAGAGCCACTTTTTGTACACCTCTTCACCACCTTTCAAGCGCAAACATTCATTCTCAGTGTCAACCTCGACCACATCACTAGATTTCAACTCTTCAAGCAAGTCATAGTATGGGACACAATAAGACAAGACAGAAGGGAAGTTGAATACAACTGCCGCTGGAAGGTACCCCTCTACATCCATCTGTTTCCTCATATATATGTTTTTAACAAGCTCATCAGTTGAAAAGAAGTACTCAATTTGCTTGATAGCTGCCTTTTTGAACGCCGCTAACTCTTTTGGTGAAGGAATATACATAGCATTATTGATCTGGTTCTTCTTCTTCTGAGATTTACTTTTGTGCTTGTTTTGCTTTTTCTTCGTGTTGGTCTTCGTTGACTTTTTGTTCTGATTGCTAAACTTCTTGTGATTGTTTCCTGAAGCTGCTCCTGATTTCTTCTGGTTGGATTTGCCTCGCTGGTTGTTGTTTTGACCAGTAGAGGTAGGTATATCCTCAGACTTGTGTTTTCTATCTTCAGTACTTTGCTTCTTGGATCCATCTGCTTGACTGGATGTTTCCTTCTTCTTTGCGCCATCTTTCTCCTTATTACCAGCATCTCGGCTTTGACTCGGTTTCTTCTTCTCCTTGTCACCAGAAGACGACGTACCTTGTCTTTGAGGTGCTTCAGTATTCGGTCCAGATACTCTATTCTTTTTACCATTGTTCTTTGTAGGTCCTGTGGCATTTTTGTTTGCTAGTTAAAAAAATAATCTTAGTGAGACCTTGCTTTTCAAAATATGCTAAACAACAATGACTCATGTGTATACATACCTTTGGCCCTTATCTCTGATTTTTCCTTTTTATCTGATGAAGTTACTTTCTCATCAAATATTTCAACAGTTACAGGTTTCATATCCTTACTCTCAGCTGGTGTTGGAGCATCTTTTCCAAGTCCTTTTGAATCTTCCAACTCTTTCTTGACGACGTCGATCTTCCATGGATTTTTCGCCGGAGTTGAAGCAGGTTTTGGGACAGAAGTTGGGACCTGGGTTTTGCTTGACTTTTGCTCCCTACTTGGTAAGCTGGAAGATGAAATGGAACTAGTGCTGTTACCATCTGTAGAATCGGTGGCGTTGCTGTCGTTACTACTCTTATGAGTAGTAGTAGGCTTTACGTGATTTTCTTGCACGATGGGCATCTTTGAAACAGTGATGGAGGTTCCTGCAGCTGCCATTTCAGCGAATGACAATTTCTTCTTTTCTACGGTATTGCTAGAATTTGACATGATGTTGTTGTTGTTTTTTGGAATAGAGTATTTATTTGTACAGTGAATATGAAGGTAAAGATAGCGATGTTGTTTATGTATAGATAGTATTTACAGTTGTTTTCCCCCTGTTGGCCCTAATAAGTAGAGGAGTTCTTGCGATGACCTGGTTGTTTTGTTCTATTTAGAGAGGTAGTTTAGGTTCCTTTGCTTTCCTACAAGCAATTTTGTGGGATGCGACAAATTGAAAATATAACTTTGATGGGTGATGGAAAGGCTTCGATCTTTCTTCAACCAAGAGGATCGCAGATGAAGATGGTGCGTACTCTTTTGCCTCGAAGTTGAAGAAACTCGACCTCACATGTTGCAGAGAAAGGTTTTGGCGCGCCGAAACAATTGTATGACGTTGCCTGTCGAAAGACGTCAAAGAGCTTCTCACCTATTATTTGACCTAAGGTAGTAGTAGTGCATTTTATAGAAATTAATAAAAAAGCGTGAATAGAATTCAACAAGATATGATGAAAGTAATTAGTGTAAATGAAACAATAAGTTTTATAAAAATGATTGGAAGTAGGTTATGTATTGGACACTGCAACGTTGTTATAAATTCAAGGTTCATTCCAATGTATGTTTGGAATATGGTGCAATGTAAGCACGGACAAAGCAAGAAGATCTCGCTTAGCTCAGTTGGTAGAGCGCGAGACTGTTAATCTTGAGGCCAGTGGTTCGACCCCACTAGCGAGAGTTTTTTGCTTCAGAGACATCTTCTTTTTCATTTGATTGTATTTTAATTAGTACTTATCTACAATACATAGCAGTTGTCGATGCTTCAACGTACGAGTTGTAATTGATATCGTCAAAATTGTCTTTGCAATTAGATGCTGCCGTTTCATTTTGAGTTCCTACCAAAACATACATAGAATGGAAAGGTTAGGTTATGCATCGAATATTGGATGATTGATGTCACCTCTCTTTTTTTCTCTAGCTTTTCTTCGTTCACAAAAACTTCCTGTCAAAGCAAAGAAACAAAGAACTCTTTTCGATAACTGCTCTGGATCATCATCTTGTTTATCAGCCTAGTGCAAAGGAAATATTTCGTACAAAGATTTAGATTACAAAGAGGATCTTCTTTCATGAGTTCTGCGAAATTTTCATTGCAGAGAAGGCTCCTAACCAGAGCTCTCGCTGGTATGGCTAACAATTCTAGATCGATGGTGACAAGTACAACGAAAAGCGGGCAGATAATTCAGCGTAATACTACTACATCAAACAAAATGAGATGTATACCAGAAAGTCCTTTTCGTTCTCTAGGTCAAACGAGTGGAAATTTAGTATCTCCAAATTATTATTCACAGAGAAATTCATTTTCAACTGTGCAAAAAGAATATGGTCAAATTACTGGTGTCGCAGATGATGTTGCTCGATTGATACATAAACATGCTTCTCGCCCTCAAACTGGAGCATCACTACAGACTCTGATGAAGACTGGTCGCGGTGAATTTTTGCACAAAACCTATGACGATCATACGCACGATGATAATTCCAAACTGGCAACGGACAAAATTTTGATGCAAGTTGCTAGTTTTCTACGACATGAATTGCCAATCCGACTAGCACATCGTATTTTAGACTTGGATCGCGTACCACATATGAAGGAAATGAATTCTGTGAAGCAAGTTCGTGATTTATATGTGACAAGTTTTTTAGAATTGCTTAGTGTTGAGAAACAGATTCAAAACATGAAGGAAGAGGAAGCATTTGCAGCTATTCTCGAAAGTATTTACGAACGTCATGCAAGTGTTTTAGTCCAAATGGCAAGAGGGGCATTTGAGCTTCGAGCTGCGATTAGAAATGGAAGCATTAGTCATGATAGTCGATTAGGGTCCAGTAGTGGTAGAAACTCTGTGAAATTTGATGCTATGGAAGATACGCATGCGTTTTTGGATCGATTCTACATAAGCCGTATTGGGTAAGTCGATTTTACAATTGGTGGAGCTGTGGATTCCTCTAAAACCAATCTCAATTTCCTTGCTTATTGTTTGTAATAGTATTCGTGTATTGATTGGACAATATCTATCTCTACGACAGCCACCAGTTGAAAACTACATAGGTTTGATTTGTTTAAAAACTAGTCCATACGAGATTGTAAAACGTGCGATCGATGATGCTGCATTTATGTGTACCAGAAAGTACGGTGATAGTCCTGAAGTTATTGTTACTGGAAAGTTGGACCTGACCTTTCCTTATGTGCCAACTCATTTGCATTACATAATGTTGGAATTATTGAAAAATAGTATGAGAGCTACAGTAGATTGGCATGGTATTGATGCAGATTATCCTCCAATCAAGGTTGTGATTGCAGATGGAAAAGAGAACGAAGATGTTGTGATTAAAGTCAGTGATGAGGGTGGAGGAATCCCAAGGAGTAACATGAAACGTATTTGGAGTTATCTTTTCACTACTGCTGACCCAGCTATTCAAGAAGGAATGGTTGCATTCAATGAAAATGTTGATCATAGTATTGATTCACCTTTGGCTGGATTGGGATATGGATTACCTATTTCACGTTCATATGCTAGATACTTTGGTGGAGATTTGAGTTTAATGTCCATGGAAGGACATGGAACCGATGCTTTTGTTTACTTGACGAGACTTGGTAATACAAGGGAACCCCTTCCAATTTAGTTTTAATGTTTATGATTAGTACACAGTGGTAATAAATTCTGCAGTTCAATCCAAGATTTGATTTTTCTAGTAATGCAAAAGAAAAGAGTATAGACACCACGAAGGTACTTCTACTACTTTCCCTTTTTCTTCTTTTTCTTGTTCTTCTTCTTCTTAGCTTTCTCTTCCTCCTTTATCCTCTGTTCAAGGATTCGCTTTTCTTCTTCGATCTGTTGTAATCTCTCTGTTTCAAGTACTTTTTCCATTTCGATTCTCCTTTCTTCTGCCCGTTCGTCTTTCTGTTTGGTTAGCCACTCAGTATCAAGCTTTGCTTGTTCCAACTCCTCAGTTTCTTTCATCTTTTGTAAACGCTCCAATTCCATCTTTATTTCCAATTCCTCTTGCATCTTGAGTTGTTGTATATGATTTTCTCTGTTTATCTTCAAGTATGAATCTATCGTGGAGCAATCTAACGGCGAAAAGGAATTACTACCGTATTCTAAGCATAGCAGGGAACTATTTTCAGCCATTGCCTTGGCTATGAGCTTGCCTCCCTCAACTGTGAGAGAACACTTGAAAAGACTAAAATGTTTCAAGCTTTTGTTGGTTGTAACAATCTCTGCTAGTAACTTTTCGATCTTATACAATGGATTCGATTCTAAAGACAGATATTCAAGCGTTTCGTTCTCTTTCAGTGATTCTGCAAGCACTTTGCAAGTTTCGAAACCCAAATTGTTTTGACCGAGATCTAGATTCCTTATAGTTCTATTCTTTCTCAAGGCTCTGGCAATAAATACTCCTGACTTGTCACCAAGACAGCAGCTGCTTACATTGAGGCAAACAACTCTTTTATCGTCAAACAATAATCGCCCAAGTGTTCTCCCCGAAATTTCATCCACGGGAACTTTACATTTGAGAGGTGACAATCCTTTTTGAATTAGATAAAACCACTCTTGAAGGCGTTTGTTCGACTTGAGTCTTGATTTCTCTTCTCTCAAAGTAATTTCAGTCCATCGTCTCCGTTGGTTTTCTAGTCGCTGTAAAGCTTTAACTTTTCTTGCTTCATTCGCTTCCTTTTGTTTTTTGATCATGTAGAGTTCATGTTCTCTATCTAATTCGACTTGCAACAGTCGACAATCCTCGTCAAAGAAACCTTTTGGGTTCATCTTTCTTCTTTCTAGTTCCATTGCCAAGTCTTTTGCATTGAGGTCAATTGCCTTCATTATTGGATAGCTTGGTGCCTCGTCATCGTCGGATTCACTTTCTTCATTATTCTCATTCAAATCAATTGGAAGCAAATCTTGAAATGCCGCTATTTCAACATTTTCAAAATTAAATTCAAAATCTAATGCTCCATTCATGGTGAGAAATGAATTACGTAATTGAAATTGTGATTATTTTTGTTCGATGAGTGTGATTTAGAATTTGATTTGATCAGCCATACTGGGCATTACACAAGGAGACATCATCTGACAACAATTATAATTTAGTTCTAAAAACTAAACTACATACTGAAAGTTGATAAAAATATACATCAACAGACCTCACATAACGAAATAGTACAGCTTTATAGATTAGTCGCGACGAATTTTAATAAACGTACGTGTCTGCAAAATTCATTATCCTTTCATCAGGTAATATGCAGCGATCCTAATGAAAGAAAAACAAGAGGGATTGTTTTTCAATACTTATAATGTTTTCATGCTTGCAACATTAACAAACAAGAAACTTATGGGTGCCAAACTGGAAGAGCTCCTGGGATCATTTCATCACTAACCCATGCAGCAATGGTCATCATAGCTACACGTCCATTCTTGATCTCCTTAAGTCTCAAACTAGTAAGTTCCTCAGAATCCCAGCCTCCCTCACGCTTGGTGAATCCAAGAGGGTCATATCCGTAGTCTCCAGGAATTGGACTATCCTTTACCCACTGACGGTAGTAAGCGATGGACTCGAACCATCCTGCAACGAAGAAAATTTGCATCCAACCAGCAGCTGGAACCATCTGAATAGCATCCAAAGGAGCAGCCTTTGCGATATCACTGAAAGTTACACCAGTGGAGGAGGAAAGAAGCCAAGCAGTGTCACTTTCTGGATGGAAGCAGTTGGATCCGGTTGGTCCAAGGTAGAGTGGGAAGTGAACTCCCATCTTTTGTACCAAGTATCCAATAGTAGCAACCATAGCAATACGTCCGTGCTTAAGCTCAGCATTTTGGAACCACTTAAGTGCAGATGGCTGTGCATCTTCAAGAATGTATCGTCCAAGAGGTGGGCACTTATTTCCAGTCTCAATGGAAACTCCGAATGCCTCATCGATATTAGCCATTTGAGCTACAGTGGAGGTGCGTGGAGCAACATTAGCAGGAGCGAATGCAGCTGCGGAACCAGCAAGAAGAGAAAAGATAGCTGCGGTCTTCATTGTATTGAAATTTGTATAAGAGAGGATGTTGATTAGGCTGGTAGTAGTACGTAGTTAGCGTCTTTTCTCACGTCTTTCATTGCGATTATTTCCACTGCAATTTTCGTACGACAATACGAAGCATATCTTTCAATTCAACTTGATGTTGACCTCTTAGGGTTGGGTCGTGTGTTTAGGTTCTTATCTGTTCGCGCAATTTTTGTTTTGAATTCTTTCATTTTTGAAATAGAAAAGTGAGCAGCATTTTTCTGCGACAATTGAGCTAAAACTCTCAAAAGCACATTTTCTGACTGTACCAGATTCAATTTATGAGGCATTTATCATGCGTTGAAACATGTCGAATCGTCTTTAACAAACACACGAACAAAGAATTTACAGTTTATAGTACTTTTTCATCATAGAATGTGTTTATCTAAAAGAAGGAGAAAACTTAGAAACTTTTTGATTATGAAGCAATAGTTGTAACAAATTATTATATATTTTATACTTTCATTAATTTTCATTCTAATACACAATTTAGCATTCCCATATGCAAATTAACAGTGTAATAGAATGGTTCCCATAGTACATACTAGGTGTTCAACTCACTAGTATTATATGTAATTCATTCCTTTCCAAAATGTTCACCTTCTTGTGCGGAGAAGTAGAAGAGGTCATCGTCTGTCCCTCCCAATATATCTTCTGTATTTGAAATTTCCAACGCTTCAGCTGGGAGAAGGTCATCTGGCAGCCCAGCATTAATACGAGAATTATCCATATTGAAGGCATCTTCTAGAAAAGAATCCGTTGTCGGCAGTTGAAGGTCGGTATTTTGATTTTGATCTAGAGCAACGGGAGTAAATGGCGAAGATCTTGAAGTTGCTGTTGCAACTTCGGTTGAAAGATCAGTTTCATTCGTGCTGCTTTTCTTCAAAGGCTGAGGAATGTCGATATGCCCAAGTATTGGTTCATTATCATCAAATGGAAAGTCTGTACTCTTTTGAGTAATATTATCCCCAAAGCTATAGCTTGATAATGATGCCTGGATGGTGTCGCAAAATTGGTGCTGTTGAAGACTTTCTTTGCCTTCATCATGTACCCTGGATTCCTTGGAGTTTGATGGATGATATAGAGGGATACTATCCAGAGCCTCAAGCGATGAAGCTGTTGCAGGATGCTCAATTGGGTGGAACTCATATTTTTGACTAAAAGATCTTGGAGTCGATGGTTTACGCATCGCTGTTGTTTTCGTTCTATATTTCAAGTCCATGTTGTCATCTCCTTGTGCACATGAGTCCATTTGATTTCCAATTTGATAATGATGTAAATCTGTGCGCATAGAATTTATTCTCAATGGTGAATGATGCTGCTCAGGTCCGGCATATGCATATCTTGGACTTGGACCGTAACCATTAAACGTATGAAACGCGGGAGCACGGGCAAGTTCGGATATGTGATGGCCCGGTGCCGATGGATGCACATAGTTCATACGAGAATACGGAGATGCCGGATGATATGGATATGGAAGCTGACGATGATATGTGAAGCTTTCAAAATCATCTCTTTTTCTTTTATTCTCACTAGTTCTAGCATATCCTCCGTGTGATAGAGGCAAGTTGGTCTGATTGGATTGAAGTGACTGCATCTGTGGATACGATGCTTTGCAGGAAGGAATGGAATCAGGTGAATTGCTTGAGGAACTTCCTTCATCTCCTTGAGCTTGAGTGAAGGAGGCGACTGCCCTTTGAGTTTTCATTGTTTCTAGATGCCCTCCTAGTAGTTCAACTACTTTCTCTAACTTTTTCCTGCCTCTAGATTTGAGCTTCTTGACTTTTTCTTCTAGTATCTTGACATCTTCAGGAACATCAACTCTTACTGCATATCCTGTCCTATCAGATCGATTGCAGTCTCGTAGAGCTTGGGTAACCTTTTTCACGCATTCCTTCTCGTCTAGTTCTACATAATTCTGAAGACCAACACTCTTCAAGAATCGTCCAGGAGGTGACAAGCTGTGAATGTAATTGATGATGCCCTTAGCTATGTTCTTCTTTTCATTTAGCTTGATAACTTCGCAGTAGTTCTTGATGACAAAGAGTTTCACAAGACGTCGGAAACGAACGTTGCCGGAAGAAGAGGCAGTGCGTACTCCTCTCCCGTCAATCACATCATTAACCATAGTATTTGTATATGTTGCCTTTTCTTCGGGGTCGGGCTTCTTCTTGTTGTTGCCCCTAGATTTTGCAGAGCGAGGCCTTGAAAGTCTAGCTCCTTCGGCTTTGGGCTGGATTCCACTAGTTTCAGAACTTGCTACCTGAACAGGAGCCGGATCATTTCTATTCATCTTCTTGGAGGAAGCTTTAGGCATGATGGAAGTCACAACGTTCTGGTCCAGTCGGTATCAAGGTAGAGAAGCTGTATCAACTACTTACTTGCTTGCACCGTTTGGTTAAGAGACTTTTGAATGCTGGTATATCACAACAGAGTGTGTATAAGTAGCTGTCTCTCTTTTTCAGGAACAGATTATTGCGTATGAGACTGACGTTCCAACAGTATAATTTGAAAATGGACTATATTTCCGTTGAATCTTGTTGAATGGTGCAGGTTCTTATAGTCATGTATAACTGTGTTTGCCTGTGATTCTGATTGTATGATGCGGAGTATACACCTGTATAGGTATTGGAGCTCCGAAAAAAGAGGAAATGCCTTATCTGTGACTTTTGAAGCAAAAAGATCTTTACTTTTTTTGGAATGAGTTTTGCATCAATTCTCCTCTAGCTCAAGCAGATTTATAAATCCTTAATGAAAAGATATCACTACTCACTACTTGTTTTGATTTCGGAGTATGAAAGTGCAAGAGATTGTATTGTAAATGTTTTTTCTGTGAAATGGATGATAAATGAACAAAACACGAGACAGGTGCAAGCTACAGGCGAGAGGCTCAACTCAAAGGGGACGATGATTCGCTCACTTTTTACTCAGCAACCGGATATTTTGAATGGCAATTTTCATGCTGCCAAACCCGTTTGCATACCAATCTTTTTTTCATCCATCAACAACAGATGGCGATGGATGGAGTAATTGATCTTAAAATGTTTTAAAACACTTAGAATTGCTTCAAAACATTAAAATATATTAATGATAAGAGATTGGTGTAGTGAAAATTGAATGGATTGGTTAAAGGAATAATGAAAACCCAACAATGACAAGAAGGGGAAAAAAGAAGCCTTTTTCTTATACCGGCTAGGGACATCGCTATATAGCGTGTGCAAACATCATCATCATCCTACTCCTTGTTGTTGTTTGTTGTTGCTGCGGTCACTATTACTCTCACTACTACTATTTGAATTACAGTCAACAACTGTTACCAACTATTGCCATAGAATAGCGACGGGCACACCATCAATAGTAAACGATTTGTAAAGAATGGCTACTTCAGCAGTAATGAGTGAGGTGGAGGAAACACTCCAGAGAATAAAATCACACAAGGGAGTAGAAGGCATCATCATCATGACGCAAGAAGGTGAGAAAAAGTCAAACTCAATTCAAGTTTAATCCATCAAAGCATTCCTCTCACATTCGTTTTCAAAAGGATCAATACTACAAAGTACATTGACTGAAGAGCAGTCAAAGCAGCATGGGGCGCTTATTTCATCATTGACTGAAAAGGCATCACTCATGATTTCTACTCTCGATCCAGATGATAAACTCTCCTTTCTTAGAGTGCGCTCTCAAAAGAAGGAGATAATGATTGCGCCTGATAATGATTTTCTCATGATGGTGATTCAAAATCCCAATGTTGTAGAATGAAGTTGATGTAGAGAAGACAAGAATTTGATTTGAAATTTTGAATTGAGTATTGTCATTTGTGAGAAGTACTCTTTGGCATTTCCTACTGTATATTCAAGGCTCATACCAAGCGCTCATACATTCAACTAGCATAGATTGTATCATTTGTAATAATAAAATTGAATATATGAAATCTTTTTATGTTGGTTCTTTGAACTAGATTGTAATGAATGGTAAAGTATTTCCAAGGTTTATTCATTTTATCTAATGTAATGAAGATGAATTTCAAATTCTTTGTTCCACTTTCAAGGGATCTATCAACCCGCAGTATCTATCCATTGATCATGACTGAAAGATATTGACTACAAAATCTTTTTATTCTTGACCTCCTTTCACCTTTAATCTTGTGTATCGGTATACGTGTATCGATATACTAATCAAAATATTTGAGATACCATTATTCGTATTCTTACATGGACCCATTTTCGATTGGCAAAAATGCTTCTCGTACATAGGAAGCGAGCGCTGTTAATTTCATTTTCAAGTAGCCATGTTGAGCCGTAGAGTCTGTTAATGCAACCACATAAGTGCTGGATGTCGCAGACGCTACACCGAGAAGTCCCTTTCACATCAAATGAGCGAGTGAGAAGTCATCCAACCAACAATGTTTTATATCTTTCTTTCTTATTCATTTGGACCTACCTTTTCCATCTCTATAATTAAACAATTTAATCTACCCCTATCCTTCTCTTTTGATTTTAGATTATTCAATTCTCCAGAAGACGATAATTGAGATTTCTCTGGAGATGAATCAGGACTAGCAACGTTTTGTGGACTCAACAACGAAAGCTCTATACCAAGACGTCTATAATCATCAACTGCTTCTGCAACAAGCGCACTAATATCACTTGGATCCAAATCTTCCCAACTCTCAGTTTTATCCTCTAGGGAAGAAGTATTCGGTGTTTGTGATGATATATGGGATAGTTGTGTGTTGCTATTTACATTTGACATTTTCAAGTGAGCATCACTGCATCCCAATAGTTCTCCATCTGTGGTGATGAGATATGATGAAACTATACCATCGGTACAAATTCTATTCAAAAGAGGTGGAATTCTGCTTGATCGGATCATTTAGGATATCTTGTCAATTTCTTTTTGTTTGTTTCTCCTTATGAATCAGTCCAATTGCTATTAAAAAGATAGAAATATAGAGATCTTCAGCTTTGCTTCTTTTTATCGATTGAAATATAAATTAATATAGAGTATGGAGCTAAAACTGAAACATCTAACCGTACATAATAGACCATAGTAATGCAACAAAGCAACAACAAAAGCACAAAAGCACAAAAGCTGAGGATGATGCATGCATCCAGAGATAGTTTACTAAGTGTAATGAAAAACTTTCTCCATTTTCTTCCCCTTCCTTCCTATCTACTACTTCTACCTTATTGAGCGCACGGCCACCCGTTTTTCAAAAAAATTTCCATAGAAATCCATCATCGCATCTTCTTCATTCATTTCAATACACAAGCCATTGCTCACAACAATCCCAAGTTATCTGTTCTGCCACAGGTATCATGAAAACAAAATGATCTTAGAAGAATTATCTCAAGGTAAGTTTTCTGTAGAAAGAGAAAAAAGTTTACAGATGGTTCTTGGTTCGTGCACTATGATGATGATTTTCCCATAAACATTTGCAGAAAATGCCGACGTTTTACACATAAACCGTGGAGCTTAGTTTAACTTCCTTGGATGTCTGAGTGTTTTACAGCCAAACCATCTATACCTTTTTCGTTCTAAAAATTTAATGAAGCGCTATGATGATGATTTTCCCATAAACATTTGCAGAAAATGCCGACGTTTTACACATAAACCGTGGAGCTTAGTTTAACTTCCTTGGATGTCTGAGCGTTTCAAAAATAAAAAGTTTATGTTTCCATTTTTATAATCAATTCTAACAAAACATTTGTTTTCATTTATAGATGTTACATGAGTAATTCACTTTACACAATCGTTTGGTTGCCTTTACCTTTTGAGGTAATCATCAGACTCAGATGAAAATAGAATGTCCTTTCTTGATTTTTACCAGTTCATGCATTGATATGATTCTGAGGTACTTTTCTGTGATCGAATGGAAATGAAGTCGGGTCGTTTGCTCATATTATTGAGTGAACTCAGGCGAAAGGTTCACATGATGGATGTCTTGAAATCTATGCAGTACAGCATCCAGAAAAGAGCTGCGCATTTAAAAACAAACCTGACTGGAGACGCAGTACACCCATATGCGTATATGTAAGACTAATTACTGTAACAAAATAAGTTAAATTCTGAACTTATAAATTAATCTACAAGTCAGCTGCAGTTGTATTCTCTGTCAAGAGCACATATTCCCTTGTGCTACTACCCAATGTAATCACGTCACCTTTCCGAAGTTCGTAGTATCTCGCATCATCCATTCGAACTCCATTGATGAAGGTTCCATTGGTTGACCCCAAGTCCATCAAGTAAGGTTTACATCTAACTCTCTGTTCTCTATCGTTCTTATCAGGTAAAGCTCTATATTGAATTACACAGTGTTGCTTTGAAAGACTTGGGTGATGAACTGCAATATCGGCGACTTTTGTTTCTCTTCCAAAGAGATAAGCTGATTGCTTGCTGATATGCAATGTCTCTATTAATTCTCCATCTGAACTTTTCTTGTCATTAGGATTCTGTTTTCTAAATACATATAGTCTCCATTTTGTGTTTGGGGTACGTGCTTCAGGTGGTTCAGAAAACTTGAGAAGGATTCCATTGTATACATTTCCAGTTTTGTCATCATTGGCAAGTGCTCCAGATAGGGCAAAATTTGGTTTCTCCACTTCCTTTGTCGTTTCTTCTTCGCCAGTATTGTCACCATTGGTTTCATCATTTTTACCCCAACCATACTTTGTATCGTTTTTCTCTTCCTCTTTTTCAAAGCGATTCCTTTGACGTTTGGCTTGTGGTCTATAGTAATCATTACGATCATCTTGAGCCTGTCTACTTTTGATGTTCCTATTCGGCCCATGTCCATCTTGATCCTGTCTTCTATTATGGTGACTGTTGTGATCTCTCCTATCACCCCATCGTTTACGTGGGTTTTGTGCCATTCTTTTCTCTTCTTGTCTCTTTTCTGCAGATGCAATGAGTGCTTGCAAAGCTTGATCATCTGCACTATTCCCGCTAGAATTGTTTCTCTCTCCCCATCTGTTCTTAGAACTCATTTTTTAGATATAAAAGAAGATTAGTCTTTGGTAAGTTGAGAATGGCGCTGAAAAAGTGAAAGTAATAGTAATGAAGAAAGCAGTGCTTCTTTTGCTTTTGCTTGCTGTTGTTTGCTTTGTGTGTAGTACTTACTAAACTATGAAGAAAATATATGTATAAGAGGTTGTGAGCATTATTTGTAACGGAATACTAAAAGAGCGATCCTCCCGAGCCGAAAGCCGAGGGTATGCAACAACAACGACCTAGTTCATTAGACCGAAGGGGTCACTGCTATTGTCTGTGATATCCATTACATCTATCACAACTATTAGATACACTAATAAATTTTGTAGAATTTGACTGTAGTACAAAATGTCGGCTCCAATGGAAGAAGAAGAAGGGCTTGCAGGAGCAGTATTGAAAGAACTCCAACAAGTCGCTGAAAAATTCAAAGACGAAGATGAAGAAGATGCATTCATCTCACCTTATGCCCATTTGGAAAAATCTGCTGTATTACAAGAAGCACGTATTTTCCATGACTCCGTGTCTGTGCGTGAGAATCCTCGCAAATGTTGTACTGTCATTGCACAACTTTTGCACCTACAAAACACCGGACAGTTCCTCAGCTCTACTGAAGCTACGGAAGTATTTTTCGGAGTCACAAAGCTCTTTATGAGTGACGATGCATCCCTTCGTCGTATGGTATATCTTTTCATCAAGGAGGTTGCTGAGACATGTAACCCCGACGATGTCATCATTGTTACCTCTTCTTTGACCAAAGATATGACTTGTGATGTAGATCTTTACCGCGCAAATGCTCTCCGTGTCCTTGCTCGTATCATTGATTCTGCCATGCTTGGTGCTATTGAACGTTATGTTAAGCAGGCAGTTGTAGATAGTTCTGGACAAGTTTCTAGTGCTGCTCTTGTTTCATCTATTCATTTGTTTGACAATGCTGCTGAGAATGCTGTCGTTGTCAAGAGGTGGATTGGAGAAGTGCAAGAAGCGACCGCAAGTCCTAATCAAATGGTTCAATTTCATGCTATGCAGCTTTTATATAAGATCAAATCCAATGATCGCCTAGGAGTATCGAAGTTGGTTCAGCAGTTTAGTACCCGTAACTCTCTCAAGTCACCTCTCGCACTTGTATGTCTGATCCGTTATGCATCAAAGCTTCTTCATGATGAAGTTGCAGAGGGAAGACTTGGAGATGGATACCAGACCGGTTCAAGTATTTGCACTATTGGGTACTCTTTCCTTGAGTCGAGTCTTAAACACAAGTCTGAAATGGTTATCTATGAAGCGGCTCGTGGTATCTGTTCTCTTCCCCAAGCTCAGGCTCAAGATATCAACCCTGCAATCACTGTTTTGCAGATGTTCCTTTCTTCTCCGAAGCCAGCTACTCGCTTTGGAGCAATGAAAATCCTTGCTTCCATCTCTAACTCCCAACCGAGACTCGTTGCAAAGTGTAATGAGGATCTTGAGGCACTTCTTTCTGATCCTAACCGTTCTATCGCAACCCTTGCTATTACCACTCTTCTCAAAACTGGAAGTGAGAATTCCATCGACAGACTTTTGAAGCAGATCTCTGCATTCCTCACCGATATTGCTGATGAGTACAAGATTACCGTTGTTAAAAGTTTGCAGCGTCTTTGCTTCACTTATCCAAACAAGCATCGTATACTTGTTGGGTTTATGTCTAACTTTCTTCGAGAGGAGGGTGGTTTTGAATTTAAGAAGACCATTGTGAATAGTATTGTTACTCTCATCAAGGCGGTGCCTGAAACTGCGGAATCTTCACTTCTTCATTTGTGCGAGTTTATTGAAGATTGCGAATTTACCATGCTCTCTACTCAGATTTTGCATTTACTAGGAGAGATGGGACCAACTACATCTGCACCAGCACGTTACATTCGTTTCATTTACAATCGTGTCATGCTTGAAAATTCTGCTGTGAGAGCAGCAGCGATTGCTTCATTGGCCAAATTTGCAGCTAGCTGTCCATCTCTTCGTGCATCAATTCTAACTCTTTTAAAACGTGGAATGGAGGACGAAGACGACGAAACAAGAGATCGTACAACTCTTTTGATCAGTGTTTTAGAAGATGCAATGGAAAAGAACCCGTATGTTGCACCTAGTGAAGATGAAATAGATCCTGAGAATCTGCCAAAGGATGAACCTGTTGCTGGGGATTCTGCTGCGTATGTTTTACTTGATGGTATGCCAGTATCATTTGATAAGTTGCGACGAAGCCTTGAGATGTACCAAAATACACCTGGGGCAATGGATACAGCGGATTCTTTGACATTTTCTAGTCTTCCTGTTGTTGAGGATGTGCCTGAAGAGACCACCTCTACTCATGAAATGGATGACTTGGGACTTGGTGAAATTCCATCTAATGAGCCGATTAAGGAGAAGGTTGACCCAGCAGCAGCAGTGTATGCAATTCCAGAACTTGCGTCTCTTGGACGTGCGTTCAGATCATCTACTGCAGTTCCACTAACAGAAAGTGAGACGGAATACGTCGTTACTTGCATTAAGCATATTTTCGAATCACATATTGTACTCCAATTTACTGTTCAAAATACAATCGACGATCAGCGTTTAGAGAATGTTACTGTTATGCTAGAGGGAGGTGAAGATTTGTATGAAATCACTGGAGAAATCCCTGCGGAGTCCATTAAGTATGGAGAGACAGCGAACACCTTCACTGTTCTTCAGCGCAATGATGATGTTCCAATTGAAGCAAATGCTTTTGCATCTACTTTACATTTCAATGTTGTTCAAGTTGATCCTGCTTCTGGAGAAGACGAGAGTGATGCATTTGAAGAGGAGTATCCTCTTGAAGATTTGGAAATTTCCACTGCTGATTACATGGCAAAGGTTTCTGTTCCTGATTTCCGTAAAGCATGGGAAGGAATTGGTAATGATAACGAAGTTTTGGAGAAGTATGCTCTGTCATTCAAGAGTGTTGAGGATGCTGTAACTGCAGTAATCAACTTGCTTGGTATGCAATCGTGCGACGGAACTGGAAGTGTAAAAGCAAATACTGGGAAGCCTCATATGCTTCATATGAGTGGAATTTTCATTGGAGGAAAGGCAGTTTACGCAAGAGCTCAGCTTGCTATGCAGGGTGACTCTGGAGTTGTTCTTAAGATCGCAGTAAGAAGTGAAGACGAGAATATTCCTCGTATGGTCGCTGACTGCATTAGATAGATAATGAACAGCTTTTTTTTAATCTTATATACTAGATTGCGAAATGAAAACCACAGTATTCTTACATTATGTCTATTTGGTCTTTGCTTCTTTTCATGTATCCATCACAATTCGATATTTCCTCGAAAGCGCTTCACAAAAGGCATATGCAATTCCATGTACGAAACGAAAGACCATAATTTCTTTTTCTCTCGCTGATTTTTCGCACAACTGTTCGTAGCCTCATCACTCTGTCATATTTTCAAATCCGTAGTTTTTGTAATAGCTTGGATCTATTCAAAATACTAAGTACGTACGTGTACCATATTTAAATGTAGAGAGGATGGCGTTGTGGGTTGTGGGGCTAACCACAAAAGAGAGGGGGGACATTATTCATAGGCAACATCGCAGAACGCAGTCAGTAGTACAAGTACAACTACTTGCTCTCATCAAGAGTCTTTTTGTATCTACCTTCTTGCCATTTGATATTCATTCTACTCCATTTGATATATGCATATAAAGATCCTTCAGAGCTAATTATGGCAGATGATTTACTGAAGGAGGTGACAGACTTCTTCAAGGATGGCGAAAAGGACAAAAAAATAGAAAAATCTTTTGCGAATGTAAACAAGGCGTCTACATTGATAGCAGCTAGAGACTTCCATGACTCCATCAAAGTGAAAGAAGATCCATCAAATTGTAGACGAACACTGACTCAACTGCTACATCTTCAGCAAAATGCAGTGGAAAAATTAAATCATATTGAAGCTACAGAAGTCTTTTTTGGTGTGACCAAACTCTTCTTTTGTAAAGATTCTTCGTTGAGGAGGATGGTCTACGTTGCTCTGAAAGAACTTTATAAATTATGCGATCCTTCGGATGTCATCATTGTCACTTCATGCTTGACAAAGGATATGACTTGCAATATTGATATATATCGGGCCAACGCTTTGCGTGTTTTAGTGAGAATCATAGATTCATCCATGTTGAGTGCCTTGGAAAGATATGTGAAACAAGCTATTATGCATAAATCTCCTTTAGTTGCAAGTTCTGCACTTGTATCTTCTCTTCAATTATATCAAAAATCAACGGAAAATGCATCCATTGTAAAGAGATGGATAGGTGAAGTGAATGAAGCCATGAAAAGTAATGATGCTATGGTTCAATTTCATGCAACTGAGTTATTTTATCAAATTAAAGAAAATGATAGATTGGCAATTTCCAAATTTGTACAAAAGCATAGTGGAGTTATAACAAATGGATCTTCTTCTGCCTCGAGGATTAAAGATCGCGTGAGGTCTCCACTTGCTATAATATGTCTAATTCGCTATACATCGAAACTAATGCATGAAGAAGTTATGGAAGGGAGAGTTGCATCTGATGCAAGCATCATGAATGCAACAGAAATATGCGCAGTAGGGTATCGATACTTCGAGTCATGCCTTAGACATGAAGTAGATATAGTTGCCTTTGAAGCTGCAAAGGCTATATGCACATTACCAACTACAAGTCCAGAAGTAGTTTTACCAGCATTATCAGTTTTACAATTATCGCTGTCTAGTACGAAACCTGCATCACGTCTGGCGACAGTAAAATTATTATGTGGTCTTGCGTCATTGCATCCTCGGCTGGTTTCGAGATTCAATGAAGGTTTAGAGGCTTTGATTGGAGATCCAAATAGACTAATAGGCACTCTTTCTATGATGACTCTACTGAAAACTGGAACGGAAAATTCACTAGATCGGCTATTGAAAAGTATTTCAAATTTTCTATATCAAATTGCGGAAGAATATAAAGTTATGGTGGTACATAGTCTAGAACGCGTTTGTCTAACATATCCTACAAAATCTAGGATAGTGATTGGATTCCTTTCGAAATTTTTAAGGGATGAAGGTGGCTTTCTATTCAAGAAAACAATAGTCAAGTCTATCGTTTCCTTAATACAAAAGATACCAGAAGATGATGTGAGAGATATTGCACTGCTATATCTATGCGAGTTCATTGAAGATTGCGAGTTTGTCAATCTTTCTACAGAAATTATACATCTAATAGGACAATATGGTCCACAAGCTTCAAGTCCAGCAAGATATGTTCGATTTGTATATAATAGATGCATTCTTGAGAAATCGGTGATACGTGCTTCGGCTATTTCGGCATTAACAACTTTTGCAATCGAATGTCCAGATTTGAGGCATTCCATTCTACCTCTCTTGAAATCATGTCTTACAGATGAAGATGATGAAACTCGTGATAGAGTTGTTCTAGCACTCAATTTGATCGGTGAGGACTCTACTGAAACTAATACTGATGAAAAAGATTACGATGCTCATGATAAACAAAGCGAAGAAACGTCCATAGTGCATGTATTGACATCAAAACTTCCCATGTCATTTGATAATCTCGCACTTAGTTTGAAAGCTTACCAAAAGATACCCGGTGCCATGGAAGCGATTGAACCATTAAGTTTTGACAATCTTCCGATAGTAGAAGGTCCAGACGAAATTGAAAGTAAAGGCAGTGGAATCCTTGAAGAATCGCCTTCGAACCTGCTTGAAGATGACAACATAAAGAAACTTGATCCTGCAGCTGCGGTTTATGCCATCCCAGAACTTGCTTCATTTGGCCGAGTCTTCAAATCTTGTAATCCAATTCCAGTCACTGAAGCAGAAAGTGAATATGTTGTCACATATATCAAGCATATTCTCGACAATTTTATTATTCTTCAGTTCATGGTACAAAATACCATTGAAGATCAGCGTTTGGAAAATGTCAGCGTTGCTCTTCAAACTGATTCTGCGGCATATGAAGTTGTCGGTGAAATAGAAGCAAAAACAATCTCCTATGGCCATAGCGAGAATTGCTATACAGTTTTAGAACGCAATTTACAGGAACCTTTTGAGCCGTTTGCATTAGCTGCTGAACTGAAATTCACCGTCATACAGGTTGATCCTGAAACAGGGGAAGGTGAAGGAGATCAAGATTTGTTGGAGGAGGAATATCCATTGGAAGATTTGGAAATTTTCAATTCCGATTTCGTCGCGAAAACTACAGTGGTTGACTTTCGTAAAGCTTGGGAAAGCATTGGGAATACAAATGAAATATTACAAAAGTTTGGTCTAGGGGACAAGACTATTCAATCGGCAACCATTGCTGTAGTTGACTGTTTGGGCATGCAAACTTGTGATGGAACAGGACAAATCAAACCAGGCTCCAAACAACATATGCTTCATCTGAGTGGAACATATTTGGGCGGAGTGAAAGTCCTTGCACGTTGTCAAATAGCAGGGTCTAAAGACGTTGGAACCATTTTGAAGATTGCCATTCGGAGTGAAAGCAAAGAGGTATCAAAACAAATTTTGGAAAGTCTGTAAGATAAGTAATCCGTGGAGTGAAAATAAGTTCCAAAGGTTGATAGCTATATTCAATTTTACTTTATTATATTCAACATGTGTAGCAGTTTTTCTTATATTCAACATGTGGTAGCGTAACAGCAACAAGAGCCTCCTCTGACGGTTCTGGCTTGATTTTTCAATTTGTACAATATCTATCTATATACATTAGCATATGGTTTGTGGTCCTATTGATTGCATGGAAGATGCAAATATTTGTGATACCAAGCGGTAACATCCCTAATACTCCAATTCGAGTTGATCCATGGAAACTCCACGTTAGCCATGGACTCTAGAGCTCAAGCGTAAAGATACCTTCATCTACAAATGAAGATGAAGTAGCTTCCGATAGTGCAGAAGAGGAACGAGGACGAGTGAAGCTACGAGCACGAGTCCTAGTTTCCAAAGACAAGTCATTGGGACTACTACTCTCTAGCATGGTAGAAGAGGGACCAACTATCTCGGAACGCTTCCTGACTTGACCTGTGATACCAGCAGCAGCATTTCTCTTTTGTATTATTTCTGTTCTACGTTTCCTTCCATTTACAATGCGGTAGTACATTCTCCAGGTGGAGGCGTCATAACGTAGCTCTGCACTCTGGGAGTTTTCCTCCGAGTCGAGAATGCTTTTTGATGGCATGATCATGATTCCTTTTTTGTCCAATGCAATGCTCGATGATTGTCTGCTCTTGATATTCATTGTAGTAACTAGGTAATGACTTATTTATGAATGAGTTTATTCCTATTTCGTTTGAAGATTATGGAGTGAGAAAGCTTTCTCGATACGGAACGAGGAAGAAGGAATGCTTTTTCCAATGAAAATGGATGGCTTGACAGAGAGAGGAGCGCTTGGGAACATACTAAAACAGCTGTTCTTCAAAAGCAGCAGATGGTGGTGCGAAGCACGTGGAGTGTCAAAACAGCTGTCTATTTCAAGGACATGTTGCTTTTGGTGATAAAATAGGTTATCCGTTATGAATCAGCTCTAAACACTTGACTAGCTCATATTTAAGCTAGTTTAGACAGGCGTTGGGAGATCCATAATTTCTCTTTCCTCCTTTGTGTTCCTCCTGTCTCCTGTCTGTGGTAGGTTTCAATGTTTCAATTATTATGGATGTTGTAATGCAAGACCTTGTTGTAGTACATCGCGCATCGTTGAGTCTTACTTGAAAAATATATAAGGTTCATAGTTCAGGTATTCCTTAACAACATAGCTGAATCTCTTTAGTAACATGGATCTCACCAATTCTTCAGCCTATGATGCAGTAAGTTTGCACAAGTCAATGTGAAAAAGTTGTTCGTGAACTAGTTCTAACATATCCAATTCAATCACAGCCATTCACGGTGTGGGCAATCAATAATGTACCTAGATTTGGTCATACAACAGATCTAGCAGAAGTCATCAATACTCGAGCAACTCCTTTGATTGCAGATTATTCAAAGGGAACTATTTTTATTGGAGTATTTATACTTGCTGTTTTCATTCTGTGGATGCTTATTACTCTCTTGTTGCTATTTTGTGGAAAGAAAGGAGGAGTATTATCGGGTCAAAGATTGCGTCAAAGTTCACATGCACCATGTAGACATAAAACGTATCGTTCGATAGTCATGTTTTGTTCTGTCGCTTCACTCTTAGCTGGGATGATTTTCTTTGTCAAAGTCAGTTCTTCGCTTCAAGATGGATTTGATTTAATCAAAGATGGGGCGGATGATGTAGCGGGTCTTGCAAATGAAGTCAGTGCTATTGCTTCAGATGTCATTGTTGCTGGTGAAGACACTATTCCTATTCGTGATGCTGCAATTGAGATTTTGAATGAAGGACTGTGTAACTCTATGGAAGAAGGTAACGGGAATACAATTCAAGATTGGGATGAAGAGGCAAAATTAGTTGTTGATTTATTGACGCAGCTTTCTGATTTTACTCGCGGAGAATTGACCAATTTGAAAGAAAATTTTGACTCCGAGCTTTACAGAGTTCAGGGAGAAGTGGACCTAGCAGTGGAAACAGCAGAAAACTATGGACTGGTTTCCTATTATTCCATCGCAATCATTGTCTTGTCTACATTTCTCAGTCTTGGTGCTTACATGGCTACTTTTGGACCAAAAGTACGCACCTTTTTCATGGTTCAGAAATGGGTGGTACTTCCACTATACTTCTTGATTCTTATTTTTACGGCGATTGTAGTTGCTGTATTGTCGTCAGTAATTGTTGTAAACAGTGGTGAGTAAAAGTCTAGGGTTTTTCTCTTCGTTTTGTCTGATGTAGCCACATGACCATTTCAGAAACTTACCCTGATTCTTCTTTCTGATTAGATTTGTGTATGGGTGGAGACTACAAAAATCCAGAAAGTTTTGTAAAAGAAATAGTTGATGCTCAAAACTTGGATGAGTACACCACACAGATTTTTGACTTTTATGTCTTTAATGTAAGTTGTCGATTTCGATCAATGGATGTAATGTCAATCTCCTTTCGCCATACAACAGTTTCTCACTTTCTTTACCCGCGTTGATAGTCTTGTCAAGGAGATTTCATTGGATATGATGCAGTAGACAAACTTTCAAATGAATTAAAAGATGGAAATCAAGCTGTTTCAGATCTTAGGCTGTTGTTAGATCAAAACCAAGCACAATGGGAGCAAATTTGTGGAGGTGCTGAGGGATCCTTGGATGGTTTGAAATCTAATCTCGGTGCAGTGAATCTTAGTTTCTCTTCCTTCATTGATGTGACTGACAAGTGTAGAGATTTGATTGAATGTAGCAATATCAATGATATCTACACAAATCTATTTCATCAAGGTGTTTGTACAGAACTTCCAAACACTCAGTTCTGGATGCTTACTACAATGATTCTTGTTTTGGTCTTTGGTATGTTGCTGTTTACATTTAGATCAGCTTTGACACCAACCCTTGAAGATGATGAGCCAGAAGATTATTACTACTCCAAGAACACCGAGAGGAAAACACAAGGGCAAGATGCCGCTGATGATGATGATGATGGATTTGGTGATAATCCTGCTCTTGCTGCAGGGGCAGCAGGTGCTGTAGTTGGAGGAGCAGCGATTGGTGGTGCACTCTTGGATGATGATCTATCTCGAGATATCGATGATGATGAACTTGAGACAAGCGTTGAAGGCGGCACTAAAGGGGATGAAGATGAAGAGGGCGAAGAAGATTTATCATTTGTGAACCCTGAGATGTGTGGTGTAGAGATTGCTCCTTGTTGATGACAATACGTAGGGATTGTATTAAGTAATTATTAGTTTTTGAGTAACTCTAGAAAGATTAACACCACCGATTAAATACTAATGAATGAATCGTAAAGACTTTTTGAAATTTCAAATATAATCACATTCAGAAGATCTTAGTCGAATTCCATTTGTAATCCTTCTCTTCACTTTAATCGAATAGAATCTCATGACAACTGGAAATACAGCATCATTTCTCAATGAAAGTTCTGGCAGTAGTTGCACAAAATCTGAAAAGAGATTCAGCTTTCAGCCTCTAACCTGCAATGAGAGAAACAGAAAAAGTAGCAAAAGAGTCGAGAAGAGTGGCCCCATGGCTCTGTCGAGACGATTAAGGCAAGTCTTTTTATTCGAAATACACTTTGAGGATAGAAATGCATGTGAAAATACTGCATCTTCTTTTATTGCTTCATCCCTGCTAACAATGAGCTGATTTCCAATTAGTTACAACATTCGTAGAAACTATATTGCAACATTTCAGCCTTCTCCAATCATAGCAAGGAAATTAAGATGGGAAGAGGAGAACAGTCAAAATTAAGCGAAAGCTTACCGGATAAAACGAAGACCGATTCTTGGTTTTGAAAAAAAGCTTTTCGTCTATGGTTCCTTCTGATTACCATCGGATGCCGTTTCGACATTTCACATTCCGGTCAAGTGGGAATGGATACTGAAGGAGATACGTACACTCATAGGGAACCTGGTTTTCTCTTATGTCAGATCAAACATACTCGTAGTTAATCCGAATTTGCCTTCCTTGTTCTCTGAGTTCTCTGTTCTTGCCTCCTTGGAGAAGAACAAGGAAAAGGGATTGAGGGTCACATGAAAAACACACTTCGTTTTTTTCTTTTGAACAATAGAAATACTAAAGAGATTTATTTAGTTAAAACAATGTATTATTAAAATCTTATATAAATTACTGTACTGTTGTGGTGTGTCAAGAAAGACAGATGTTGCTGTGAAAATTTACATCATTCCCAACTTCATCTTCAGTTTCATCTCCGCCAATGTGTGAAGATGGTGTTGTAGTTCCATTTGTCTCTCCTTCACAGCCAAATATTGTACAAGGAGCTCGTTTGATTGGTTTTGGTTTACCATGGAATTATTCCCATTACCTCCCATATTGTTGACAGCTCTGAGTTGCATAGCTAGGTTATCTGGTTGAGCGCTATTTAGTCCTCCCATGGAGAATGTGTCTACTTGTGATTTCTCCATTCCTAGATTCATCTGTCCAGGCATTGGATTCATTTGAGGAAATGGCATTTGAAGGTACTGGGAAGATGGAAGCGCAGGAGGAGCTGGCATTACAGCCATTGGGTTAGAAGAAGGAGCCTTAGTTCCTGTGGTGAGCTCATGTAAGCGTTTCTGATCTTCTACCATGAGGCGGCGACGATGGTCAGGTGCTCTCTGACGAAGGGCTTGGCTTGTCTTCTCTCTTGCAAGATCATCTCCAATCTCGAACCAGAGACCGAGCTTTTCATCCTTTTTCAAGAAGCGTCCATTTCGGTTTCTGATCTCGGTAACGATTGCTCTTGAGATGTGCGGTTTATCAATCTTTCTGGATCTAAGGTACTGATCGCGGAACTTGTTGATGAGGCTTCTAAAGTATCTGTTTCCAGGATGAACATTAGTTGCTCCTCCTCTTCCGCAGAGGACGTCGTGCTCTGAAACATCTTCCATACCCTTGGAAGGATCAGTTGCTCTAGCTGCCTCAATAGATGTAGCTCTCTTCTTGGAAGGTTCAGCAGCAGGCGAACTGCTCTTTGGGACCTCAGCAAGGTTATTAGTCTCAGCATCAGCACTGTTGATGCTAGCTGCTGGGGAAGACATACGCTTCTTCACAGGTAACTGGTGAACTTGATCCTTAGACTTGAGAGAAACTAGGAGATCTGCATCATCAGTTTTCTTTGTCTGGACTGGAGAGCTTCTCTCAGCCTTTGCAAATTGTTCCAGTTCAGGTGTAGATAGGAGAGATACTGGATCGTTTGGACGGCACATTTTAATTGAATGGTATGAATGAAGGAAGTGTTCCTCTGGTAATTTATGTCAGAGGGGTGGCGGGTGTTGTTGCGTTGTTTGCGGTAAACGTTTCACCATTGAACCTATGTACCATTCCCTGTCCCTTCCTCGAAAATCACCGAAGAAGAAGCGTCTCGCGAGAACCATCTAAGCAGAATCCACTTACGTACGATTCACTTCAAGTAAGATTGACATTTTTGTAAACTAGACAAAATAAGATGATATTTTGATCATGTCATGACATTTCAGCGGGGTATTCTGAACCACTCAGAAGTAGTGATAGGAAGAAGGAACAAGGGAATGAGTTTCAGTTTGCACACTCAACAACGATTTTCCTTCAGTGACATATCGTTGTCTACTTCATAGAACACTTTATAGTTGTAAAGCATCAGAGGATGGATTGAAGACAATAAACCACAAAGGCAACAAGTCGGTCTAAGCAACTGCTATTACAAACAGCACTTTGTATTGATTTGAAACAAATAGTCCGCTTTTCTCTATTAGTGGAGCGTGATTTGGGCGTCGCCATGATCAAGTTTGGGAGACATTTTTTGAATTGATGACGTGGTGTTTGACAAGACATTCTTTCCTATGTTAATGTTCTTTTGAAACATTACCAAAAATGTACCATTCTAACGTTTCCGAATTGAAGAATTCTCCGTACTTATTCAATTTGTCATGCAATATTTCAGAAGGAAGTGAAATGAAGGAATCATGGTGGATGATGAATAGCACTACGTATTTTGATTTTGTTGGTATGCTTATTTTGCCATCATGCCAAGCTAATGCAAAAAATTATCCAGTACATTTGAAATTTGTACTATCCTGAATAGGCACTAAGTCACGAGTTATTCTCGACAACCCTACTGACTCGTACTGAAATATACTTGAAATAATAAACGGTTAGTAGTTCGTATGTATACTCTTACTTATTTAGGTAAAATGCGCATCATTGGATAATATATTGTAATACTTGAAGAGTAAGAGAATAGCCATTTCAAGTCCCGCTTGTCCAAGAAAATAAAAAATATCCAGTTTGTTCGGCTCAATGTTGAGATTATTCTTCCATCATCCATCAGCGATGCGACTGGTATTGAACTGTCCCCTCTGTTGCGTTTCAGCTCAAATAATATCAACTCAATTTATTTACAAAATTTCTGTACGTACCTATCATTTCATCTTTCCAAATCGACATTTCAGAGATTCGACAAATTTTCAAATATTTTACATCTTGAATATCAGCATTCTTCTTTTCAATGACACCTTTAATGCAAAAGAGTGTAATGCCTATACTTCAAATTATAAAGTGTTCAAGCAGTAATATTAGATTATAATTTGTGTACTAGTTACATGTCCATTATGACAACATCAATATTCTATTATTTACATTTTGTATTAGCATCGTGTTTTCTTTCAGCAAACTTTGTAAAATATAACCAGAGCCCATCTTGTTCCTTTAGTGATTGGATTTGCTAAAATGTTTTGAGGTATAATCGAATTCTTGAAAATATCAACCATATGAATATCACTCAGAAAAAAGCTTACCTTGGTGCCAAACCGCACGATCGATGAAAGCGACATCGCCAGATCTAGTATCATAGTCAATTTCTTGTTGTCCTCTTCCATCCCAAAAGGTTAAACCACCGCCATGCCCTTCAAATGAATTTTCTTCTTCTGGTCCCGACCATCGATCAATAGGCAATGCAACTACGACAGAACCATCAACTTTACCTGCTCCGTCTACATGTTTCAAAAGCGCTTCTTCTCCTGGATTTGGCGTATACCTTGTAATAAAAGTCATTATTCTCTTGACATCCACGTCTTTATTCTTTTGCTGACGATACCAAGATTGGAATAAATCATTGCATTGGTCAAGGAGAGGCTGACATTCCTTCAGTAACGTTGTATTTGGATTTGTACAAGGAATGCCTCCTTCCATTACTTCTAAATAACATGAAATTTTCCACTTTTTTATCTTTGCTATACCGCCATTATATTCCACTTGTTGTGGATCAAAGTATTTGAGAATAGTTGGGAACAGTGAGTCCAAGTATTCAGGTCGAATCGCTTGTTTTATTACTAGATGCCTCATTTTGTTTAGTTTCATTCGTAAAGTACCTTTGACAATCTCTTTTTCAACATTTTCACGCACTATAGTTGCCTCATTCTTGGTAGTACTTTGAATAGACGTTTTCTCTATATTTCCCAAGATGTTGGTGGTATTTTCATTTTTCGGTGCAATGTTTTCTTCTATCATAGGTGATTGGTGAGAGGGAGCGAAATAAGTCACATAAGAATGAAGCTTGTAGGAAAGTCAGAGAAATGATCTTACCCATTTCTACAAGTAGATTGACAATAGCTTTGTGAAGTTAGACGTAGTTGGTGTTTGTGGGAAGTAAGACCTTGTGGTTGCATCTAAATTCAGTTCTCTCGCTGCTGTCTGCTGTCATTGTATTTTTTGGAATTTTTCAAAAATTTAAACGATTACAATCTAATAAATCTATCCTTCTAGCACCCCACTCACAGGAAGGAAGAAGGGTATCGTCAAGATACTTCAAGTAGAAGTGAGAGGACAGCAAGCCCATTGTAGAAGAATCCCCCGAGATGATGCGGTTATTTTAAAATTTCCTAGGCAAAAGGAGACCTATGAATACGAAAGCTCGTTTCTAGGTTTCCGATTGTTGAGGAATACATGCTTTTCATTGAGAAAGAAATTAGTCAGTATCCACGAAAACAAACACTTGACACCTTCTTTTGTTTTCATACGAACGAGCCTCTCCTCGCACGCAACAGGCAACAAGCAACATCACGCCTTTCTCACTTCACTGTCATATCTTTTACATCAATACAATATCTAAAATGAAGCTCGCTATTTTCGCAACCCTTGCAACTTCCGCTGCTGCATTCTCTGTATCCCCACAGAAGGTTAGTATTGAGAAGACAGCACTATTTCTTTGGATGAATAGGATCTGAATGAAGATCTTGAACAAGATATGTCACAGTGATGATGTATCTTTTCAAGTTGCAGTGTTTCACATTGCTACCTACCTCTTCAAGACGTAATACAGTCTCTTCTACCTTCTATTGCTAACCACTTTCTTTGTTGTCATTATCACAGGCTGCACAAGCTGCTGCTGTATCCGCAGCTATCGCTGCATCCGCTGCTGCACCAGCTTTCGCTGGAGATGTTGGAGCTGGAGAGCAGGTTTTCAATGCTAACTGCGCTGCTTGCCACGCTGGAGGACAGAACGTTATCATGCCAGACAAGACCCTTGAGAAGGAGGCTCTTGAACAATACCTTGCTGGAGGACGTAACGAGAAGGCTGTTATGACCCAGGTAACCAACGGAAAGAACGCAATGCCTGCTTTCGGAGGACGTCTTTCGGAGGAAGATATCGCTAACGTAGCATCTTACGTTATCGCTACTTCCGAGTCTGGATGGGACGAGTAAATCTTAGGTTGATTTCTCTAGATCCTACTTCTGAGAAGGTTTACTGTAGAGATTAATGTTGTTTCTTCAGTATAAATCGTCTTAATATAATTTTCGTTTATAAACATTTGCCTTATAATTGATATTGAAAATAGAGGAATGATTTCTTTTGACTACTCTCACAATGCTTACTACATATAGAAACCATTCATGCATATCGGGTCTGTTTTGAGCTTCGAAGAGATCAACTCTCAGGGTTGAGGTGGAATGCAATTCACCAAAGTTTCTGCTTAGAGTAGATTCAATTCTTTTTTATCTATCTACATTCTTGTGGATCTACTCTCATACATTCCAAATACTTCGAGACTTACACATACGAACTCTGTATCAAGCATTAATCCAGACTGACAACTTATTATTTTTATCAAATCACGAAATGGAAATTTCTGTTGCAAGATGATCAATAAGACTCAAAACCTATATTCTAAATAGTCCATTATGTATTGATATGTAATTGTGATGTTTCGCGCAAAAATATTTTCGTCATCATTTTGGAGGCAAACGTGGCTCCCGCGTCATCCTTTCCTTCACAGAACCACCAAGTTTTAAACTTTACTTTTCTTAATGCTTCTCTCGGCATTTGGTTGCAGAATTGGCCACAAAAAGTTGTTTAATCCATTTTGACAGTGAAGTAATAAGAAATCATGGGAAAGGGAGGTAATGCACAAGTAAGAAAAGCAAATGATGCTGTATGGAAGTCACCATACAACCCGCTTGATCCAAAAGCACCAGAGCTTCCAAGCAAAGGAGAAATCAAAGCTGCAATTCCAAAGGAGTGCTTTGAGCGATCATACATGCATTCTATGATGTATGTGGTTCGTGACACTGCTATGGCTGCTGCACTCGTGTATGCAACCAAGTCTGTAATCTCAACTGAAGTTCCAGAAAATCTTTTCAGCATGGACGGACTCACCTGGTTCGCTGGGTGGAACTTTTATGCATTCTGGATGGGAACTATTTTGACTGGCCACTGGGTTTTGGCGCATGAATGTGGTCACGGAGCATTCTCTCCATCTCAGACTTTCAACGATATCTGGGGATTCATTATGCACCAAGCACTTCTCGTGCCATATTTTGCATGGCAATATTCTCATGCTAAGCATCATAGAAGAACTAATAACCTCGTAGATGGAGAATCACACGTTCCATCTACCGGAGCAGAGAATGGACTTGGACCAAATGGGGAGCGTCAGTCATTTTATGCTGTATGGCACGAGGCAATGGGAGATGGAGCTTTTGCTGCATGGCAAGTATTCACTCATTGCGTCCTTGGTTGGCCACTATACCTCATGGGACTAGCATCTACTGGACGTCTTGCTAACGATGGAACTTTCCTTGCAGAGGGAGAAATTATTGACCACTTCCGTCCAAGCTCCAAGATGTTCCCTGGAAAGCTTCGTATGAAAATTATGGCATCAACTATTGGAGTAATTGCAAGTCTTGGATTGCTTTTGAAGCTCTCCATTGACCACGGATTTCTTACTGTTTTCCTTTGGTACACTGCTCCATACATGTGGACTAACTTCTGGCTTGTAACTTACACCTGGCTTCAACATACGGATCCATCTGTTCCACAATATGGAGCAGACCAATGGACTTGGGTTAAGGGAGCACTTTCCACTATTGATCGTCCATATGGAATCTTTTGCTTCTTCCACCATAAAATTGGATCTACCCATGTTGCACACCATCTTTTCCATGAAATGCCTTTCTACCGTGCTGATGAAGCAACTGCAGCTATCAAAGCATTCCTTGAGCCAAAGGGACTGTACAACTATGACCCAACTCCATGGTACAAGGCTATGTGGAGAATTGCTAATACCTGTCACTATGTTGATGATGTTAAGGGAATCCAATACTACAAGAGTTTCAACGATCATCCTCTTTCATCTGACAAGAAGAAGGTCGCTTAAATTTTATAAAGAAATATAAAATAATAATAATAATAGGACAACACTTTTTATATAAAAATTATAGAATGAAGACTGAACTTTTCTAAAGTATATTGTTTTTATACCTTCATCTAGCTACGATTCCTTTAAGGTCGTGAGTATTCTTGTCATTTATTTCCCAATCGCAAGAAATATTCATTATGATCACGGAACTTCATCGAAAACACAATGCATCTTTGATAAATGTGTGATGATGTCATGAAATAGCCTTTTAGTCCCACCTTGTATTGTTCTGGATGTGAGAAGCCCAAGTTCCTCACATTGATTTACGAAGAGTACCTAACATGAGAGCCCTTCTTTGATGTAATTGAAGTACTGCTATATAATTGTACAATCATTATCAATCATCACAATCATAGGGACATTTATTTACCTTTGAATTCAAGAGTCTACTGAAGAGAAGATAATACAAAACTTGCTGTAGGATTTTTATTGTGCGATTTCATCATTGAGAAGCTTTCATTATTTCATCGAGAAGACATAGAACGATGAAGTTTTCAATTGCTTCGATGTTTTTGGTGATGATGCCACAGATACGTTCTGAGACACAATCAACATTCTTTCCCAAGACAACACTTTTTGGCGGACCCTCACCAAATGGATGGAACACGACTTTTGATGTCGATGAAGTGTAAGTCCTAGAATATTGATGGTTCTTGTACTTCATTTATTATCTTTCACGGAATACTGATATTTTCACAATAGGAGCAATCTAGCAATTGATATGGCATGGATGTATGAACATGTCGAAATAAATAAAAGATACGATACATATGCAATCGTAAGTTGATTCATCTTTCATCATATTTGTTCATCTACCTTTTGTTATCGCTTATGATTTTTTCTCATTTCAATTTTTTTTACTGCACAGGGCTCAAGATCGAACCAAAACATGTAAGTAATATTGTTATGTTGATTCTGATTGACTTCATTTTTTCTCATGAATTTTACCATAGAACTTTGAAGTCTCTTGGGAAGAGAATGGCCAGATTTGTTGTGGAAGATCCAGTGATTAACTATCACATGAACTGCTTCAATGCAATCGGTAGATTGAGCAATGAAGGAGAGGGGATGTTTGATGAGAGAGGGATTGAGGACTTTGCTGATACTTTGATCACAGACCTTTTCTATGTGGAGGATGAATCTGAACCAATTAGAGGCATAGAAAAGGAAGGTGTACTTATCTTTAACATTTGGATGGAGATTTATCATAACTTGTACAGTGCAGTAAGAAGTTGTCAGTCTAGATCAGATGATAGTGAAACACGAAAGAACTCGATGCTGTATCATCTTGACAAGGCAATGGCCCTTTGGATTGGAAGATTTCAATCCCATGGTGATAATAACAAGGGAACGATGTTTTACAATTTGGTTGAAAGAATTGCGATTCACTTTAATCAAGATCATGGAGAAGCGTTCACAAATTCTCAGTTCCTACAACTAATGAAGAACATGAGGCAAACTGTTTCGGATGGGAAATGTGACCATGGTGGTTTTGATGAAGGAAACATTGGTTACCATGAAATGTACACACTTTTTCAGAAGACAGTATCTGCAATGAATGTACCTTTAGTACAGAGTCTTATGCACTCCATTGCAATTGGTTCCAACAAAAAGTTGATCGAGCTGTATCTCATTGCAATTATGCCTCAACTGAGAGCATGTAACTTGGATTACTTCGATTACCTTTTAAGATATATCGAAATGCTTTCCACAGGAGAGTATGGAAGCGGTGACTTGGTTGATCTTGTTTTACAAGTGCAACGTATGTACAGCTGTCTCGGAGTTTCATGCAGTGCCATCGGTATTCATTCCACTGGTCTCTACTGCGATGACGATGATATTTCTTCCCAGACATCATTTGCTGGTTACAAACCTGAATATGATGTTGGACATGTAAGTTGTGATGTATTCTTACAAAAGTGGCATTAGAACTTTCTCTCATCAATTTTACTACACCTTGATAGCTTGCAAAATTTGATCGTGATGTGAATCAGATCAAGATTTTATTAGAAGAGAAAAACTTGCACTCGGCAAAGGAACTATATCGGAAAGGTGCAAATGTAGTGGATGAAAATAGTTCTGTACTCTCTCTACAGAAGATCGCATTGAATAGTGATGTTGACTACACATCTAATGACAACATGAGAATCTATAAAATGTTTGAGTCATTTTATGGTAATCGACCTCAATATTCAGACGACATCCTTCTCCACGCCATTGAGGACAAGACGCTTTCACAGTACACTGTCCCCACCCTCATGAAGGCCCTTGCTCTCCCACATTATGCTATCAGGTCTTTCTTTGCTTCCGTTGACACTTGTATGGAGAATCCGTATCAAGCAGAAGAATTTTGGGATAAAGGTGTTGCAATCCTTGTCGGAAGTATTGAGTCTCAGAACTTAGGAAATTTAGATGGAGGAAGTCGAAATGGTATGGCCTGGCTTTCAATGAGCAAAGAATATTGTCAGCACTTTGAATGCGATTTTGGTGGCTCTGCACCAGCTCATGTAGCGATCTTCGAACATCTTGAACTTGGGCGACAAGCAATTGAAAAAGCTGATTGTCAAGGCGTGAAGAAAAGAGTCAGCTATCTCGAGTCTCTCATAATGACTCCAGTGCTTCAAGGACTGCTTTATCACTCAGCTTTGAGGTCAAATGTTGGAGGAGATGACAATTTTGCTCACACTTTTGCTTTTGCGAAATCTGTCATGCCGTTGCTTATAGCCCGAGAAGAAAATTACAAAGATATTATTGGTAATAGTGTCTACATGGCAGGAGATTTTGATGCAACACCACTTTGGCTCGTTGTGACTAACTCCTTTCAAGATTTTGGAGTGTCTTGCGAGCAGATGGGATATGACACACTTGGCATTCTTAATCAGGATACAAGTTTCTGTGATTTAATTGAAACAGTAACCGAGTTCCCAACTGCGGCACCTATTCCTGGTCAAAGTAGAATGCCAACTAGAAATCCAACTTCAGCTCCAACAACCGAAGATGCAGGAAACGAGATTAATCCATCTATCTTAAATGGATACCAATTCAATGATCCAGCTGACTCTTTGAAGAAGTAAGTCTATTTCTTTTACACAATTTTTATTCTGGTCATATTCTGAATTAAACTTTTCTTTTAGAGCAAAACTAGCTCTTGATCTACGAGACCTTTTATATTTGCGAGGGCATGTTGATGTAGAGCATGAAAAAGCGCTTAAGATTTACAATCATGTGAGTATGATCAAATGCACTTTCTTATAGTACTTATATTTATTTCTAACTTTTTTTCATCGGAAACTGTAGAAAACTCATTCTGATGCAAGTTTGAAAGAACTTTCTGACGGCATGAAGAGTGTCATGTGGAATAACCCTTTTTTCATCTTTTATGTCAATGCTTTTCGATTTGACCCCTTGTTTGCACAGTTGGGAGACGACCCAGATGCATCTGCTGAAGTTTATGCTAATAGAATTATTGTTGATGCCCTCATTGCTGGAGAGGATATCGGACTTGCAATTGAGGCAATGGTTACGTTGACTGTTTGGATGCACGTTGTTCAAAATCTACATCAATCACTTTCTTTCTGTGAGACCTCAGCTGACAATTACTCATTTGCTGAAAGTGCAGGAACTTCTGTGGACACAGCACTGGCATATTATGTTGGAGTTAGCCAAAGCAAGGGTAGGGCAGATGGTTATCTTCTATATAATCTTGCGCAGAAATCGGGGAAAATATTTGGAACTTTCAATGCAGAAAATGGAGAAGCTAATGCCAATACGCATATTCTTCGTTTGATGAAAGAATTGAAAGAGAAGTCTAGTCAATGTGATGGAAGTCCAGTTCATGTACAAGACATGAGACTTAAAGTTGGCAGTATCATCAAGTATTTGAATGTTCCTCTCATTCAATCCTTCTACTATCAACTCACAGTTGCAGAAAAAACAGACAAGTCCTCATTTTATGCAACTCTTTACGGCCTCGCTACTTTGCCTCAGGTAGCATCTTGCCAACCAAGTGATTATTTTTATTTGACTCATGAGATTACTGAAAATGGCCTTCATGTTGCAAATGTGAAGAATTTGAAAGATACTTTGAGAAAAACATATGATTGTTTTGGAGTTAGTTGTTTTGACATTCATGGAGAAGGTTCTCCTCTATGCAGAGAGTATAAGCGAATTCCAAACACATATGCAGGGTTTTCTCCATTAGAAGACGTTACTTTGAGTGCACGTATAGACAGAGATATTCTCAGAATGAATATTTTGATGAGTGAAGATTCTTGGGGTGCAGCAACTGACTATTATACCTACGGGCATCTCACTCATGCACCGGATACTTCAAGTTTTCAATCATTGGCAAGAGATTCAACATGGAAACAAAACCCTTTCTACATGAAATCACAGAAATACCACAATGATGAGGAAATGTTTGCTGATAATTTGATCCAGGCCGCTTTGAGGGGTGAAATTGCTCCATTTGATGATGCTCGGAAAGAAATTGTGTTAAGAAGTCTACAAACACTTGTCCTTATCCCGGCTGGTGTTGGATTTTTATACAGGACTACCATCAGTGACCAGGAATGTTCTCTTTCAAATTGGGAAAGAGGAGCGTCATACCTTATCGGCACGCTCGAAGGCCAAGCTTGGGGAGGTGACGAAGCAGGCAATGGAGTCAGTTTCTATGATCTTGCCAAAGAAATGTGTGATGACTTTGGAACTTGCACAAGGTCTGGCGATGCTGATATGAATGTAAGGTTGATTTCACTGCTCAAAGGTGGAGATGACTTAACAGCCGCAAAATCGTGCGGGACATTATCTAACATGATTGAATCAAAAATATTTCCTGCAATTATGATTCCAATCATTCAGGTAAGTTGACACTACATATTGATCTTCATCGGTTTGAAAATAAGTGTCTAATCATTAATCCATTTCCTCATGTTTTAGGGCGCAATTCGGTATGCAGCTAACGACGAGAACAATGGTGATGCATTCGTGTTCTCTCATGCTGTTCTACCGTTTGTAAGCAACTATAACATTGATGCTGCAAACATCATTAAGGATGTTCTAGAGAATCCTATAACCACCCCAAACACTCCAATAGCTATAGTTGTCGATGCATTTGAGACTGTAGTGAAGAGCATGAAGATCAACTGCTTCGAAATTGGGTCTTTACATGGTAATGATTACTTCAGTACATGTGGCGAAGATACATTTGACCCTCTCCAGTCTTCTGACTTGTCCGGTGGTCTCTACATCACAAAAACTTATGTAGATGATAGGTAAGTGAATGTGCTTGATTAGAATTTCATATATTTGGAAATGCTTACTAATGCTGTCTTCTCTAGAGCAAAAATTGGGCTCGATGTCAAAGAAATGATTGAAAGACTAGAACTAAGCGATATTGCCGGTGCAAAAATGATATACGAGAGTGGTTGGAATTCAGAAATTCCTGACTCGACTGGGAAAGCGTAAGTTTTTGACATCTCTCAAATCATGCTGTTCATTTCCATATCTCATTTAAAATTTGCGTTATAGGATTGGGACTCGTAGTTTAGCTTCATTCAGTAATAATACATCCATACTGATGGGGGAGGAGCCCGTATACAATCTTTACCGTTATGCTCTCGAAGACGTATTAGAGGATGACCAATCTGTGGCTTATGGCCATAATATTGTTGAGTCATATTTTGATACTAATATATGGGGATACGGCCATGAAACTCTTGCAGCAGAAGCAGCTGTTGCTCTGAATATGTGGGGTTTCATTGTCCACAAAGTATATGAAACCCTCGACTTATGTGTAAATCAGGGCTTGGCTAAAGATGATAACGGAGTTCATTCTATTGATGAAGCCGTTGCTTATTGGATTGGTAGTAATCAAGAAACAGGAAGTAAAACAAGCGGATATTTGTTGTATAGGTTGGCTGAAGAAGGTGGAGGCTACTTTGACATTGCACAAGAAGCTGGTCAGACTGAAACAAACGAAAAGATTCTTCGATTATTCAAGGAAGCTGCACTACAACTCACATTCACGGATGCTTGTGTTGAAGGAGATGTTGCCATTGAAACCTTAGGAGCTACCGTGGAAAAACTTGTTGCCCAAATGACAATTCCGTTACTTCAGCATCTCATCTACAACTTGAAGAAGAATGACAGGAAGAGAGTAAAGATGTATGCTTTCGCTGTTGTTCCTCTAATTGCTCCATGCGCACAGGATACGTATGACTTCCTGAAATACAAACTTCTTCTTTCAAACTATGAAGTCTATGAAGTGGATACACTTATTGATGCAATCCAAAGTACATATAGTTGCTTGGGACTGAAATGCAGAGATATCGGTGTCTTGAAGGAATACATAACTCCAGTTTGCATTGACAGGGGCGAATTGAAACCGCTTGCAGGATATGTTCCTAGCACAGATGTTCGAGAGGTAGGTATTTTGATGATATCAGTATTGATGCCCAATATGCTATTTTTCAGATTTTCTCACATCGTGTTCTATTCGATAGTTTTCGGACCTTGATGTCGACATTCGATACATAGATATCATGATGCAGAGGCGCGCATACGATGCTGCACTCAAGATTTACAGCTTTGGAAAGCATTCAACAATTGCTACAAATGGGGATAAATCTGTCTTGGCATTGCGTTCACTTGCAATAACAACAGGTCGAACAGTCGTTCCATCCTTTAAAGTATTCACAGAATATTTCTCTAAATTTGGTATGGAATATGCTGATGATATGATTAGACTTCAAATGAGTGCCCCTGTATCAGAAGTATCTGATGAACAAAGGAGAGCTCTTGTAGTAACTGGTTTGAAATACGAAGTCTTAGTTTTTGCTGCTCTTCAAAAGTTGTATAGTGCAGCCGAAGGCTGCTCTGCAGAAAATAATATCCGTTTTGAAGCTGCTATGCAGGAATGGGATGTCGGTGCCGCCATGATTGTCGGGTCTAATCAAAGTCCGTATAGTAATGGAGACTTACTTTACAATCTTGCTGTCTCTATGTGTCCAACGTTCAATACTTGCGACCCTGAAACTGGCAATGCAAAAATTAATCAAAAGATAGAAGAGGCATTATTTGCAGGGAGTTATCAGCTGCGGTTCAAGCAGTGTGAGTCAGTTCGGAACTATGCCAAAACAATCGAAGATTTCATGAAAGTACCATTGATACAAGCTACATTGCACTTTGCCATCAAAAACGAAGACTTGGATGCAGGAACACAAAGTGCAGATTTAGCAGAAGGATATGTATTCTCGAGATCAATTCTGCCATATCTCAATCAAGCGAATCCATCTGCTGCTTCTATCATCAGCAGAAACCTCAACTTCCAATTTACATCCAAACCTGTGGAAGATGGTTCCAAGAAGGTTTTTACTGCCATGAAGGATGCTATTGAGAGCACATCTATTGATTGCAGAGACATAGGGTACATCGAGTCAGGTCAAAATGTTTGTCCGCGTGGAATGCTCCACAGTTCGTCATCAAGAGTTGGTTTATACTTGTCTTCTTCTATTGTATTAATTGCAACATTCCTCTTTGTGGTTGTATAAAAACCAGCTCGACTAATATCTCTTGCATTTTATAAAAATTGAAAATATAAAAAATATATATGTAAACTAAAAGAATGATTTCTGAAACAAGCATTTAATAATTTAAATTTGGATCGATTCACTTTCGTTGCTGTTGCAAAATTCGTTCAGCCATCAATTTCAAGCCACATGCAAGAAGTGATGCATCTTTTCCCGTTCTGGCTAAAAATGGAACAGTTTTCCCATCTACTGTTTCCAGTAGAACAAAACGCTTTTGCCTTTTCTTTTTGTCGGCACCCGTCGATATTTTTTCTTGTGCAAAATTCTTCGGTATGGTTTGAGATATTTTGACTATTTCGGCAAGATTCAAAGCCTCGGACAAACATTTATTTTTTGGCAAATCAGTAGGACTGGAAAAATTACATTTGCTTCCGATTATCTTTGTTTTCGACCTTGTAACAAAGTGTAAAGATTCCACTTTCCCTTTACTTGTCGTTTTGTAATCTAACTTTAGTGTGACCTTGGTAGTTGATAAATTGTCAGCTATTCCATCATCTTTTGGCCACACTCTATCTATTGTCACACCATCATATAGCATCTGCTGGAATTTCTGAGCAAAAACATCAAATTCACTCCACTCTTCATCATACACACTTTCTCCATTTTCAAAGGTATCAATTAGTTCCCTTAATGTGACGAGCTGCTTGCTCTCATCAAATGGAGGCTCTAATGTTTCTGCGCACTTACAAGATGTATCGATTGCCCAATTGTTGCCATTGAATTTAGTTAAATTTTTTGGAGGGGCTGGATGAGGATACATTGTAGATGGCAATTCTAGTCGTCTGAGAGCTCCATTGAATGCAATCGCTTCAGATGGACTCTGGATTTTCCCTGAGAATATTGTCTCTACACTGATGCTTTTACATTTGGGATCATTGTAAAATAGTTTATTCAAGTCGTTTGAAGTGTTGACTTTGCAAGAACATTCAAGATCCATTTCGACACAAAATCTCCCGGCGATATTTGTTAGGATCAACACACGTTCTTTTTGGGTTTTCCCTCCTAATGTGACCGTATTGCCTTTGATCAAAGGATCTATATCTTTTGTATCACGAAGAAAAATGGCACATTCAATCGAGTCAGAATACGGTCTGAATCCACACCCCACTGCATTTCCCTCGATTGAACATGGCGCACTCCATGTTGATTCTTTTAACCTTTTCACAAGTACTCCTGATCCACTAAATGCACCGCTGAGTTTGAGATAAATTATCGCCTCGCTATTCTCAGTATACCATGTGAGTAATGTACTTCTCCTCGCATCTGGGAAGAAAGAGGAAAGATGTAAAGTTTCTTCTGCTAGTCGAGGAAGTAACATGTACCGAGACCCTTTTTTATTTGGTAACCCAAATGACTGTGCAGTTTCTCCAACAATATCGATTTGCATCATTTTCAGCTTTTGTAGATTGGAAGAAGTCGATCGGCATTCTGGTCTTGGAATGAAAGATTCAATGTTGCCTCTGATGATTTCATGAACTCCGTTCGCATCTTTTTGAAAATCATATTCTCGGCAACGAGTAATTGCTTGATGAAAGAACGCTGTTGCTCTCTGCAGATCAATGTTCATATCGATAGACTGCAATCCAAACGGCATTGCCTCAAAATTTCTCAATCCTTCGGATCCTCTCCTAAATACAGTTGCGACAGGCCATCCTGATGATGTTTTTGAAAGAAACATATCGAAGATTTCTCTGTATGAACTTCTCATGCCAATCAATTCAAGCCTCGAGATGAAGTCACATGCCTTTTCATAACCTTGGAAAGTATTGTTCAACGGAACAGCAAACTATGAACGACGATGTTATGGATGAGACAAGGAGTTCGTGTATGAAAAATGGAATACAAATATCATGACAAAGTGTCAAACTTACACTCAAAACATCACCAATCTTTACACCTGCCCTCTCTGCAGTCGACTCTGCAATAACTTCCACAACTACGGCCTCGCCTCCTTCCCCTTCGCGAAGTCGCACGCCAAAGTCGTGAGAGAGATTGGGCTCATTGTAAGTGCATTTCAAACCATTTCCATTTTCTCCTAGGAATATTCTTGTGATACATACAGCTATTGTCTCCTCGAAATTTCCCACGTCAACTCTTTTTCCAGAGCCTCTCTCGCGCAAAGTCTTGTAGAGCATTTTTGCATTTTGTACCATACTAGGCTTCTCCTGTCTTAAATTCATTTTACTGGTATCATCAATAATACCTAGATCAAATTCTTCATTACCAGTTCCACAATTAAATATTGAACAAAAAATATTCTGTTCAGGTGCTCTTGTAGGATTCAAATTTCGCATTGCAAATTTCATCCTTTCCTCTCTCGTACGCTTATATTGATAAGTGAATTCAGTCAAGTTGCTCATCAATGTTTCATCATCATCGTCATTATCTAGAGAATTTTCTTTATTCTGTCCAACAATGATCAATTCTTTGTTTGTAAGGTCTTTGTTATCTTCGTCCATATGATAAATTTCATTCTTATTCTCAGGGTCGACAATAACTATGCCCTTCTTTTCAATAAGTTTTGGATCAATGGGAAATTCATTAGTTGTGTGCGAGTCCGTACCTGGAGACTCTGATGATACGTTTGACGAGGAACTCGACAACTGCTTGGATGAATCTGTTTCAGATTTCTTTTCTGATGAGTGTTCTGAAGAAACAGCGTCAATTTGAAATGAAGTGAAAGTACTCTTCTTTCCAAGGTTTCTCGACATACTTCTTGATAAAGTATTATTCATAAAATCATCCAAACTGTCTACATTGGCAATTACACGATCTTTGATACTATCTAGGTCATCAAAGACATCTTCACTAGATGATTTCCTATCAAGAGCTTTTATATCTCGCTTCACAGCAACACGTTTGCTGTTTTTCATGTTGGAAGGAGGCGGTGGTGGAGGTGGAGGCAGGATTGCGCTCAATATAGCTGTACTATTACTCATGGGCTTATGCTCGTTGAAAGTTTTCTGCTTTTTGTTGTGATTTACTGCAGCATCTGTGATTAAAGAATTGGTTCCAACTGAAGGAAGTTGATAAGGTATCGCTGAAGACCATATATCTTCATCGTCGTTTCTTACATCAACACCGTCCATTCTTTCGAAATCAGATGGTTGCCTAAGCTCTGCATCCGAAAGCAGAGACTGCTGACCTTTTCCTCTCTTACGGAAGTTAAGTCTCTTCATCTAAAATTCTAATGAAAACCCAGTTGGTGTTATGGGTTGCGCATAGGTAGTTGTCGCTTTTGCAAAAAAGAAAAACTCGGAGTTGGATTGAAAGGAAATTATTTGGCGATAAATTTCTTTTTTTGGCACATACTACTATGGTGCCTGTGTCGTCGAGGACATTTCCACACAAGATATGATGAAATTATCACGATTCTGACGGGACCAATTCATAAAGTAGTCATTTGTTTGGTTTTCATCATGTTCTTATCATAACGAGTCTAAAGAAAAAATCATTTAAAATACTACTTTTACCTACAATTCATTTGATCTCCTAGTTCTTGGCATGACAACTTTCTTTTTCTTGATATGAGGTGCATCATACAAATCCTCCTTAAATTCATCTTCGTCTTCGTCTTCTCTTACAATAAGATCTTCATCCCAATCCCTTGTTGGAACCATGTGTTGCTTACCAAACTGTAAGCAAAGATAAAATTAAGATTTGATCAAGAATTAAACACTATTCTCAAAATCAACGGGAGATACAATGAACTCACCTGATCTTCGATTGCAAGTGATCCGTGCTCAGATTCATCATGAAGCTTGTAATGATATTCCGTTCTTCTTTTTGGTGCTTTTGCGCATCTGAAGCCAATATTACCAGTAGATGTTGTTCCGTGTAGTGTTGATCTAGCACCAAGGGTAGCTGCATGATTAAAGCTTCCATCAAGACTATCAACGTAACTCCCTCCTCTTACAATTCTTGCCTTGTGCTTTCCACCTCTCATCCATTCCCATACATTTCCAGTCATATCATAGAATCCATAGTCATTAGGTGGGAATGTTTTCACTGGAGAAGTACCTCTCCACCCATCTTCAGCTAGATTTTCCCACGGGAATTCGCCGCTGCCCCACAGATTTGCATATTTTTTTGCCATGTCAACAGAATCATCATCACCCCAACTATAAAGAGTTCTATTCTTTGGTCCATAATGACCAGCTCTTGCCGCTGCTTCCCATTCCCACTCACCAGGCAATCTCTTTCCCTTCCATTTACAATACTCCGCAGCGTCTCTATGAGACACATGGACTACTGGATGATTCTCACGGAATTTATAACTGCTACCTGGTCCTTCAGGTTCACGCCAATAGGCACCATCTACAGCAACCCAGTGCTCCGCTTCAGGATCTTTTTCATGCTTATGCAACTCATCAGCATTTGGTAAAAAGCTGGAAAGTACAAAACTCCACCCAAAATTTTCGGCTTCCGTCTTGTAGTACAGAGATCGTACAAAAATGCCAAATTCTTTGTTCGTAATCAAAGCTTCATCCATGAAAAAAGGATCTACGTGAACAACTTTGGGAGGATTCACACCTCCATCTAATTCATGATTGTCAACATGACCAAAAGGCTTTGGACCCTCCGGATTCACTTGTCCATGTCTTTCTGCAATTACTTCCTCGCGTGTTTTTGGCATATCTGGTTTGGCATTTTTATGAAGTGATAGATCTTTCTCCTCAATTTCTTTGTGTGTTTCGTCAAAACTAGTTCCAAAAATATACTTAATTCCATTTGGCTGGTCATGTGTAATGCGATGAGTTTCATTCTTTGCTCCCATGTAAATCATACCTGGGTGATCTTCTTCATTTGGATCCGGATGCGGGTCAAGTGCAGATCCTATCTCGGCGTCTTCTATTTCTTGAGCATTTAAGAATGTAGAACATTTAAAAGCTTGAAGAGATAGTAGCAGAACAAGATTTTGCCTAGTCAATGCCGTTTTGAATATCATAGCTATTTGTTTTTCTATGGAATTCTTTGTGATAAGTGGTTGGTATTGTGTTGTCTTTTTCAAATTGTTTCTACCTTCGACTGATGTAAGTTGTTGAAGGAATCAGGGCTGCAATTTCTTTCCTTTCCAATAAGCCTTTCAAATTGTATAACTCTAATGCATAGATTCTTTGCTTTGTAGTTTGTGTAGTGAGGTACTTAGACTAACAGCAAGTCTTAGACACAACATTGAACATGTCCAATGTGCATTACATAGATGTGTTTTCGTCATTGTTTCAAATTTTGCTACAAACCCCAACTTTCTGGGGGGAGAGAGAAAAGAGAAACAATAACCTGAACGGGAAGAGGTGAAATCGAACATGCAAGGAAGGAGGAAGTAAATGTTAATGTTGCAGTCTAAATACATGCGTGGTATTTCATTTATATAATAGATTTCCTTTGTAGTTGAGTAAAAAATCTGCACTCCAGATGCATATATAATATCTACATTTCATGATACAGAATATTGCTATTTTTATTTCAGTGAGAAATTTATGCACTTCCACGTCCCTTCTTTACTGGTACTACCTTCTTTACTCCCTTCGCGCGTCTGTTAGCCTGGTATACAGCAGAGTATTTAGCAAGAGCATCATTCTTAAGGTCAGGTCTGTAGAAGTTATCAGCAATACTCTTCTCGATGGTAGCTACTACCTTCTTGAATGGCTTGTTGATAGGGGTCTCAGCAATAGCAGTGGTGGAAGCAGCCTTGGATGCGGTCTTGGTGTAAAGAACAGCAGCATCATCCTTGGAAGCAACTCCTACAGCTTGAGTGGAAGCAATTCCAGACTGCTTGTAAGAAGAAAGGGAACGAAGGTTGTTCTTCTCAACAGAGAAACGCATAGTTCCGGAACGCTTAGTGCGTCCATTAACCTTCTTCAAGAAAGAGTTGTTGTTCTTAACACACTCCCAGATAAGCTGATTAGATACTGCTACCATTTTGAAATATTAATAAAGTGACTATTGGAAAAGAAAACATGTTAGAAGCATGATAAAACAATCTACTTGCAGAGGATGATACGCTCAAATTTCATTTTCTTCCGACATTTTCAGCAGCACGGTTGCTATTCCATTGAGAAATCCTATAGATATTTGTAAATTTCTTTCGTCACCTGTGATTGCCAATATAGCCTCTTCATCGCAATTGCGAAGGTTTGATACTGATACAACATTTTTTCTTCTCCAGACCAAACTTTTTTCTTTCATAATTCTCCTTTTCTAGGTTCCATAGAATTCGAAGAGGATTGAACGTTTCCTATCTTCCTACAGTATCTTGTTATTGTTGCCTTGAAAAATCCTGCAACATACGTCTCATCTTGTCCAAACACCAGAAGACATGGCTCAGGTTCATGCTAACATGCATCCTAATGAATAATCTCAGACCTGTCGTCACAATCCCCAACCTTTTTGCCACTCCACATATAATCATAGGCAACAAATCTATTTTTTCCTATCATGTTCTTGAGCGTATCATCCTTGCATCAAAGCTAAGCCGTCGTACCTTGCAAGCAAAAGTGGACCTAAACGTAGCTACTAGAGAGGTAGTCGATGTTTTTTCTTGTGTTTCATGCAGTTGAAATTTGAGTAATGCGGTAAATTCACACGTACGTATATGGATACTGCAACTGCCTAAATTTTGCGGTTAAATTTTGGCGCGAAAATGACAACCACTGAAATCAAGAAAACTAGTCCTCACAACATCCATCCAACACTTTTCACACTCACAAAATTTTACCGTCGGTGAGTTGATGCATCTTATGTGCTATCCAATGTTGACCCGACGCTGATATAACCCGCACTCTTCATGATGCGTGGAATGAGATGTGGAACAAGTGAGGAATCCATTCCTTGCGAATGGCTCCAACTCTAGAACCTGTTTCTTCCATACACATGTTTTTCTGTGGCTTTCAGCGTCGAAAGAACTCATATCCTGAAACAAAACGCTCATCATTTGATACTCTTCTCACAATTCAACCTTTTCTCTTTTAGATTTTGCAAATATGGGAGCATACAAGTACATGGAAGAGCTTTGGCGTCACAAGCAAAGTGATGCACTTCGTTTCCTTCTTCGTGTAAGAGCGTGGGAGTACCGTCAACGCCCAAAGATGGTTCGTTGCAGCAAGCCAACCCGTACCGAGAAGGCTCACCGTCTTGGATACAAGGCTAAGCAGGGATACGTAATTGTACGCATTGGAGTACGTCGTGGAGGACGCAAGCGTCAGAACCACAGAGGTATGGTATTCGGAAAGCCAAAGCACCAGGGTATCAACCACCTCAAGTTCGAGCGTAACCTTCAATCTGTAGCTGAGGAGAAGGTAGGACGCAAGTTCTCCAACCTTCGTGTATTGAACTCTTACTGGATTAACCAGGATGCAACCATGAAATACTACGAAATTATTCTTGTAGACCCATCCCACACCAAGATCCGTAACGATCCTCGTATCAACTGGATCTGCAACCCAGTTCACAACCACAGAGAGTGCCGTGGACTTACTTCTGCTGGACGCAAGTCTCGTGGACTTCGCAAGAGTGGACACCGTGCAAACGGAATCAAGGGAGGTTCTTACCGTGCTGCGTGGCTTCGTCGCAACACTATGCGCCTCAAGCGTTTCCGTTAAGCGGATCGTTAGTGGTTTGGATGTTTGGACGGCATGGAGGACAATTAATGGGCTGTTGTGGTGAAGTGCTTAAAGTTCTAGTGTTTATGGCAGTGCGGTTGTATTGTGCATGTGTTCAATGAGAATTTTATTGTGTTGAATTGTAGCGGTTCATCGTTTGCCATGGACGACATCCTAATATCACGGCGTAATAATAAAAAAAAGAATGTTTAAAAACTTTTGTCTAATAGTACCTTGTACGTACAATAGCAATGTATTATTGTTTCGTCGATTGCTGTGTTCTGTGTTGAAGAAGAGTTCACCATAAATATTTGGAAGAAAGTTAACTAACATTATTTCATCCTGTCAAATAGCATCCTGATTGCATAATAGAGAGGGGATAAGACCAAAGATACATCTTTTTCACAATTTCTAATCACATGTTTTTGATGAGAAAAATGAACAGGTATCTCATGAAGGAAGTCCAAATGATGCCAAAGGATTGACAAGTACACGAAGAAGAAATTAAATACACTATACAATGCCTAAGCAGCTAAAATTGAGCAACTCTATATTGGTTGACTGTGGGGGCTGTGATCGAAGAAATTCTGTAAGTTGCTTCAGAAAACTCTTTCGGACTTCTTGATGATAAATTTAACAAAAATGAGAAAAGCTAATTATTTTTAGTCTGTCAGTGTCAGCTGGAATACAACAGGAAGAGTATTAGCGTCATCATCTCATAATACTGCCAAACTATGGCCAACAGAATTCATACCGACATCCAGCTCAACTTATCCAAGTGTCATTAGGGAAACGACAACCTTACAACATAATGCTCCTGTCGATCGGGTTCGATTTCATCCAAAGAATCCTTCTATTCTCTGTACAAATGTAGAAGATAAGACTGTTCAACTTTGGGATTTGAGAGAAAATCATGGCAACAACAACAATCACACAAGATCGTCGACATCCTCGACTGCATTTGCAAAAATTCCACTCAAGTCATCCAAAGGAAATTGTGCTGCTAGTGTGGAATGGGAAAATGTGAATTCTGATAATCATTTAGTTGTTACTGAGAAGGATAATACAGTACGTGTTTTGGATGTGAGAAAACTGCGAGGAGCGTCGACATCTGCTACAGAGGTCAAAGTTTTCCAATTTGAAAATGTCTTGGCAGAAACACATTTCTCGCCATCTGGAACTCATTTAGTATCTGCGGCGAGAAGAATAACTGATGGTATGGGACTTATTCATGTTTATGATTGGAAAACTGGTAAAGACAAGCCATGTGAGCACACTTTTGTCGGTCACAGTGGACCTATTTATACTTTAAGTTTCTCTCCTGATGGCAAACGTCTTGCTACTGGAGGAAATGATGCATTAGTTGGCTTGTGGGATGTCAAATCCATGGTATGTGAAAAAACTATATCAAGACGAACAAAGTTCATCCGCAGCGTGGCATTTTCTTTCGATTCAAGCATGTTGGCTTGTTGCAGTGAAGAGGCTGGAATTGATTTAGCTGACCCTGTATCAGGCGAAGAAATTGGAATTCTTAGTCTCGAAAAGAGAAATGATCGGAGTAGAGGTGCTGCCGTAGGTTTTGGTTGTGATGAGATTGAATTTTGTCCTAAAGCTCCTCATGTAATTGCATGCGCAAGAGGTGAAGTCAACCCGAACACTCCCCAAGTCTCAATTGCAAGGGTCAATCTTGAAAATATATAAAAATAAGAATTGATAGGAAAACATAAACACATCCCATAATTATATTCTCTCAGATCTAAATCTTTCTTTTCGACATAGAAGGAAAAAGAATATTTGGAAACTTCTTGGATATAGTCACAAACTCATCAAAACTAAGTACTCCATCTCCGTTCTTATCTACTTGAGCCATGATAGTCTCAGCTTTTCGGTTTACCTCAGCAGTTGTTTTAGCCATGTGGTTTGCTTTCAATATATTGACCAATTCATTCTTCGTTATGACACCATTGTTATCCTCGTCAAAAAGTAAAAAGGCAAACTTCAATCTATTGAAAGGCAATGCGTGAGAATTCGCTTAAATGTGAAAGAAAATTAAACAAAATACCAAACTTACTTGTCTTCTTTTCCAGCACCTGTGAAATTCGCAAGAGCAATCAAGACCTCCTTTGCATCAATCATGCCAGATTTTCGATAGTCGTATTGAGAGAAAACTACCTCACATTCATAGTCTGGATCGAGTTGAAGCATGTCGCAGAACTCAATGTAATCAATCAAACCAGTATTGTTTTTGTCTATGGAAATATATCTTTTGTGAGCTTTTTTGATTGACTCTGGTTTGAGATTTTTCTCCCTAGCAAAGTCTTCTAATAGCTTTCGTTTTGAGTCTCTTGCATGGGCAGCTGCTTGTAGAGACAAAGATGAACTTTGCGATCCTTGGGCCATCATTCCATGCTTGCCTCCTCTTCCCAATCCATGAGGAGCACTCTTTCCTCCAGTAACCATTTTGTAAAATTCATCAAAGCTCACCTGACCATCTCCATCTTTATCCACCATTCGTATCATCTCATCCACCTTTCATTCAATTCAAGGTTAGTCCACCTAAATCCAAATAAAAACAAAACCTTGACGAAAACATATACATACCTCTTCATCTGTAACTCTTTCACCAATATTGACTAGGACATGCCGTAATTCAGCAGCCCCTACGTAATTATTTTTATCTAAATCAAAGGATCGAAAAGCATCTAGAATGTCTTGGTCCGAGAATTCTGAGGATTTCGATTTTGCTTCTGCCTTGGACTTTGGTTTAGATTGTATATCGTCTTCTGTGTGAAAGTCAGCCTTGAGAACCAAATCTCCAGCCAATGATCCTTGATTGTCAATAACTTCAATGTTTCCTTCAAAAGTTTTGAGTGCCATCCAATCTAATATACTGACACTTGCTTTCCCCATGAATCTATCTTTACCGACGGGTTCTTCATCAAATATCTCAATTTCCATATTCTTCTCGGTAGTGATTTCGAACTCAAAAGTTTTATTCCATGAAGGATTCTTTCCACCTTCAGTATGTACAGGTGTTTTTACTTCATTGTTACCGACTTTAAGTTTTACATATGGATTTGCAGGTCCTAGGGTACCAATACCAGCTTTCAAACTCTTTCCACGGATAACAGTCAATATAAGCTTCCCAAATGGCTTCATAGGTTCTATGGAAAATGGAGGTTTGAAGGAAACAACGTCTGCTGGAGGTGGTCCGAGTTGTGAAATATCCGTGGGATATGGTGAATTCGGATATTTAGATTTCATGTTGGAAATGGGAGTAGATGCAAGATTGATTCTAGGATCTCGTGCTGTAGAAGGTAACGGTGCCCCGGAGGGTGTATTTTGCTGCTTCCTGCTGTCGAATCGACCTGGTCCCTTTGGAGTCATCGAGGCGGCACTTAACTGACTATGTGGACTTCGACTACCAGCTATTTCCACCTGGTCCAATGTTCCATGCGCTGGAGATGTATTTACATGAAGTGGGGGGTTCATATTAGGACGGATTCCCTGGAGCACATTTACCATTCCAGGAGGAGGTCCTCTTGGTGGCTGTCCAAGTTTCATGTTTGGTGCAAAGCCATTTCGAGCTGGGCTCATACCTGGATTTCCAAAGGCCATGGGATTCATTGGCATCACTGAACTTTGACTATTTAGGTGTAATGGTGAATGTATACTTGCCATATTATAGGGACTCGATGGAGGAGGTCTGTTTGGTCTCGTTTCAAAATTTCTTCCATGCATTTGACCGTCAAGGTTACGATTGAGATTCATAGGTGCTCCAATAGAATGTCTTCTAGATATGTCTGGACCATTTGCAGATGGTGGTTTCGTGGGCATCCTATATTGGCCTCCAACAGGAGGCCCATTCGGAGGAGCAATGGATGGTGGCGGTCCTATTTGATGAATAATAGAGAAAGATTAGGTATTCTGAAATGATTATCAGATGACACGTTGTTGAAGGTACTTACGTCTTCGATTACGGTCACTTGTGAATGATGAATTTCTTCGTCCTGGAGGATCAAGAGAAACAAATCGATTATCTCTTACTATTGTTTCACTCATAAATTCCAGAACTACCTTTCAATTGACTATAGTTTCAAAACATGCAAAGATTTTCCTTCTTTTCACTTATTCATGAGGCTTGTTCTTGTGTCACATTCTCTGGTGAAGTGTGAAGTAAGTTCATTAGTGTACTATTTGAGACACCAAAAACAACAAGTGTGGCATCGGATATCTCCTGTTCTTTTCTTTGACTTTTTCATTCGAATGCATGTTGGATGAACCAAAGAACCATGGTCATTCCAATATGTCGAACTTAATTCAATCTTCTTCTTCACTCTCCGAAGAATTGAATACTCACATTTCAGATTTGTTTCTAGGTCCCACTCAAGGTATCGAAAAAGCACTTCATTATATTCTTGGTTTGATACAGGAGCAGGACAAAAAGCATGTCTTTCTACGTGAGCAGAATGAGGAACTACGGGACCAAAATCAAGCTCTTTTGAAAAATGTGTCGACTTTACAAGAATCGAATCTGGAAATGCTAGACAAGTTGAAATATGCTAATGAGATTCTGAAAGACAATCATATCCTTCAATCAAAAGTGAAGGTATTAGAAGAGTCTACACAAGATTTGAGAGAGGAATTGTTTGCTAATAAGTATGATTTAAAAGCACTCCAATTTGAGGTGAATGTCATGTCCCACAATCTTCAGCTTGATGATGATGACATGGAAGAGTCACACGAGGGATGTGTTGATCCTACTGATATCGAGAAACAAGATTTCGATAATTATTCTTTAGTAGGAGAGTCGATTGACTTGGATAATGAAGAAAGGGAGCAAAAGGAATCATCTTCTGGTGAGCCATCTTCGGAGGAGGTTCCAATGGATATATCAACTGATGATCAAGAAGAATTACAGCCAGAAGGAAAGACAGTTTCCGATGAAAATGATGCAGAGAAAGAAATGGTTTGTGATGTCAATAGCAAAAATGATGAAACTCAGAATGTGGATACTGCGCTCAAAACAAAGAATTCAAAGTGGAATATTGTAAAATCTCGACGAGCTTCTATTGTCACGACAAGAGAACTGAAGAAAGATAAAACGTTGTCTGCAAGATTGAAACGACTCGAAAACGATGCAGAGTTGATGCAGACTGAAGTGAATGATATAAAGAACATGCTAGATAAACTTCCTGGTACCATCCCTTCATCTTCATCGCAATCTGATTTGCAACATTTCAACCGAAGAGTATCCTTGGTAGAGAGCTTTCTATCAGGATTTGGTGCCATGGATAATGATGGTGCAAAACACCGTTTCATTGAAGACCCCGAAATAAAGGAGGAAGTAGACGAGGAAGTAAATAAAAATGATGCAACAGATTCTTCTCTGAAAATATCATCATCTGGAGTAGAATCAAGTAAAAATCATGGCGACTCGTGTTTGGCTGCTTCGGAGCCATCTACATCCAATATAGAGTCTACGATAGCACCTATTGAGATGCATTCACCAATCTCTAGTGACAGACCAAACACTGGTACCACAGTTGTTCAGACAACATTTACACAGAGTCAATCAGATAATGACGAAGCAACAAATCAGAGTGAAAGCAAAGAACCATCGAGTAGAATCACAAACGCGTTTGATGCGGACAATACAAAAGTAGCGAATTCAAAACGCCAGGGTCTCCTGCTGCACCTAATTGATCAGGAGAAGAGGCTAAAGAAAAACATTTCGAATATTTCCAGCAGACTCTTGAAATTAGAGTCAAATTGTGAAGAGTCGCGCAAGGCAAGACTGGTAATTACAGAGCCAGCTGATAGCGATGTTGACCCAATACACTCACTAGAGCAGCAAGATAGGCAAGTAAATGCCACCAATGAAGAAATCGATCAAGTCAAAATTTCTATACAAGCTATGAAGGAACAGCTTGATACAAAAGTATCTAGAACTGAGTTGAACAATGAAATGGCAAAGTTGAGCCAACAGACCCACAATGAGTCAATGGAATTAGTAGATGAAGTGTCAAACGAAGTCAATTCTCCTACTGTTCAAGAGCAAATCAATCTTCTCGATAAACAAAAGGCAAGTAAAACTGAAGTAAATGACAAACTACAGCAAATATCAACTATGGTGGATTCTTCGATGGCATCGAACGAGGAGTCTTTACAAAGAATCTTTGACAATGTCAGCGATTGTAAGGAAAGGATTGCCTTTTTGGAAAATCAAGGTCCAACTGAGGATGTATTGTCCTTATCTGTCGAGGAAAGAATACGAAATGCAACAGAATCTATTACCTCAAACATGAACGACGTTATATCCACAAGACTGGAGGGTTTGAAGGTCGTAGAGAAAGAAATGGATAGGATTACATCAAAACTAGCCGACAAACCGGATCAAAAGCAGATTACTGAAATGTTGCAAGACCTGGAGAAGTCAGTCCTCAAGCATGTCGGCATTGACGACACAGTCAAAGCAGCATTGGCCAATGTAAAGTCCGATCTGAATGATAAAGTTACACGAGAACAAGTTTTGGGCTTAGTAAAGAAGCTACTTAGGGGTACCAAAGAAAGAATTACAAAAAATAGTGGTTTAACAGGAGATTCTCTAATGATTGGCTACAAGTGTATTGGTTGCAATGATGTCCATCCAGATGGGGTAAATCATTCCATGGCTACAAAAGTAAATCATAATGCCCTTCCTCTTGGAAGATCAATGACACCACCAATGTTTCCATATTGCCAATCCCTTGGGACTTCCTCTATGCCTAAGCGTGTCATTGTTCCATTGAGACGAAGGTCTACTGTAACTACTAGAGTTCGTCCACAAATGCGATCTTTACATAGAAAAACCAGGTGACAGGTTGCAAACTTTTCACTTTATCTCTTGTGCTCCCTATCGTTATATAAATTAAGAGAATCAATATTCATTGTACAGTAGTGACAAACTCGTACAAGTATAAATGAAAATACCAAAGAAAGTGAAATTATGTAAAAAAGGTTGCAGTTAGGATTTTTTGGCGCGAAAGCAATGACCGTTTTCTGAGATGGAGGATCTCTTCTGATGAGCAACCACAACGGGAGAACCCCTCGCTCTTATCAAAGCACATTCTATCTCTATGATAGAATCTTTTGTATGAAACAGTACAAATTCACTCACCATGTCTGATTCTCACTACAATACAAAAGATTCCAATACTGTTGGGAATAAAAATCGAAAAAGGTGAGTTCTACCTGTGGATTGGAAGGTATATTCTCACCATCCGAATCTTCGCAAAAAAAGATGTGTTTGATCCTCACTGTTCGGAAGCCGCCTGTCAAAAGCTATTTTAGTTCTGCACGTCAAAACTTCTTTGATCTTTGGAGAGCTTTTTACTTCTTATTGGATATCGCTTGATTGGATGGGAGACCCTTTTGAAAAGACACATCAATCTCAACGAACGAACATGACTAAGTAAAACAAAGGAATTAAAACTTTGAAGTATTCAGTATCTTTTTGGAGATTCTCTCTTTGACCCATCTAGAAAGAAATACTCAGTTGAATACAACTCTGCTTGATCATCTGCCTCATTCTTTTCTAGGTTTCAAGATATTTCGTGCTCTCTCTCACCCTTGCCGTTATCTTCATAATATTGGCTTTATTCATAACTTACTCATTCATTTCAACATAGTTGTGGTGTAGACACAGAAACAAAAATGTTTGAGTCATCTTTTGCTTCGCTTTCTCTTGACTCAATGAATAAAGGAGGGAATAGACCTCCAGCATTGTCAGTCTCATCTTTGTCTAGTATCGGGGAGGATCTTCATTATAAAAATAGCAGTTCCGATTTCTCAAATAGCAACAACCATGCAATCTTCAACGGAATGCCAGGCTCGCCTTTGTCGACAACATCATCCACAAGAAGCTCTCGTATTGCTGGTGGGTCAGCCTTGAACTCTCCAATTGGATTCAGAGGTTCTCGTTCAGACGCAGGCTTATCGAACTCATTGGGTTCTCAAAAATATGCCACTACAGAAAATACTCTATTTTCAGGAGGAGGAATCCATAAGTCTTTGCCTACCTTTCAAGAACACTTGACTAATGAGTCTGGGTATATGCTACAAAAGACAGCCTCGTTTCCATCTCGTCAAGATGAAAGATCTCATTCACTCCACGACCTATCGTCCATCCCTCAACCTAGACGTTATTCTTCAGACACTACTGAAAACTTGATGCATTCTTCATCTGGAATGTGGAATGTATCAAACAGTAGATCAAACACATCATTAAGTAATATGGGGTGTCTTGATGAAAATGAGCAATATCTTGGAAATAGACATAGAGCGACATCTGCTAATGATATTGAAGGGGAGGTCTTTCAATATACCAACGTTGAAAGCATTGGCAGTTTCCATAGAGAAGGAAGCTTTAGTAAAGGCGAAGAGAGTCCAGCTTCTATGCACTCTTCAATTCACTCTATCCCTTTCGATAATAGTCTACATAATCAAAGGCAGAGAGTGAAGTCGGCTGATTTTGTACACAGATCTCGGTCCAGTGATTGGACTGAAAGGTCGTCTTCTATCGGTCATTCTCAATACATGACTGGAAACTACATCAATAATAGACCTCGCTCATTTTCTTCAGGTCCTGCGACGTCTGTTTCACCAAGTTTTCCATACCAACATCAGGCACCTCATATGAAATTGAATCAGGGATACTCAGACATGCGTATCGTTGACAATGGAACACTAATGGGAAAGAATATGCAGGTAAGATACTCCCTCTTTTGTCCCTCACTAAAAATGCAACATCCAATGCTAACACTACTTTTGCTTTGCATAGAATTATGATTTAGATAATAACACTCCACATGGAACACCATACTCGAGTGAACATCAAGTTCGTGTAAATCAGAACAGCTATCAAGATAGAATCATTCATTACCCAAATGGTGCGCAAAATTATCAAAACTATCCTCGTCCTCAAGGAATGCCAGGGAAAATTCCAAATACAGTTTACACCGTCAAGTTTAAAAGATCACAGAAGAACTTTTTTCTCGCCGATCATATCAATGGGGATATTAAGATCGGATCATATGTGAAAGTTGAAGCTGATAGAGGTGAGGACCTCGGTATTGTACTAAGCCGCATCCCGATTGAGAAATTCAATCCAGGAACAAGACTTAATGGACCAAATGCAGGCATCCCAGATTTGCAGCTCAAACGAATCAACCGTCTTGCTTCAGACCAGGAGATTGCTCTTTTGAGACTGAAAGAGGAAGAAGAGGCCGAATTACTCAAAATATGTAGAACAAAGACACTTCAGAGAGGTCTTCCTATGAATGTAGTGGATGCAGAATATCAATTTGACCGCCACAAGCTTACGTTTTTCTTCGAAGCAAGCTGTCGTGTCGATTTTAGGGAGCTAGTTCGTGACCTCTTCAGTATCTACAAGACAAGAATTTGGATGCAACAAATTGATAAAGTGACAGCTACACAGGGTCCTCTTCACAGAGATTCTAATCCGTCATTTAGTAATGCTTACGGACTCGAAAGTGCAACCACAGTGAATGCAGTTCCTCCTTACTATGCTACAGATGAGACGGCAGGACAGTTGAAACATTCAAATACCATGTATTAGAAAAGAAGAAAAATACACTCATATACGAGTACATATATATCTGGCATCTCTCATCAATCAAAACGAAATATGAGAAAACTTCTTTCGTTTTGAGAAATGACATATGTCATCATTGTTTTATAGAATTCTTAAAGCTGGTTCTTAGAGAAAATACAACCAGACAACTACAACATATCATATACCACATAGGATATCATCAATACTACAGATTGAAAAGCTGGAATTGAAATGAATATTCCGTTTGCTACTTTAGAGATAATAATAATAAATACGTTGTTCTTCAAAAATCGCTTTTGCCTTTATTATGATGAAGCAAATTTGCGAGGAGAAAGCTTTTCTGAATTGCTAGCACCATCATTTTCTTACACAAAACTATAATCTTCAAAGAAGCTTCTCTCTCTCAGAACTCAAAAAATGAAACGATGAGGAAAATAGCTTGAAAAATATCTCACTCGGATTTTTATATCGTTCCAAATTTTGATATGACACAAATTTGGTAGAAGATGAAGTGAATTGACTCGAACCACGAGTCGTTTCTATTCTATCTAGCTCCATATGAAATACTCACATTCATGGCATCTCTGTGCTTTGCTCATTCTTGGATAAAGTGGCTGTTGAATGAACCCTGCAACTCTTCGAACTCATCTGGAATAAAAAGAACCCCTGCTTCAAATAGTGCACTATTCATAGAGCCTCCATCATGAGACCTTGTTTTCAAAGTCTGAGCGTTCTATTGTTGCTCTATGGTGATAGTATTCTTCAGCAGGCATCGGCTGTCGATCATCGTGCAGTAGGGATACAGCCAACTCGTCGCCTTCGCAAAAGCCGAAGAAAGAGTACAAACGATGAAAATAACGCTTCACTTGAAATCGATGTAGCTGAATTGAAAAGTAAATTCATAGGACCATTGGCGACAACTTTATCACTGGTTCGCTCATATAAAAGTAAAAGTCATAAGAGCTCATCTAAATCTCCAAAGAGTGTAAAATGTTCAAAAAGTAAAAAGAGCAAATCTTCGAAATCATCAAAATCGTCCTACGATTGTGAAGAAGAAGTGAGTCCTACACAATCACCTTCAGTAACAACAGTGCCAACAGTGCTAACAGCACCAACAGCATCTCCAACCTTGGAATGCGAAACCCGAGCATCGCGAGAATCTGCAGCTAATAGTATTACACAAAGCGTCTCAGGTTCAATCCAACCTGGTTCAAGTCAGGAGCTAGCTTTGAATTGGTTGATCAATGAAGATACTTCAAATGCCTGTGAATCTTTGACAGAGATGACGGTAAGCCTTCTCATTGTATTTGTATCAAGTTAGATCACGTTTCAAATTTTTGCAAATCTCACTGGACTTCCCTTCCTCTTTAAAATGTCACAATGAACATATCAGAATCGATATGCACTTGCAGTCTTTTATTACTCAGCAGGAGGAGAAAATTGGTATGATAATACAAACTGGCTCGACCCAAACACATCTATATGCGATTGGTACGGCGTAAGATGCGATGAAGATAGTATACCAACAGAATTGAGATTGTCAAGCAACTCCATGAGTGGAACTCTTCCAGAGGAGATTAGTGCGATTAATAGTATGACAACACTGCAGTTCTTTCAAAACGATCTGGGTAGTGGAATTCCTTTGTCAATTTATTCTCTTCCAGCTATCAGAGCAGTAGATTTCGAGCAGAATCAATTTACAGGAGATTTATTTCCTACAGAAATCTTCGGCGCATCTTCTACATTGAAATTCTACCGTGCAGGAAATACAAATCTTACTGGCACAATACCATCTTCAATCAGTCAGCTATCAGGACTGAAACAACTATGGATTGCAGAAACTGATGTAGCAGGGCCCATTCCACCAGAATTTACACAGTTGGTGGATTTAACTAGCTTTATTGCTTACAATTGTTCGCTCACAGGAAGTATACCGGATAATATTGGAGACTTGAACATGCTGGAGGTATTTGATGTTGGTTTCAATCAGCTTACTTCTAGTTTACCAGAATCTCTAGGGAGCCTCACTAAAATTGAGAAAATGTACATCAACAACAACTTGTTGAATGGAAAAATTCCTGAAAGTATGAACGCGTTGGTCGACATTCAGGAATTGTTGGCAGAAGAAAATGATTTTGAAGGTGCACTACCTTCAGGTTTCAGCAGTTTTCAACGTCTAGAAAACATCACGTTTGCCGACAATAATTTGGATTCACAGCTTCCTTCATTCCAGTCTGCCTTTTTGACTTTTGTTGATTTTCGAAACAATGGTCTGACAGGTACTATTCCTTCAACTATATTCGATTCGGATAAGCTATCCTCTTTGTTGCTCAGTGGAAATAAGATTGGTGGCCCCATCCCTCCAAACTTTTCTAACTCAGCTTCTTTGAGCGATTTATGGCTCAATGATAATGAACTCATTGGTCCGATTCCATCCCCATCGGAAGGTCAATTGCAAAACATTCAAGAAGTTTTACTTTATGGAAATCTTCTTACTGGACCAGTACCCGAGCAATTTTGCGACTTGCGGGATTCTTTGCCACTTTTTGACACACTTGAGGCTGATTGTGGAGGTCCTTTACCTCAAAATACATGCGAGTGCTGTTCAATATGTTTGCTTGGGCAATCTTCCAGCGGTCAAGAAGTTGATCAGGGTGGTGAAATGGACGAAAGTGAGGGCGATATTAATAATAGTAATAGCGCAGTTCATGGATACGGGATCTTTTAGATATTTAAATGTTTGTGAGATAAAAGTTAATGTCATTCAAGATAAGAAAATAATAAGTTCGAAGTATATTTGTTCTGTAACTAGAGGACTGCCTGCACATCATTCTTCCATCTATTCCACAAAAAATGTATCAAGGAAAGAAGTTGGGATCATTTGCTGCGACATTGACTGAAATCGCAGGAAGCTTTTACAAGCGGGATCGAGCTCTTTTGCTTCGGGAAGATATAGAAGAACAAAGCAGTAAGGTACAAAACACGAGGAAACGGAAAAAGTGAACGAAAGCTGAGGAACGAGAATGTTACAAATATCTAATTCATATCCAATAAGGAAAATCTTTACTGACTTCGGATCAAAGGAATCTCATCAAGACTCATTTCAATTAATAGTAACGTTTATTCAATTAAAGCATTTCCATGCTTCAGTGTATTTTCCCATAGCTTCGCACTTTGTATCAATGCAGTGTTCAAGGATGCAACATAAGTATTTTTCAAGCACAGTATCCCATTCGATCAACTGTTCCATCATTCTCATCTCTCAAACATCTTCACATTGGACAAGTGGACATTTGCGAAAGGCTTTCACCATCTAGTCATCCCTCTTACCAGACAAAGGAGTTCTCTATTTTGTTGCTGGTATGCATTCTCCACCTGAACATTGAAATCTGCTCGTCTCCGACTCCGCTCCCTTCTTCTTCCGGCAGCGAGCAGTCATTGCGTCAAATAGATCCATCAACAGTCAGAACATTGTTTGTAAGAGTGATCTGGAGGAAAAGAGGACTGCTAGTTTTTCAATAGTCTAGTTCAGTTTTTGTGTGCACAATAGCAGCAAAATAGCATTGAAAATTTTCATTTTTTCCGCATTCTCGCGGAAGATCGGATAAATAGAAACTCCGAATACCCATATATAGCTACTTCAATAGCTTTATACGAAGTGAGTAGTGAAAAAAAGTGAAAAGGCAACTCTCTTCCTAAACACCAAACCTAACCACTATTTATTTCATTTCATTCATTGATAATTACTTTACAACAAAAGTACAACCATCCCGGCGACCATAGCGATTTTCTTGTAGTATCTAGTAAAGGTTCCACCCCAAAAAAGTCAGAAAATATCATATAGAAAAACTAAAAATGGCATCTAAAATCTTACCACTTGAATTAATCGACAAAGCAATCGGATCCAAAATATGGATATTGATGAGGGGACAAACAGAAATAGTTGGAACACTTAGGGGGTTCGATGACTATGTGAATTTAGTTCTTGATGACGCAGTTGAATATAGTCCTGATGCACATGGTGAAGTTGTAAAGACAGAGTTGGAGAGTGAGATTTTGTTAAATGGAAATCACGTCACTGTTTTAATTCCAGGGGGAGAGGGACCAGAGAATTCGTTGGCATCATCAGCATAGTTGAAATTAGAACTGATTGGGACAAAGTAGTAAAAATTTGAAAGGATACAGTAATTTGAAATCAAGAATTAAAAATCGAATTCGGATAGCATCACGGAACAACGAGTTGTAACTGCTAAAGAAATAAGTTATCAGTCAGGTATGCAATCCTTGAAATGATACAAAATAATTGCTATAATCTTTTGCAAAATCTTCGAGTCAAGGAAAAGAATGAACGTCAAAGAAAGATTCATCGCATCATTGCATTGTCTCTGGCACTTTTCTCTGAGAAGGATGCAAAGGATGCGACAAAGTTTGTTGAAGATTTCATTGAAACTTCTACTTCAAGTCACGACCTTCTGATCCGCGAAGCTTGCATTCGTAGTACTTGTTTCTGTATGAAAGAGATTCTAAAGAACACAGACACGTCCCCACCAAACTACGTTGAAACACTTGTAATTGAAACAATGCTACTACAAAGTTTCAAGTTGAATTTAGAAAATCCCCACCAAGGTTCTACTTCATGCAAGCATTTGATTCTAGAGACACTGTTAATGATTGTTGACTATTTTGAAGCAAATGTGAAAGATCAAAGTTTGGTCTTTCAATTCCTCAGTAGATTAGAGAATACCCAACTCCTATTGTCATTGACATCACTACTAGCTGCTTCTCGAGGAATCGATCCAACAATTGATCTGGCCATATCTTCTTTATCTAAACTTCAGCATATTGTTTTCAATGCCCAAGAGATGAAAACTACTATGCATTGGCTTAGCACATTGATGGATGGAAATTTCTTTGACAAGAATAAATTTCAGTACTTGTTTCATTTACCATTTTTGAACTTTGTGACGGAGATAATTGACTTTCTTCTGAGACTTGAGCCTTGTGGTGAGGATATACAAATTATTTCTTTGATTGCAGTGGAGATGTATCGTCTAGTTTCTAATCAAGCTGAGAGGAATACGCCGATAACACTTCACTTGGATATCTCTGTCCTTACGGCAAAAGTTTCATGCCTCGTCATTTACTGTAAAATGTTATTGGAAAAGAGTCATCTTGGCATGACGAAATGGGACCAAGAACCAATTCTTGAAGCAGAAAAGTCAATCGTTACTTCTGATTTCATTATAAAAGTCACATGGGGATTAGTGAGTAGGTGGAAGGAGATCCAAGTAATTTCAACAAGAATTTTCCAAATGCTTTTCAATGAGCAATCATTTAGAGCATCGATGGAAAAAAAAATATTGTTTTCTGCATTGAGTCAAAATGGATATGGACATGTTCTTACTCTTGTCAAAGAATCAATACGGTTAAAGCAAATAACTTCCATCCAACTCGAGAAAGCCATTGAATCTGCCTTTCTACATCTGTTTCAATATATCGAGAATCAAGAAATTACGACATTGCATATCGAGGAACTTGTTTTGATTCAAAGGAACATACCAGATGAGTATCAACCAATCCAATTTACAAATTTCCAAATCCCACTTCGACAAAAGATCAAGATTTATAACATTTGCAAAAGCTTCCTAAATTTTGTGCTAAATATGCAAGTCGAGTTGGAAGAGATTCCAAGACTACAAAGGGATGACAAGGTTGCGCGCTCAAACATGAACAGAGATATTTTCATAGAAGCAATTTGTGATGATTTGGTCTGTTCAATCAAATTACAATGTCCTCCTTTGCAGTCACTTTGGGAATATGCACCAAAGCTTTGGACCTTGGTTTCTTGTGCAAAATCTCAACATTCCGACCAAAGTATAGTTCAAATTTCATCCTCTACATTTGACGCTGTAGAAGAATACCTTTTGCGCATAGAATTTGGTAGAATAGAATATAACAAAATCATGACAAGTTTTGAAGTTATTGTGGAGGTGTTGAAGTTGTGTATAGAGTATGATTCACCTAGACTGAAGAGAGAGTATTTGCAAAGAATTTCAGGATTAATTAGTGCTCATAATGCACACTTCCTACTTGGTTTGGAAGATGGAGAAAGTCAAAGAGCGTATCTGGAATACATTTTGAGGGATTATGAAACTTTTGAAGCTTCCATTGGATCCTCAATTTCAAGGCAAAGAGATTTCGTGAGAGCTATGAAAAGTTTTTATGTTGTAGTTGTGAACAGTTAAAACGATATAACGGTCATTTCAATCAGTCCTACTAATTATATGTAAATCTCAAATATATTAGCTAAACTTGGAGCAGTCGTAGGGGATGAGACTTTCGGCGATTCCACTGACACCACTCTCTGTTGGGAATGTGAAAATTTTTTCCTTCATTTCAATACGTATTGATGTATGAAAGTATAAGCATCTATAGCTTTTCTACAACACCAGAGAATCTCTTTCCTTCATAGAACGTGCAACTACAATGGGTCTTATGAAAAAGAGGTCCAACCAAAAACAAAGAGAAGAGCATGAAAGCGTCTTTGGCAGATTAGGAAGAACTCAGATTGCTTTCTCTCTTGAAGGAGTCCAGAATACAAACGAAGGCTATGGATTTGATGATCTGCCTCTTTTGAACTCTTCGACGGCAAAGAAAACTACCCCTAAGAAAGTGACTCATCAAATGAGCCCATCACCAGCTAAGAAGAAGTCTATGCTACGAGGACTATTCAAAGGGAAAAGTAAAAAGCACCAAACTTTGGACGATTTTGAAAGTGAATCTAGAGACGAAGATGAGGTTGTCCCGAAGCTTGTGACAAGTCGAGAATCATGCGACAGCGACTATGAAGAGGCAAAGCAGAGAGATATCTTACATATCAGCGAAGAGAAGATAAGCGTTCCCGAGGAAGTAAAACCACGAAATGATTTGTTTCATAAGAAGCAAGTTAAACCTCCGATGCCAAACAAAAATTTTGAACATACAACAACACCAGTAGAAAAAGATGCAGTAAATGTTCTTGAGGAATTAGTGAGTCTTGAAACTGCACTAACATCTCACATATCAGAAGACAGCGACATGGATGAAATGGATGATAAAGAGTATCATTCCATGGTTAGTGATGCAATTACCAAAACATTAAAAAAGAAGAGAGAAAAGTCGCTCTCTTCTCCTCACAAGACTTCATTTGCCAAAGAAACAAACTTTTTCAAGGAGGAAATATCCTATGAAATTCCTACAAAAGCAAGAAGTTTTGATAGCCAGGCAACCATGGCAACAGTCAAGATATCCAACTGTTCAGGAATTAACAGTGACAAGATCAATGTGAAGAAAACTATCAACAGTACCGCATCCCAAAATACAAGTATTCGTCAAACTGTTAGAGGAAAATCGTTTGAACAATCTGTAAGAATTTATCGTGATACTTTGAGAATGAAAGTAAATGAGTTCAAAGACTCAGATACATACCACAACACTATGATTAGTGCAGCTACCAAAATGGCAAAACTTTTCATTTCCATGAACCAAAATGAAAGTGCTAAAATGTTCTTAGGTCTAGCAAATGTGCATAGAAAAGAACAAATTGAAGGTCCAGCAAAGTCACCACCTCCACCAATGGATGACGACTGTTCCTCTTCTTCCTCCTCGTCATCATCATCATCATCGTCGTCGTCATCAGATTCTTCTTTGTCCGAAGGGGAATTTTCTAGAAAGTCCTTTTGAATATCAATAATCATATTTATTTATATAACTATAATAAAATGATTTATTAAACGTCTACCAACAAGTTGAAAGTACAAAAAGTTGATGTATAAGCTCGTATCGATCTTTTTTTAGTTTCTACAGTTTTCTTCTCGAAGTAGGACTGCTCAAAACCTAAAAGTATTTATTCTAGTATGTATCTATTTAGAATCCAAAAGAATACAAAAGAACTTCAACACGATGAGGTGCTGCGGTCTGTACGTATGTGCGTCATAGTTCTTCCTAGTTGAGAGATTTGATTGGATTCTTCTGATTCTCTACTTATTAATTCTTCAAGAGGATTCATTTCATAGTTTTCTCATAAAAGAGTAATTACAGCCCCCATTCTGTTATTATCTTATCGTCAATATGGACTCTTCAAAGAGGAAAGAAGGAGATGCATTTCTAGGAGAAATGACCTTTGCTCAGATGGATAAATGCGACTGTGATGAGTGTGGCCTTTCATGTGCTTTACCCCCTCCTTCCATCCAAGCTGCTATCATGAACTATAAGAAAATGAAACCATCTCCAACCCAAGAAAGAACTCTCATTAAGAGATATGGCGGAGTTTCTATATGGAAAATAGCCATGCCTCTCAATTCACAACCATTGACCGAGTTCGGCAATAGCCATAGGTTTTTGTACTATAAAACTGTACCCCAAAGTGTTTGTGTAAAGTCTATTGGACAAGGTGTTGTTGGAAGTAAAAGCGAGACTGATTCTAGATTGAAAGTGGACTGGAAAGAAGGAAGTGGAAGTTTTTGCTGCGCCAATGGTGGCAAGGCAATTGGTTTCGTCTCTGAAGCGGGGGATGATACTTCAAAGACAGATGAAAATATGACTGTTGTGTATTATGCTCTCAAGGCAACAAAAAGTTCTGTAGATGATTTTTTGCAAGGAGATACACATCCAGTGGAGAATAATCCGAACCTTTGGGCCACTAATTTGCTTTCTTTATTCAAGAAGCATTTGGCGAGCAAAGATACAAAACTAGATGAGAAAGCATTAGGGACAATATCAGATATGGTAGCTACTTTTGAAAATGAAGATCAAAATTAAATATTAGAAAATTACTAGCTCTTTTTCCCCTTTTTGGAAGCTGAAGCCTTCTTTCCTTTCTTTTTACTTCCAAACATTTTTGCAATCTCTTCAGGTGACAATTCTTCGTCACTGTCTGCGTCGTTATCCCCCTCTTCATCATCATCATTGGCTTTCTTTCTCTTTCTCGTTGCAACTCCTTGTTCTTCTATCAACGCCTGACTTTTGTGTACACTTTTATTGTACTCTCTGGTGAATGCTGACTTTGATTTACTATCAATATCTGCAAATTTCTTGGCATCATCCATCACAAACTCATCAATATTTTCAAATAAATCATCCCGATCAAGACCATATTCATCCATGAACGCTATAGCTTCTTCAACATTGGGTTCACTGCCATCACTAGGCATCATCAAGTCAACAAGTCTTTGACGAATCATAGGAAGGTATCCTAAACGTAACTCTGTCTTGTCTGCACTGATTTTGTAATTCATATGATGTCCTAATTCTTGAAGCAATCGGTCATGCTTGCCTCGGGAAGAATTTTTACCCAACCATGCAGAGAACTCAGGGTATCCTGGTAAGAAGCCACCATTCTCACCACCAACATGAAAACCACCCTTTACTGTCAGCACAGAACAAAGCGGTAGCAGCCCCCAATTTTGATCTCCACTTCTGACTCCATGCTCAGCAACGGCAAAATCAGACATTGCTTCCGTACCTTCACACATTGAGACTAAAGATTCATATTGCGTCTGAGGATCACCAGAAGCTTTTGCTGTCATGTATGGTTTCACAGCAACTTTCAAATAGTTTTGATGAACTAGAAGACCCATCAATGCATAATCATTGAAAAATGCGTCAGTTCTCTTGAATAAGCTATCCCTTTGTGCTTTCTCATCTGCTTCACTCAGACCGCGACGACCTTCGCAAATCATTTTAGCAGCATCGAACAAGGTAACGCGCAACATTTCATCTTTGTTGATCAAATTGTCTCGATTCTTGAAATCCTTGTATGTCATATCTGCCCGTTTATTGGTAGAACTATGCCTCTTATTGCCCCACATTTGCAAACAGTTAAGAACTTGGCGAATATCATTTCCACAAGATTCAGAAACAGCCTCTGCAGCATTGTACTCAATTTCCATGCCCTCCGCTTTTCCTACTTCTATAGCTCTTCTTGCAATCATGGACTTGACTGGCCGACGATATTTCAAGTCAAGACAATAAGGAACTAGACTCTTGATTTTCTGACTCTGACGATCGTTACAAATACAAATAATTGGTACCATGGAGTTCTTGATCATCTTGATGACTTCCGCCATACCACTTGAAAAAAATCGTTAGTATTGGACTAGATGGAAAAGTGTTTAAAAATAATCAACTGAGTTTTTCTTACCCTCGATCTCCACTAGACATTCCATCCACTTCATCCATAATGATGCATCTCTTTGTGACCTGAGATTTTGATCCATTTTTCTTCCCTTTCGTCTGAAACGACAAAACCTGAGAGCCTGTGATGTCACCAAGGGAATTCTCCAACATTTTCTTTGATCTCGCATCAGAAGCATTTAATTCAAACACTTGACGTCCAGCTTCTTCAATGACTAGTTGGGCAGTGGTGGTTTTACCGATTCCTAATCAGGGTGAAAAGGTTTGTACATGATGAGACAACATTTAGTGAAAGAAAGCAATGGAGCTATACATATGATAGTACATACCAGGTGGACCAGACAGCAATGCTGCCTTAAACGGACCATTCTTGGAATTAAAAGACGTCTTTTTCTTTTTCCCAGTTGATGGTTTATTGAAAGTCGACTCCCATGTATCAAGCCATCTTCTCAATTTCGAAACGGCCTCTTTATTCCCAAGAATCATATTGGTATTACTAGGCGCATATTTATCTGCCCACAAAGCGCTTGAATCATTCATGTCCGCTCTACCCCCTCCTTGACATGAATTCTGGCTACTTTGTGCCTTTGCTGCATATGGATTTGCTGTTGATGATTTGGATGCATATGGATTCGAAGGCGCTGCAGACTTGGCATAAGGGTTGGAAACACCACCACCCGATTTTGCGTATGGGTTCGAAACAGCCCCCGATTTGGCATATGGATTAGAAACTTGTCCCGATGGCTTTGCATATGGGTTTGCAACAGCAGTCTTTTTTGCATATGGATTCGCAACAGCTGGTGCTGCGGCAACATTACCATTTTGTTGTTCACTCGAAGATTCAACCTTTGGATTCAAAGCTTTCTTCTTCTCATCCAAAAGTTTCGCGAGTCCATACAAGTCCCCTTCATTCTTTAAAATGACAACTTTGCCCAATTCAGTAGCCTTTTTGAACTTGGAACCTTCTTCTACCGGTCTACCATCTTCCAATTCATCACCAATGACAAGATATGAAGTTTTACCACTGACAGCAGTTGTGACTCTTCCCCCATAAGACTTGACATAATCAATAGCATCGTCACGAGTCAAATTTGACAAAACACCAGTGAATACAAATGTGTATCCATCAAAGATGCCAGATGATGGATCTGGATAAGATTCAATGGCTTCAGTAGGTTTCGGAGGTACAGGTGCAGGTTCCTTTTTCTTTTTCGGCGTAGTGGTTGTAGTACGACGCTTCTTTGCCGGTGATGGCTTCTCTTCTTCCTTTTCAGATTCAGGTTTTTCTTCTTTCTTCTTTGGCGTTGCTGCCTTTTTCACGGTTGCTTCAGGTTCTTTTCTCTTTGCAGCTTTGGTATCTTTACTTGGTGTCGGTGCTCTTGGTGGATCCTTTTGCTTTGTACTGGTAGTACTTGTTTCAATCATGTCAACGTCATCTTCTGAATCAGACAAATCAATCACTTTCTTCTTGATTGGTTTCTTTGCAACTTCTTTCTCTTCAGTCTTGGGTTTTGTCACCTTTTCAGCACTCTTTTCTTGTTTCTTCTTGGCTGCAGGTTTCGGCTTTGGCTTTTCACTCTTTTTGCCAGAAGAAGGGGCTTTCTTGGCACTGCCTCCTCCGCCTCCAAAGAAATTCCTTATGTCCATAATGACAATTAGTTACGTGAAGTTTGGAGTAGGATTAATACAAGAGGAATGGATTAGGTAGGAAGATACTACGTTAGATATGAAGCACCTACAAACAAACCACACACAAAAAACAAAAACATGCATGCATGAAAAAATGAGTTGTGTTACGAACCTATCTTGAGGAATTATAAATGCCCCTTTAAATCCAAAAGGGGAAGACAAAAGAAAACACGTACGTACCTGACCGAAGGTGACATTGGCCTATTTCAGCTATTTTGATAGCAACAACTCCAACTCCGAATTTTCATATCTTTCTCTCATTCTTCTCAATCTCGATAGAGAATATAGAATATATGTTTGTGCACAACACATGGCCAGCTAGCACTACTTCATCTATAAATAGACTTGCATATATACATTGAGCTTCTTTGTAAAGGAGAGTATTGATCAGAATCAAGAAGAATCAGTCATCAAGAAAATGAACGCTCGTCGGGATCAGAAGATTGAGACGTGCACGTCTGAGAGTGGATGTGCAGCTTCTGTGGACAAAGAATCTTCTTCGTCGACAGAGAAGAAACTAAGCATAGGAAACTTTGCTAATAATATCAGGAGAGCATCAGCTACAGCTGCTATAATCGAAAGTGAAGGACTATGGACCGACAAAGAGCACTGTAGATTTCTAGATGGTCTTTATACATATGGAAAAGATTGGGAACAAATAGCTGCTCTTGTCAAGTCGCGAAATGCTAAAGAAGTTTGGCGTCATTTTGATTCATTTCACATACAAGAACCGTTTCTGTTTACTCTAAGGAGGATGCTTGAAGACAAGTCTCTAGACCATATCATAGCATGGCTGCCTGGTGGTCGAACATTTCACATTTACAATTATTTGGAGTGTACCAGAATTGCGTTACTTCTTTACTTCAGGGGTTTCTTTTGTGACTTTGATCGTTTTCGACGGGAGCTGTAAATGTATGGATTCTGTCACGATATAAACGGTAGTGTTTGGTTTCACCCACAATTTTGGAAGGATTTTTCACCGGAAAAAATGATGCTCACTACGAAATCAGATGACAAGTGCTGTAATAATAAATTTTGCAACAAAACTGATACGACTGGCAAACTATGGCATTGCTCTGGTTGTTACAATGCATGGTATTGTAGCACAGATTGCCAAAAAAATGACTGGTATTATCATATGTGTGTGTGTGATAAAAAGTTAAGTAACAATTTTAAAGAGAACAACGGAAACACGGAAGAGGCAAGTCAAAGTAAAGAAACAAATAAAGAAGATGTTGGAAAAACTGGAACTGAACTGGAGAACTATGAGTCTAAGTTGCTTACACCATCCAATATAGATTCTGACATGCTGAACAAAGGGAAGTGGACAGATGAGGAGCATCGTCTTTTCGAAGAAGGCTTGGAGAAATATGGTAAAGGAGAATGGAAGAAGATTGCTTCACATGTTCGAACTAGAACGCGCATTCAAGTTAATAATCATGCTGAGAAATATATCGCACAAGCAGAAAACACGAACAAAGGGAAGTGGACAGATGAAGAGCATCGTCTTTTCGTAGAAGGTTTGCAAATATATGATAAAAATTGGAAGAAGATTGCTTCACATGTTGTAACACACAAAAAGAGGGATGATACTATCTTATAATTAAAAGCTATTTGTTCGTTGTTTGGATATGTTGTTGGATATGTTCTTCGGAATCTTGAGAATAATGAGACGCATCACCAATAGACATCAATCGTGGAGCTATATTAGTAAATGAGTGTTACATCGGTTCTTCTTCTCATGTATAAAAAACTCATTGGAAAACTTTCGAAATTTGTTATGGGAAATTCATTCAGAGATGGGTTCATGTTTTATTCCAATTTGAGAAAAAATATGAGAAGATTTCCGGTAGCCTATAGAGGGAGAGAAAGGAGATGGTGGTTGTGCGATGAAAAGGTAGAATATGATCGGGAAAAATAGAAATGTCAATTGAGGTACTGTACCAATGTGCTTGAGATGTCGAATGGCCTAAATAGGGCGTGTTTCTGTCAACTTAAAAGTCTGGGAATATGTCCATAGAGTAAGAAGAAACCACGGTCGTTCTCAGAAGGTAGCTAAACAATGCCAATATAAATAAGAGTGGATTTTATTTGAGGTCGAAATTTTCGTTGATGAAGGAACAAGATGGAGTTCAAGATCGAAGAAACTGAGCGTTCCGAAGAGATACCATGTCTGGTCCAAACTTGGTCCAAGCTTCCTGACGAAGAAGAGGGTAACAAAGGAAATAAGATGTGAGTTTTAAAACTAAATGCAATACTTTGCCTCGAAGTAATTCTAGCCAACGTAAAATACAATAAGCTAAAAAAGACTCGTCCTCAGCAGTTGGTGATTGGAGATTTGGAGATTGGAGATTGGAGATCAAAGTTGTTGCCTCGAAGTAATCCTAGCAAACGTAAAATACGATAAGCTAAAGAAACTCGTCCTCAGCAGTTGGAGATTTGGAGATAAAAGTTGTTGCCTCGAAGTAATCCTAGCAAACGTAAAATACGATAAGCTAAAGAAACTCGTCCTCAGCAGTTGGAGATTTGGAGATTTGGAGATTTGGAGATTTGGAGATTTGGAGATTTGGAGATAAAAGTTGTTGCCTCGAAGTAATCCTAGCAAACGTAAAATACGATAAGCTAAAGAAACTCGTCCTCAGCAGTTGGAGATTTGGAGATTTGGAGATTTGGAGATAAAAGTTGTTGCCTCGAAGTAATCCTAGCAAACGTAAAATACGATAAGCTAAAGAAACTCGTCCTCAGCAGTTGGCGATGGAGAGAAAAGTAGCCTCAACTAGAAGGAGTAGATTGGTGATGTCCAGTAGCGTGTCCAAAATGAGAGAATAGCTGTGATCGTGAACTGTAGACCGTAGCAATTGTTCCAAACGTAAAATGAGCTGGTCGCAATATTATTTACTGAGGTCTGAAGCAAATGCGTATCGAGATGTAGACTGACTTTGATGCAAACTATGAAGGTAGAGACTTATCCAAAGACAATAATAGTTGCTCCAAGGCAGGTACAAATGTGTGTCATCTATCAGAAGAGAGTTTTAGAGAGCGATTAGATTGTGAGTCAAAAGCAATTGTAAACTATACTGAATAGCCAAAAATGATTGCGAATGAAAATGCGTTTTAAACGTGACGTCAATGAAATATATGGCGACAGAAACTCGAATATATTTCGAATGATTGCGAGAAAGAATGTAGGTGAAGCAAAACCTGATCATGGCCAAAACTGCAAAGGTAGGGTCCTCAGTACCCTGTGATGGATTGAAAGTAATTGTAAAGCAAATGTAAACAGCTAGTGACGAAGGATATGAATGGGGAGACTTGAATTCGTAGTTGAAATTTGTAGTTCTCGTGAATGAAAGTATATTGCCGAGGTAGAGACAAGGAAGAAGAAAGCGGATGCGTTCCGATTATGCGGAACTGGAAGGGTGTAGCAAAGTATTTGCAGCGAGTAGAGTAGTAGTGCCAATAGGGGACAGTAGCAGCTGCTCGACAATGATCTAATCCTTGCGATATATAGAAGCTGATAAACATGGACAAGCTCAGAAGTAATACAAACTTGTTGTCATCTATTGGAAAAGAGGGTTATAGAGCAAAGTAAATTGTAAGTTGAATATAATTGAAATACTATACCGAGTAACAGCGAAGAAAATCATGCGTGTGAAGCGTGACGTATGACGCGAGATATGAAGGCAATGACTTGAATGCGTAGGCGAGATCTTTATTCTTCCAAAAGACTGTAGCTATTGAGATATCGCAGAAGTGAAGGCAAAGGTAGACACAAGAATTGCATCCTAGGACTGAATCTTGAATGGCGCAAAGTACGAAACTGTGTCCATTACTGTGAAGTGTCAGACCCCACATAGAAAATCAAAATGTTAGTAAAATAAAAGAGTTGCTTCAAAGTAATCCTAGCCAACGTTAAGTAACGAATATAGCTAAAGAAAACTCATCATCAGCGATTGTAGATTGTAGATGCCTCAAAGTAGTCCTAGCGAGCATTTATAGCAAGCTAAGAAGACTCATCATTAGCTAGTAGATTGTAGATTGTAGATTGTAGGTTGTAGATTGTAGATTGTAGATTGTAGATTGTAGATAAAAGTTTTGCCTCCAAGTAGACCTAGCAAACGTTCACAACGACAAACTAAGAAAACTCATCCTCAGCGGGTTAGAGTGTAAACAAAAGTTTGCCTCAAAGTAAACCTAGCAAGCGTTCACAACGACTTAAAGCTAAAGAAAACTCATCATCAGCAAGTAGAGTTGTAGAGTTGTAGTTTTGCCTCAAAGTAGACCTAGCATGTTCATATAAGAAGCGAAGGAAAACTCATCATGGACGAGAGTGAAAGAAGATTACAGCAATGACTCAAAGTAGACCTAGCAAGTGTTCATAACGAACGAAGGAAAACTCATCATTGACGAAACTGGAAAGAAAGAAAAACATTCCTGTAATTATAAAGGAAAGGAGTGAGTGTAATACTATAAAATAATAAAAACTATCAGAGGGAGATGAAGACGCGATTATGAGCATGAATCTTGACACTCCTCAACACAAAATTGAGTAAAACTAGTGAGTACATCAATCGCTGTTCTGCAAAGTAAAATAAAACCATCATTCAGACTGTTAGCTCGGAGCACATATATCTCGCGACTCATATAACATATCGGTGGTTGGGTTTGATGAACATTTGGTGCCATGTAACACACAAAAAGAGGGATGATACTATCTTATAATTAAAAGCTATTTGTTCGTTGTTTGGATATGTTGTTGGATATGTTCTTCGGAATCTTGAGAATAATGAGACGCATCACCAATAGACATCAATCGTGGAGCTATATTAGTAAATGAGTGTTACAATGTTCGAACTAGAACACGCATTCAAGTTTTAACTCATGCTGAGAAATATTTCGCACAAATAGAAAACACGAACACGGGGAAGTGGACAGATGAAGAGCATCGTCTTTTCGAAGAAGGCTTGGAGAAATATGGTAAAGGAGAATGGAAGAAAATTGCTTCACATGTACATTCAAGAACAAATAAACAAGTCAGATATCATGCTGAGAAATATTTCGCACAAGCAGAAAACACGAACACGGGGAAGTGGACAGATGAGGAGCATCGTCTTTTCGAAGAAGGCTTGGAGAAATATGGTAAAGGAGCATGGAAGAAGATTTCCTCACATGTCCGGACTAGAACGCGCATTCAAGTTAATAATCATGCGTCTAAGTATTTTGCAAAAAGAGCATCAGGTAATCATGGAAAGAGGGTTAATGAGGCAAAATTATTACAAAGTGAAGAAGTTAATGAAATCACAGAGAAGGAAGAGGTCATCAACGACAAGAAACGTTCTGCTCCTGATGACATTGATGAAACTCATTGCCCCATCTGCTTTGAAATATTTGATGACCCACACATCATTCCAGAGTGCTGTCATAGGTTCTGCAAATTTCGTATTGAGGAATCCTTGGGACATAGAAAAGAGTGCCCTTTATGCAGGGGTGTAGTAAGATCACGTCGATCTCTGCGGAAGGATGAACCTTTTCGAGACTTGTTACTTTTGATGAAAGACTGTACTTTGAATCAAGGGAACACAGAGCTTCAAAACGAAAGAATTTCGAATAATGCTGAAGGCATGAAACCGCTTGAATCCATCAAGATCTTGCCGCGGAGAATTCATGATGTTACAGATGCAACTTGTTGTCTGAAATGTTTGAATTATCTTGATGACCCTTTCATTGTTCAAGATTGCTGTCATAGATACTGTGGTACTTGCATTGAGGAAGAAGTGGGGCGCAAGAAAGAGTGCATGGTATGCAAGAGTCGAGTTACATCACATCGTTCGTATAGAAGAGATGAAGCATTTGCCGAAATACTCCGAATGTTACATAATAAGTAAAAGTAATGGTATGGATGTAACACACAAAAAGAGGGATGATAGTATCTTATAATTAAAAGCTATTTGTTCGTTGTTTGGATATGTTGTTGGATATGTTCTTCGGAATCTTGAGAATAATGAGACGCATCACCAATAGACATCAATCGTGGAGCTATATTAGTAAATGAGTGTTACATCGGTTCTTCTTCTCATGTATAAAAAACTCATTGGAAAACTTTCGAAATTTGTTATGGGAAATTCATTCAGAGATGGGTTCATGTTTTATTCCAATTTGAGAAAAAAATATGAGAAGATTTCCGGTAGCCTATAGAGAGGGAGAGAAAAGAGATGGTGGTTGTGCGATGAAAAGGTAGAATATGATCGGGAAAAATAGAAATGTCAATTGAGGTACTGTACCAATGTGCTTGAGATGTCGAATGGCCTAAATAGGGCGTGTTTCTGTCAACTTAAAAGTCTGGGAATATGTCCATAGAGTAAGAAGAAACTACGGTCGTTCTCAGAAGGTAGCTAAACAATGCCAATATAAATAAGAGTGGGTTGTATTTGAGGTCGAAATTTTCGTCGATGAAGGAACAAGATGGAGTTCAAGATCGAAGAAACTGAGCGTTCCGAAGAGATACCATGTCTGGTCCAAACTTGGTCCAAGCTTCCTGACGAAGAAGAGGGTAACAAAGGAAATAAGATGTGAGTTTTAAAACTAAATGCAATACTTTGCCTCGAAGTAATTCTAGCCGACGTAAAATACGATAAGCTAAAAAAGACTCGTCCTCAGCAGTTGGTGATTGGAGATTTGGAGATTGGAGATTGGAGATCAAAGTTGTTGCTTCGAAGTAATCCTAGCGAATGTAAAATACGATAAGCTAAAGAAGACTCGTCCTCAGCAGTTGGTGATTGGAGATTGGAGATTGGAGATCAAAGTTGTTGCCTCAAAGTAATCCTAGCGAATGTAAAATACGAGCAAAGAAGGAGAGAAAATACTTGATGGAAACAATAGCATGTGGTCCGAGAGGATGTAAACTTGTTTGTTAAAATGTAGCAAGGATGCATGTAAGGAAGGTGAGTGGGTTGCAACATGACAGTACTAGTAGGCAATGGTATTGCTACAAGTGGAGAATGGTTGGCCCGACTCATGGCGACTGGCGGATGATGATGAGATACGTAACCAGAGCGAAGTACGGTTACACTGAGGGAAGGATAAGGCTGCCCTCGATGCGAAGGAATCTCATTCATAAGAACAGTTGCTCGAATAAATGCTGAAGATCTGTCTGAAAAAGAGGATGCATAGAAAAGAATGTGAGATGCATGAATGAAGCTGTAATACTGTACCCGTGAACCTTTTGCAGAAATAATGACGAGTAGAACAAATACATCCTGTATGGAGAGTATGAGTGATGCTAAATTTGGTACTTTCGCGCAAACAACGAAATAAAGGTTGAGGCGAAGATAGAGACAGGAATTACGTTCGAGGCGTAAACCATGCCTGGCACAAAGTAAAAAAAAGTCCACGGACAATAATAGTTGCTCGAAGGTAGTACAAATGTGTGTCATCAAATAGCCAAAAATGATTGCGAATCAGAATACGTTTTAAACGTGACATCAAGGAAGCTATGGAGACAGATGCTTGAATATGTTTCGTGTGGTTGCGAGGAAGAGATGCAAGTGAAGCAAATCTAATCATGACTCAAGTGCAAAGGTAGGAACCTCGGTACACTGTGATGGATTGAAAGCAATAATAGAGAAAATGTAATCAGCTAGTGACGAAGGATATGAAGGCATTCAAGTCTCTGCCTAGTTGAAGTTTGTAGTCTTCGTGAAAGAGAGTATATTGCCGAGGTAGAGACGATGAAGAAGAAAACGAATGCGTTCCAATTTGCAAAGCATGTATGATGGGATATGCGGAACTGGAAGGGTGTAGCGAAGTCCTTGCAGCGAGTAGAGTAGTAATACCAATAGAGGACAGTAGCAGTTGCTCGACTATAACGAAGGATGCAAAAGAGGAGGTAGAAACGTCGCGAAGATGAAGGCAAGGATAAAGACAGCAGATGCGTTGTAGGTGAGAACCATGCATGACGCAAAGTATGGAAATTGGTATCCAAGGACAAGCTCAGAAGTAGTACAGACTCGTTTCATCTATTGGAGAAGAGGGTTATATAGCAAAGTGAATTGTAAGTTGAATATAATCGAAATACTATACCAAGTAACTACGGAAAAAAAATTGCGTTTGAAGCGTGCCATATGACGCGAGATATGAAGGCAGAGATTTGAAACTATGGATTGTATCAAAAGAGATATCATGAATGATGCATAGTACGAATGGCACACCTGAACTCTGTCGATTGCTCAAGACTGCTAGTTCCTATTTGTAAAGCATAAATGTTGCGAAGATGGAGGCAAGGATAAAGAAAGTAGATGCATATACTTGTTGGTATCCAAGGATAAACTCAAAAGTAATACAGACTTGTTTCATCTATTGGAAAAGAGGGTTATAGCAAAGTAAATTGTAAGTTGAATAATAATTGCACTACTATACCAAGTAGCTGCGAAGAGAATCTTGCGTATTAAGCGTGACGTATGATGTGGGATATGAAGATTGAGATTTGAATCTACAGACTGTATCCTTTAGGCCTGTTTCGAAGATGAGTGATATGGAAGGGAAGCAAGGGCAGTCCAAACGAGACCCAAACCATGACGAAAGGTGTAAAAGAGGAGACTTGGGAATGAAGACCGTAGTGACTGTTCCGAAGTGAGAGGTAGCTCTTAGCCTGTGGTGGAGACGATGAAGGTGAAGCTAGTGCGTTCCAAATGTAAAGCATGTAAGGAGATAAGAGGCGAAAAACGGAGTATTTGCAGCAGCAAGGAAGAATAGGAATGCCAGCTCTTGTTCTGATTGTGTCGTTTTCGAAATTTGTGATCCTCCGAAAAGAAGATTGTAGCTATTGACTGGTTGTCGAGATTAATGCAAAGGTAGAGACAAAAAGTGCATTCTAGAAGTGAATCTTGAATGATGGAAAGTGAAAAGTCGGTGCCTGTAGACAAAAGTAGATGCTCCAAAGTAAAGAAGCCTGTTTGAGCTACCAAAACAAAAGAGTAACAAAGAAAAGGTAGTGTTAGTAAAATAAACTTTGCTTCAAAGTAAACCTAGCAAGCGTTCACAACGACAAGCTAAAGAAAACTCATCCTCAGCAGTTGGAGATTTGGAGATTTGGAGATAAAAGTTGTTGCCTCGAAGTAATCCTAGCAAACGTAAAATACGATAAGCTAAAGAAACTCGTCCTCAGCAGTTGGAGATTTGGAGATTTGGAGATTTGGAGATTTGGAGATTTGGAGATTTGGAGATTTGGAGATAAAAGTTGTTGCCTCGAAGTAATCCTAGCAAACGTAAAATACGATAAGCTAAAGAAACTCGTCCTCAGCAGTTGGAGATTTGGAGATTTGGAGATAAAAGTTGTTGCCTCGAAGTAATCCTAGCAAACGTAAAATACGATAAGCTAAAGAAACTCGTCCTCAGCAGTTGGCGATTGGAGATTTGGAGATAAAAGTTGTTGCCTCGAAGTAATCCTAGCGAACGTAAAATACGATAAGCTAAAGAAAACTTGTCCTCAGCAGTTTGCTTTTGGAGATAAAAGTTGCCTCAAATAGAAGGAGTAGATGGGTGATGTCTAGTAGCGTATGTCTTGATAGTGTAGCAATTAAATACGGCAAAAGAGCTCTAGAAGTAACTCGGAGGTCCGAAGAAAGATCTTGATTCATGCATAATACGAAAGTCAATACTAGGTACTGTCGATTGCATGGGCTGATACGAACTTGTCTATACGTCTGTCTAAGATTCCTGAAAAAGAAGGGAGTAACAAGATAAAATAAGATGTGAGTCGTAAAAATAGATGCAATACTATACCTTGTAGACCTGCTGTCCAGATGAATAAAATGAAGGAGAAGCAAGTGTGGTCCAAACAAGACCCAGACTATGAAGCAAAGTGTAAAAAGAAGAAACTTGGGGATAGAGACTATAGAGATTGTTCCAGAATGAGAAATAGCGGTGAATGAAGTGTCGAGATGGAGAGGGAGATGAATGAAGTAGAAGTAGAGCGTTCCGAAGGTAGAGTGGGCTTGTGAGGGTAGACATACTCGTGAACTGTAGACCGTAGCAATTGTTCCAAACGTAAAATGAGCTGGTCGCAATAGTATTCACCGAGGTTTGAGGCAAGTGTGTATCGAAATATAGCCTGACTTTGATGCAAACTATGAATGTAGAGACTTGTATTAGGCGACTGTAGCAAAATCTGTTTCAACAAAATGATCCTGAGCAAAATAAATTGGAAATTGAATAAAATTGCAATACTGTACCAAATAGCCATCACGAAAAACTTAGTCGTGGAAAAGATGCAAATGTAGAAATTACGGTTGAGTGTATTGAAAGCTATTGTAAAGCAGATAGTTTCAAAAGACACGAAGGCGGAGACTTGAATGCGTAGTCGAAATTTGTAATCTTCTGAAAAGAGAATTGTAGGTATTGAAAGGCCGTCGAAATGAAGGCAAAGGTAGAGACAAGAAGTGCATCCCGGGAGTGAACCCTTGTATCTATTTGAGCGGGAGAGGGGAGTAACAAAGCTAATGAAAAATGTTAGTTAAATAAAAAAAAATGCTTCGAAGCAACCCTAGCTATCGTTCAGTAACGAACATATCTAAAGGGAACTCATCATCAGCAGTAAAAGTTTGGAGTTTGGGGTTTGGAGTTTGGAGTTTGGAGTTTGGACTTTGCTTCAAAGTAGACCTAGCAAGCGTTCACAACGACTAAAAGCTAAAGAAAACTCATCATCAGCGGGTAAAGTGTAAAGTTGTAGTTTTGCCTCAAAGTAGACTTAGCAAATCGTTCACGACGACTTAAAGCTAAAGAAAACTCATCATCAGCGAGTAGAGCTGTAGAGTTGTAGTTTTGCCTCAAAGTAGACCTAGCATACGTATTTAGCAAGCTAAGAAAACTCATCACTGGCGAAACTGAAAGAAGACTACAGCAATGCCTCAAAGTAGACCTATTGGCGAAACTGGAATGAAAGAAACAAAAATAGATATTCCTGGAATTTGAAAGGAAAAGTGTGAGTAGAATATTATAAAAATAATAGACCTATGGGAAGGAAATGAATTGATGATGAGCATGAATCAACATAAAATTGAGTAAAACTAGTGAATGCAACAATTGCTGATCTGCAAAGGAAAATAAACCAAGTCAGACTGCCAGCTCGGAGCACGTATATCTTGCGACTCATGTAATGGTTATCGGTGGGTGGGTATTTCCTCTTAAGATTCGGTGCCATGTAACACACAAAAAGAGGGATGATAGTATCTTATAATTAAAAGCTATTTGTTCGTTGTTTGGATATGTTGTTGGATATGTTCTTCGGAATCTTGAGAATAATGAGACGCATCACCAATAGACATCAATCGTGGAGCTATATTAGTAAATGAGTGTTACATGGAGATCATGATATGGACGAAATAACTTGGGGGGCACAAGCGTCAAACATGGCAAACACGGAAACTTTGTGCGGCTATTACTCAGAACTCATGATAAATTTAACGAAAATTGGGTACAAAATTTTATTATGAACGACCTCCCAAGTTAACGCAAATACTTAAAATGCGTATACTGACTGTATGATATGACAAGACGTTCCTGCCGAACTTTTAGTACTGGTGGTTGATACTAAAATAGCAGGATCACTATTTCACTTTTCTAATGCAAAGAATCGAATCTTCACCTTCTTCTTGGATCAAAGAAGATCCACAAAAACAAAAAGGCTCGTGCGTCGCACATAATTTTGTTACACTCTTTCTTATAGCAAATAGACGCATTTTTGCATCTTTATTCATTCTACCATGGATGCTCCAAAATTTCTCGCAATGGTCAGATCACAGGACCCCATCACAGAACAAGATGCAAAATCATATGCCCAGACTCTGGAGAACAAGGAAGCATCTAGTGGCTGTTACATGATCAAATGTATGCGTCCATGTGTCTTTCCTATTGGATGTACCTATAATAATAGTTGTGATTGGTGTCTTTGGCCTGGATGTAGCAGTATCCCATTTGGATGTTGCATTGTTCTCAGAGGATCGAACGAGCAAGGTTACTATGTGAATATTAAAGGTGATACCGTTGTTGTCAAGGCGGACGATGAAAATGATACGCTTGCATGCTTTGCTCATAATTCAGAGAATTCAGGAAATGTATGCTGTTACTGCAACAAGGTATGAGAGTGATGATTTGTGGAAGACATTTGTAAAGGTAAAACAAACGTTGTTTCAAAATTTGTACAAATTGAATTTAGTCCAGGTAAAAACTATTCATAACTTTATAAATATTACTTGAAGAATGCCTTGTATGGTTTTGAGTAATAGCACATTGGCGTCGTTCCGTGTATGGCTGAGCCATTCATATTGTCTTCGGCTGCGTCTGGACTTTGCCCCTGTCGCATCTTGAATAGTGATGACAACATCCTACCAAGCAACCAAAAGAAAATAAATAAGATACCAATTACTTTTGCAATAGCTTCTCTAGAGCAAAATAATGATGAGTCATTAGCATCACTATGATATTCTCCAAGAACAGTAGCTTCATCCGTAGAATGAAAACCCAACATTGCGGGTAACCAATTGAAGAGGAAAATAAGACTAGCTGAAGTGCCAACAAATATCATGGATCCTTTGAGCACAAACTCGTTCTGATTTGGAATAAATCTTTTGCGACGTATCAATTCCACAACAAGTATGTTTGGAATCACCATTATGTAAAATATAAAATTGTTGATCATAGGACTGAATGGAAGTGGTGTATAAAGCACAAAGCCCCAGTATATTGTCACATACAATCGATACAACAATGCTCCTAGTACAGTTGCATACAGCCGATATGACCATATCTTGTGCGATTCAATGTCTTTCAATTTGATGTATCGAAATGATTGGAAAGCGCACACAAATGTCGAACCACCTAAAATGCAATTTCCCACATTTTCGTGCACATTTCTTCTACCATTTGAATACACTAAACAGAAAGTTGTCGCAAAGATGGACGCCATAAATGCACCAATGATGTACATTGTCCCCATCCATTTATGAAGTTCCAAATGATTTCTTCGAATAGAGGGTATGAGTTGAATTGGCCCTACAAACATCATGTAAGTCCCTCCAATCATGTGCAGCAACATGATATAATTGGGAATATTTGAACAATCGCGACGATACAGACCAGGGTCGGTTGCATCCCAACCATCCCATTTATTTCGAACAAGAGCTGGATAGATGTAATGGACAAGAGTCGATATAGCGAATAAGAAAGATGCAGTCCATACAACAATGATCAGCCTTTGCTGTAGTGTTTGCTGGACTTCCTCTTGTTGCTGATCTTGAAGATCCTGCTCTTTGTTTTGTACTTCTTTTGTCGTATGCAATTTCTTAGCTGCATATTGATGCCTCTCATCAGCACCAAGAATATTATTGCTTCCTACCACGCATTCTACATCTGGAATTGGAGTATACATTCTTTCTTCCTCACAAGGTAAACAGAAGTGAAGCTGGATGTACGAGCCCTGTTATGACTTATCGATTAGGATTGCCTCATACAAAAGTCAAAGTAGATATGTCTCTATTTTGATTAACGTTTTATATGAAAAGATAGAGTTGTTTCGTATCAAAATAGAGCTAGAGTATATATATATGATATGTAGTCATGGAGCGAAAACACAGGCACTTTTTGACCAGTATTTCGCCTGTGACTAGCCAGTATGTCAACAGGCAGTGTACAGTAGCTAGCCTCTTTCCTCACCTTCCCTCGTCGCTCGTCGCTTGTCTCGTCGATCTTCTCCTTCTGACACAAAACTTTCTTTTCGTCAACCTTTTCTTTTCAATTACATTCAAACATCGATCCAATGAAACACAATTCAAACCAAAAAAAAAATTGCAATATTTATTATGAAATTTTTAGACATTTTCTGTGTTATTTTCTTCTCCTTCTCCAATAGCATTCAATGCCAAACCACTATATATGGAACGCAACCACTCCCCATCGTTTTTGCAATCATTTTGTTTCTGTCGAAAGGCACCTCTTCTATTCATCTTGTCAACAATCGTTTGCCATGACAGAGTTTCAAACCTTGAAAACTTTTTATCACTCTTCTCAGCGTATTTTTGGTAAATCCATTTCCAACCAACTCTTTGCCAAATTTTGACAACAGCAGCGACAGATATATTGTTTCCTTCAATCCAACATTTTTCGGCTTCTGCATAAAACTTGATACAATTCATGAATTGTTTCATCCTTCTAAACAATTTCTTTTGCGCTTCATTAATGAGAATCTTTGCAGATAGCCTCCTATACGGCACAATACCTTCCATCCGGTTTCCAAGGAACCAGTTCTGAATCAAATGAGTAGCTGTAATTCCTTTTGGAAACTCAAAATCACTTGGCAACACTGTCACCACACCATTCACCATTCCTGCTGTGATCTTCCTTCGTTTTCGCTGTGAAACTTGTGCATTTTCCGTGGTTGAATCTTTGTTTTCTTCAAAAATATCAAAATTCTCGGTATTTTCAATCTCCTCAAGTCTATCCTCAACCGTTCCTTTTATCTCTTGTACCATCTCTCTATTATTTTCAATCAGCCTATCCTCTAGCACATCAAGTCGTTCATGCATCCTTTTTGTGTAAAATTCAGTGCATCCAACACCTCGCTCGTCAAGTTCACCAGCAACAATAGGTTGTAGAGATTCTCTAAGCGCAACTAGTTCGTTCCTCACTTGTGCAAATTCAGCGAGTTGAACTATGTAAGGGGGGATGCCAGTGAGCTTGGGAGTATCAGCAGTAGAGTTCCATGGATAGGCAACTCTACTGAGCTCTTGTATTTTTGGAGGCATATCTATGAAGAACCTTGATTGACGAAACGGACAGCTCTCATGTAGAGTATCTTTCAATGTGTTGTGGTGGTAACACACAGATGCGAACAAGCATCTTGCCACACGGCGTGCAGCTGGAGACGTGTTTGTAGGTAGACGTGCGTCAATGAAATCTTGAAGTTCTTTTTTCATTTTTTCCTTTTCATCTTCATTTTCTAATTCAGTAAAATCAAAGTAAGGACAGCTAACTGCAAATTCTTTCTCAAGTGCTTTCTCTACCAAAGATGCCATTCTGCCGCAGAATTCATCGCCTGCATCTGCATGCTTGAAGTAGCGTCCTAAGACACCACCTAACGCCCATCCCATGCGTAGGCAAATTGAAACGATTGGAGGCGAAACTGTACATCCAGAGGCAAGGCATGTACCAACACCTTTTCTTGCTGAATGGGTACCAAGATCCTTGATTTTAATGCCAAGAGATTCAATCTCTTCTTTGTTCTTTTTAAGAAGGGTGTTGAATTCTTTATCGTATCTGCTATAAGAGTTGTTCCCTTCGAAGAGAGGGCGGCTACCTGCAAATGCTTCTGGGTAGGTGAGTAAATATCTAGCTAGTGCTAGAACAGGACATAACCACGGCTTGTGAGGGTTTGCATAGACGTGCCATGGGCCTAGAAACTTTTCCTCTTTTTTCGTACTCTTGCTTTTTGCAAAAATAAAAACAAGGGAGTCGTTGCAGAAAAAAATATGCGCAATTTTACAATGTGCAACATTCTCTGCACGCTTCATAAGATTCCAATCCAGCACATGGAAGGCATGTGCAAAAACGTGCTCTGTTTTCCCGGAATAAAAAAAAAGTTTTGCAATTTTCTCGTACACCTCAATTGTCATATGATCCTTCCCTGACTTCACTTTTAATCCCAAGCACTGTTTTGCAGCATCATTTATTCTCTGGGAACCAGCAATGTATCTCTTTAAATTAAGGGCCATTTCTACTGGCATAGGTACATCTATTTCTCGGTACAGATGTGCAATGGCAGATCTGAATCCTTCGTATGTTGATGGTTCTTGCCTTACGGCAATTTTGACCTGTCCATTTTCATCTGGCTCTATACGAATTTCGTCTTCTGTATCATGTCCATCATCATCCTCGTCTCTATCATAACTTTGCAATTTTCGATAAAATTTTAAAGCAAGGGAAACATCCACAGTTTCAATATTTGACTTTGTCACAAAAAACTCAGAAACAATATCATATGTGAATCGATCTATAAGAATTGGACTTGATGAAGGATCATGACGGCGTAATTTATCAATTCTTTTTTTCAAATATTGAGTTGTCTTTGTTAGCGACTTTGATCTATTCTGTCGATCTTCTTGCATTTTTGCTGCCATAGTAGTAATAGTTTCTTGTGACAGCACTTCTTGCTTCTCCTTGTACAGCCATTTTACCAGTTCTACTAATCTTCTTGTATAATGTTCTCGTGTACTCTCAGTAACCACGTTTTGTTCCACAACACTGCTGTTGGCAACTAGGTTTAGAACATCAGGATGTACTTGAGTCCGCATGCTTATTAATAATATTATGAAAGGTAATATATTGATGAAATCAATCAGCAGTATCTACTTATGCACTCCTACGTACAATTGTATGGCACAGGCACTTTTTGCCTGTATTTTCGATGGATTATCGCATATTATTTTTTGTCATACCCCCTCCATAATAAAGTGGTGGGGGTAATGTTTTAATATTTCGAAAATACAGGCGAAAAGTGCCTGTGGAAAGAGGCCTTTTTGCCTGTATTTTCTAACTAAGTAATAATTAGTGAGTACATGATATATATGTACAGATACTATATCCGTATTGGATAGGGACTACGTCTAACTCCCCCCCCATACTGCCAAGTGTGTACTGATAGACTTGTCACTATTCAATGCTGTGTCATTGGCGGAATATATCTATTTCTTTTGGGGTTTTCTGTTGTTTTTGTACCTGTTATTAAAATCATGTCTCATGTTGTTGGAGTTATCTTTCTATATCTCTCCTCGACTGGTTTACTATTTCGGTGTCGCTTTTCTTTTCTCTGGTGTGTATTCTTTTTGTCGATGTCAGGCTCATGATTATTTGACTATTTGCTTTTATTTTGCAATGTTGGTTGCTCGGCGAATGTCTTGATTTATATCCATGTCAGTGATTCCTTGTGTGTGCGCTCCTACTCTAAAAAAAGCTTTGACATGTCTTTTTGTATTACTTGTAGTACGTTCATACGTTCATAGCATTTGTTTTGATGCGTAGTGTAGGTTGTATCAGAACATTTCCTTTCGATTATGGTAATTCGATTTTGCTCTTGGCTACGATTGGTGCTATTTCAATTTTCGAAAAATGCTTCTATTTCGTTGTACTTGTCTTTATTGGTGATGTTTGTCGCTCTTGGCCTTGGTTGGTGTTGTTGCTATGGCTCGATACGCTTCCTTTTGGTTATCCTCTGTGCACTTGACCTTTGGTCTTGTTAATAGTCCGATACGCTTCCTTTTGGTTGTCCTCTGTGCACTTGACCTTTGGTCTTGTTAATAGTCCGATACGTTTCCTGTTGGTATTTTCTGTGCATTACATATTTGATTTTCTTAGAATAGTCCGATACGCTTCCTTTTGGTTATCCTCTGTGCATTTGACACTCGATGTTGTTACAGTAATCCGATACGCTTCCTATTGGTTGTCCTCTGCTGCTCAGATGGTGTTGCTACAGTTGTCTGATTACACTTTCATACAATGATCTGATATTCTTCCATTTGGTTGACCTTTGTTGCTCAGATTACGTTGCTGCAGTTGTCTAATTACACTTTCATACAATGTTCTGATATTCTTCCATTTGGTTGACCTTTGCTGCTCAGATTACGTTGCTGCAGTTGTCAAATAAGCTTCTATTTAGTTATCCTCTCTGCTCAGATGTTATTGGATACTATAACTAGCTTGGATAAGGTTCCATATTGCATATGGTTTTGTTCTTTTCCAACACCTTTGATGTCATTGCTCTGGTCGAATGCAATCCTTCCCAAGGTATTAGCATATTCGTCCTTCTTATTTTTGCACCTTCTTCGGCTACTCCTATTATATAGTATGCACTGTTCAAATTGGCGTGTTTGCTCTTGATTGCTTGAATAACTCATTGCATACATATGGGCAGTCTTGTTTGCCATACATGAGACATCACTGTCGTACCTGCGGTGATTACATTCTTTGATGTAGCTCTTCGTAGTCGCTAGATTGCTTAGTGGCTTTCAGCTTCTATCAGTCATTTAGAATGCTATTGCTGTAATACATCAATGTTCTCTCTCTATTACAGCGCTTTGTAGTTGCAAGATTGCTATCATTCATTGAAGTGAGATGGCAGTTGACACTATTCTGAATTTGGTGATTGGTTGTCTAACTCGTTTGTTTGACATATTATTCATGTAGAGTTTGTTTGCTCTTCGTGCTTCAGCTAGTACAGTTGTTGATAATTGTCTTGTAACTGTTGATCGATATACTGCTTGAACAATTTAGTATACTTCAGTGAGAAAAGTTTTCATGGTTGTACGGACTTTCGTCGTTCTGTTGTTTTTACTTTCTCTTGCGATACTGTTAGATCATCATGTATTGTCCTAGTATAGGCCATGTGGGATTAGCAAGTTTCGCTTGGAGGGTCTTTCGTCAGCCTACTGGTGCTCATCTGCTTCTACAGTGCCGTTGAGGTGTCTCATAGCGTGAGTTGATAACTTGCTTATCTTTCCTTTCCTACATGATTATGCTTGAGGATCGTTCTCTTTTGCATGATGCTTGGCTCCATTTCTTCTACTTTATTTCACACTCATATTGTCACGTCTCCGATGTTATGGTGTACATTTGGTGATGCTCTGTGTTTCTATTCGATGGGTCCATGGTTTGTCGAGTTCTATTCATTCATTTCTGTTCCATTCGAAACAAGATTACAGTTTATGCTTTTTGTCTCTATTGCCTCTGGGTACATCCAGTGTCTCGCTACAGAATTCTTCGGCATGGTGTTTCATTTTTGATGTATGATCTATTCCTGGTCCGGCGTTTACCCATCATTGGATCAGTAAGTATTCTTCTTATCTCTTCCTTCCTTCACTCGAGGTTGCATTTGTTTGCAGTATTGATCCGTCCTTGAGTGTTTCCTTTACTTCTTTCTTCCTATAGTAGAAGGCTGATGTCAGTTTGAGACTCTTTGCATTCAGGGATTGTAACATCTACTTCCTCTATTAAATACCACCGCTCGGTACAATTTTGGCATGTGATATCTTTTTGTTTCCTGATACTTGAGTACGTAGGTTTGGATGGCTGTAGCCTTGTTCTGACGGTATCTACACTTTCGCGGGTGTATTTCGTTGGTGTAGATGGGCTTGTCGTCCCTTTTGGCTTTTACCATCTGGTCCTATCGTGCTATTGTACGCTGGGAGATTCATTTGAGTTGCAGTGTATTGTCTACAATCCTTGTGCCGCGCAAATGGTCCATTCCTGTTTCTGCTCTTTCTACTTATTTCTTAAATGTCGTTTCCCTTTTAGTTTGAGTCGGTCTTATCAAACTATAAAGGAGACCTATTCAACTCTTCCCTGTCCTTCTTATAACTATTGTGAACGTAAGTCTGATGTGGCATTGTTATAGCCAGCAGTTGTAAGTGCATTTTTGTCAAGTTATTTCTAAGTGACGTCTGGCATTAAAACTTTCATCAGCTGAGCTGTCTTGAACAGTTGTCGTCATTATTCTGATATCTTCGATAGTTACGCATTCGCAAATCTATTGAGGTATTCATCCCTTTTGGCATTGTCAAATTGTACTTGGTTGCCTTGTTCTGATATTTTCATTATTTTGTATGCAAAGTTGAGTGAAGTTATCGTCCTTTTTGATTCTTTTCGACATTTGTTCGTTCGTTCGTTTTTAGTTCTATTTTCCTCACTGAACGTGATCGATATTGGAGCATTCTCTCTATTTATCTTTTTCTGATAGTTGCTTAGGCATTCAATTACTATCAGTTCAGCCTTTATCTTTCGATGGTGCCTTGCATTGATGTCTAATTCACTTCCGTGTCAAGGTGTGGCACTAGCTGCAGTTGACATCTTCGCTACGGCTTTCCTAGGTCTATTTTAGTTCCTTTCGGCTCATCGTTCATATTGGCTTCTCGTTCAGTTTCTGTTGGGTGAGTCGTCCGTGACGTTGTAGTTCACCTTCCTACGTACGTCGTACACTTCGGCGGTATTTCCGTTGTGGGCTAGGCGTCATGTTCTAATGATTCTAGCCTTGCTTGTAGCTTTCATGACGTGGTTTAGTTCGTCATGCGTTGAGGTTTTGATGTCCCTCTGACACGTGTTTCGCACTACCTGTATGTAGGTTTCGTACTTACACTACCTGTATGTAGGTTACACACTTCTGTTCCTTTTCGATTACTTAGGTGAGATCCTACAGCTATTTCTTTGAATCTCTCCGACACCGTCCTTCAACTATAGGAGTGTTGAGTGGTGTCCTGTCTGCCCTTTCTTCTTGGGTTCAGGTGCTCTCTTATCGTAATGTTTTCTCAAGATAGTGGTCGTATCCTATTCTATCTGTACTTGAACATACTACGAAGTAGGGCTACTGTACGCGCTCAGTTTTTAGGCGTCAGTAGCTTGCTTTTGACGTCATCGCCGTCGTCATCCTGGCTTCCGTTCGCTAGTGCTGGGCTGCTGGGATGAAATCTAGTGTAGAGCTGATCTCTACGCTAAATCGCAGATCCTCTCGGACCTGTGTGCTCGGGGATTTATTCTAATGTTATCCTTTATACGCTGAGGTTGCGTAGGGCTTAATAACCAGCTAGAGTATATGTATATATGATATGTAATAATTAGTGAGTACATGATATATATGTACAGATACTATATCCGTATTGGATAGGGACTACGTCTAACTAATAGTAATTATGTTACATAAAATATGTAAAGTTCTGACCAAAAACATAGAAGAATTCTCCAACAGAATTCGGGTGAAGAATTCGGGTTCTCATTATCTACCAACCTAACAGTGGGATTTTCTCACTCTCCTCGAATGTTTAAATTTCAATTTCAATAATTCGCATCACAATGTTAGTTCCTGATATACATGATTAAGGATGGTAGATTCTTCCTAATATGAGCAGGTAATGATTTCGTTAGAATGTCAGATAAATTGTCAGCAGTGTCAACCTTGTGTACAACTTGGAATACCAGCAGCAACACATTCTCGTACTCGATGAAAACAAATAGAATTATGTTTCTTCTTCAAAGTTGAATGAGCAATTGAAGAATTCTTGTAAACAGCCTCATTATCACAAAAGACATGAGTCGGACCCTCAATTGGAACTCCCATCATACGAAGCTTATATCTCATAGAAATAATCAATTCAGATGCAACTCGGAGTGCGACAAATTCGGATCCAAAGGTAGATGATTCAACAGTCGCTTGCCTCTTAGAATACCAAATAATTGGAGCAGAATTCAGATATAATAGAATACCAGTCTGGGATCTCCTAGTTACCTTATCACCAGCATGATCACTATCCACGAACACATACATGGACAATGGTTTCCCTCTTGGAACAGGTGCATTAGGAGGTAAATCTTCAACAGCGTCAGGATAGGCCTTCTTCATATACGTTGTCTGTTCATTGATCTCCTCGTAATTGAAACTTAGATTTGGTAAATTCGGTCTAAAGGCTAACTCGTTGTCCTTATGAATGTCAAGAAACTTGAATACATGAATGGCTTGTAAGAGATGTCCAGTCCTTGGTGAAACTAAATATCTAGACAAAACTGATACCTCATATCCAATATCGATCCTACCAAGTTCTACTGCCCATCGCAATATCCCGATTAGGTTCTGAAATAGAGTAACTTGGCATCAGTACATTCTTCAGAAGTATCGAGTTCAGGCCGATAAGATGCAGTAGTAAATGGTTGCTTTGGACTGTAATTCGGATCAGAAAGTTTCTTGTTGTATTCCAAACCGCTCTCCTTGAGCTTAGCCTTAAGGTTCTTAATGGCCTTATCAAGATAGGAATTAGAACTCATAGTCCAAAATGGCTTGACACCATCATCCTCAACTTTTCTGATGTCAGCTCCTAGGTATCTGTCAGGAGGACCAATGCTCTCCTTCTTGACAGTGAAGTCACCTTGGATCTGTTCCATAAATCGCTTCGGATTCTTATCAATAATCAACAGGTCATCAACATATACGAGAATGTATGAGTAATACTCATTTCCATCGGAATCAATGCATGCTTTGTACCATAGATCAGGATCAGCGAGACAGGACTTGAAGCCAAGCTTGTTACCAAGTGTTGCAGCAAGATGATTACGAAATTGTAAAGCACTAGATTTGAGACCATATAGAGCACGGACTACAACGACTACACGGTCCTTATCAGCACCCCATTCATCTCCTGCATAGAAGAATATTTTCTCTTCGGTAGGAGCAGAAAGAAAAGCATTCTGGATGTCACCAGCTAATATATCAAGATCATTAAGAGCGGCCACAAGGAATCCGATTCGAACTGTATCTCTTGAAACAACACTAGAATAGGTCATATTTGCGGGAACATTAGTCAAGTGTCCTCCAGCAACATATCTTGCTTTTCGAGTCATATCCAGTTTGACATCGAATACCAAATGGCACAGTATCTCATTGTACCCAGGCGGTGGTCTATCTCCTCGAGCCAATAACTTGAAAGCACATTTAGCATTGACCATTTCTTTATTGATGGCGTCCTGCCAAAGCGTATTATTATTTGCTTCATCAATCTTGACAGCTTCCTTCCATGTGCCAGGAACCTGTATACCAAACTTAGTCTTGCCTTTTCTAATAACATTTGATTTCAATCTTGAGATCAGTCGGGCTCGTTGTCTCAAGGCATGATTGGTCCACCACTTAAAGGCAGGCTCATCTTGTACTTTCAAAGCTACAGCTAATTCAGCTAGACCTAGTGGATCACCTTCCTTTGCGTCTTTAAGTGAAATCCAGCTTGTAGACTTGTCTCTCCATTTGACTTGGACTTCCCATCCTTTGGTTGTTACAACGTTCCTCTCAACTCCAGCACTGTTAAAGTACGTGCCTTGTTCTTTGGGTACAGCTACAGAATCGTCCTTGCGAATGTCTAGAAATTCCTCAATGATACCACTGTCCCAGCCGTCCTCGTCAGCTTGCTCAAATAGGTTCTCTGCAATCATATTGACTGCATATTCCTCAATCCTGCCATCTGGAAATTCTAGTTCATAGACTCTGGTATCAAGAATAGGATTTTCATTTGCCTCTCCTACAGGGTTACCTGCAGCATCACGCTTACGACCTTTCACTTTGGTAAGTACAGCAGTACCATCCTTGTCAGGCATGATGACCTCAGAATTAATGTAATTGTCAAGTGCCTCGAGATATCTATCATTGACATCTTCAAGCTTAGCTTCATGCAGTTCTTCGCCATATGGTAATTGACTCTCATCATCCTCGACAGGGTCGTCAAAAGCATCATAGTAAACACGCTGAGGATAGATATTGTTGTAAATTGGTACTTTTGTATTTCCAATTTTCTCATGTATACAATCCATGAAGATCTTGGTACGGCGCTTTAATTCATCAGACTCTAGCTCATGATCCGGTACAGGAATGACAGATGATCGAGCTATAAAATTTCCGTTGCTTAGAAGTATCCAGTGACAGAAAGACTGTCCTACCTCATGAGCAGGACCCAACCAACGGCAGATCTTCTTGCTTTTGGAGTCCTCATCAAAGTAGTAACACCACTGAAACCAACCAAATGAGACATATTCTGAGATATCCGGAGTGTAGTGCATAATCATTTCGTACGGCGTTCTCCCCTGGAGATCGAACCGTCCGGTTGCCAGAAGTGATAAGAGGTCAGCAGTATACTCATAACAAAAGCACCAAAGGCGAATAGGTGTATCAGTACTCATCATAATCTTTCTAGCATATTTCTTGACTTCTCCAATAGCCGGCTCAGCCCTATTCTGCCATGGCGAGTGTGGCTCAGTGAAGGTCTGGTAAACTCTGAATTTCCTCATCAATCTCTTGAAGAGTCCATCCTTGAAGTTACCATGGTTATCAGAGTGCAAACTATACGGCAGACCTATAACGTGCAAGAAGTACCTAAGAGTCCTACCAGTAGTTTCAGAGGTCTCATTTTCACATGGAAGAAACTTATAGAAACCAAGTCCATTAGTATAGATGACTCCTCCTTTGTATCCACGAATCGAAGTAGCATTGACCTTAAGATAGTCACAATAAAATTTGCCGAAGATTCTAGACAATTGTCTATATCGGAGCTGAGCCTTGTCAGTCTTGAAACGCCGAGAGAGAGCACCAGTAGTTCTAATGAATTTCGAAGTGGTTGCCTGTAAAGTTCTCTGAGCCGTCTTCAAGCCGATCTTGAGCAACCGTGCCAACTCCTCAGGACTGATACTTTCTTTGCTCTTATACGAATTCATCGCTTGTAATGACTTAAAGGTATCCTCATGTGGATGGAGTACAGAAGTTGATTGCACAGCAGATAGCAGATGCAATGACATGAGAGAAGATCCAACTGGATCATCTTGCACTGAATCAAGGATACTTGTAGAAGTAGAGAATACAGATCTTGGCTGAGAGAAGTTACCACCAGGAATACTAGGATCCCAAGGGAACTTAGCTGACATGACAAGTCTTGGACAGATATGAATTTCATCAGCAGTAGGACGACGAATGGGAATGAACGGCAGTGCCCCATCATATTCTACAGGAATTACGGTACCACAGGGAAAACTTATGGTTTGTGCATGCGGATCAGAGTAATATCGCTTAGGTCTCGTATCAACCCTTACATCAGACTCTTCCGCCTGTATCGGATTCATCAAAGAGTCATCCATCCTATCACCAAGGTATATTGAGTTATTGCATTCGATGATGTATGTCTTGCTATCATCAGTATCATAAGCGTAGAGCACATTTGCAATGGGTAAATCTGGGATGGTTCCAAGTGAAGCGCTGAATCCACCAGCAGTAACAAACTTGTCAACAACAAACTCTTCGACAAAGGCATGTTTTCCAGCACAATTTGTATCTGCCCATGAGTCGATACCAAGTCTCGTACCACGCTGATGTTCATTTGCAGTCAAAGTAGGATGCACAAAGGATTCAATATCAAAGGATGATCTAGTTGCAGAGATGGTAGTTGTAATGAACGCTCTAATTGCATGAGTTGGAGTACAAGTGGAACGAAGCAATAGTTCCCGAAACAGTCTACGGGACAAGAGAAATAGGCCAGTCATCAGTAACAACTGGCATATCATTCAGGAGATTCTATTACCGTTCGCATCATACACATGTCCATTGTATGCCCGACCATTGACAGTAGAAATAATACTAGAAGCATCACCATTTCCTCCCCTTGATGCAGACGAGCCAAAGGCTTGACCTGCATTATTGGTAGTGATGGTTCCAGGAATAGGAGGAGCAGCTGGCGGAGGCGGTGGTGGTGGTGGAAGTGGTGGAAGTGGTGTACCAGCACCAGGGGTCTGTACCTGCTGGAACTGTCTAATATTCATTTGAGACTGAATCGCAGCAACAATGCTTGGAGAAGGGATGGCATAACCGTCACCATTTACAGTAAAGCCATCAGGTGGTGTACGGCCATCTTTCCACCCATTATCGATTTTCGCTTGTTGTACGGCAGCCTTCTGCATCTTGGACATTTTGGAAAACATCTCTTGAGGGTAGTTCCTAGCCTCTGCAGTAAAATTAGGAAGTCCTGAAGAATTGTGGTAAGGATTGTTATTGTGGTAAGAGCCTCTACCTCTACCACGTCCACGGCCACGACCTCTACCACCTCCTCTTCCAAATCGTCCACCACGTCCTCTGCCTCTACCTCCTGTATCAACATTATTGATTCGTCTATTATCGGTATGGGAACCGTCTCCAATCAAAGTACGATATTGCTGCAGTTTGGACGAAAACAAATTATAATAAGTGTCGAAGTCTTTAGGTCCTTGAATGGCATCCCATGCTTGCTTTGCATCCACATGGTACCTAACAGCAGTGGCATTCTTTAATCCTTGACAGAAAGCCTGGATCTTCTGGTGATCATTCAAAGCATATTGGGCACCACCATTTGCTAAGTCATTAAAACACTGTGTCATACGATTATAATAATCTTCCATTTTGAAGCGCATCTTATCTCCAGAGTAATTCAGTTTAGTCAAGTCTGTTGCAGCTTGAGCTGCTTTGTTTTGGAGGTGTGTAGCATTTGCGAAGTGGTTAACAAGAGCGAAGTGCAAATTAAAGCCTTGATGACGAGGTTGAAACTGTTTAACAAGATTTGCTCCATGTCCTGTTGTACCAATGTACTGGAGGTACAAGCCAAAGAGAGTCTTGGAGTCTTCTTGGAATTTCGGACCTCTTCTGGCCAAACATGCTCTCATCTTCAACTTCCGAGTTGGATGAATGTCATTGAAATTTCCATCAGCTTGACGAATAATGTAATCGATAGATACGCCATGTACACCTTTTGTACGTGAGACGACAGTTAGGAATTTAGCCATAAAATCATCATAATTGTCTGTAGTAAACTTTGGCACATCGATATCTGGTAGAGTTACAGCATCATCATTATCTTTATCTTGTAGTGCTTGGTCACGATAATTCTGCATGAGAGCTAACTGGGCTTGATCCAAGGCAGCAAGACCTGCAGCATCATAGAGAGCATTACAGCTTGCTCTATCTTTAAGAGTGAAAGATAATGCCTTAAGATTCGCAGCCAAAGCAGGCCCATACACAATACGCTGAGCAGCAGCGCGACCAGAGTTGGAAGAATGGACTTGTGAAATGAATCTATCAATGTCTTCTTCTGAGATTGTCATCAATCGTCTAAATGTTGGAATATAAGCAACAAGTTCAGTGCGAGCTCTTACAACGGCTATGCCTAGAACATTTTGCACAAATGCAGTGAAAGTTGGAATATCGTCCATTCTATTTATTTGGTAAATTTGGAAAAATTTTATTAGCAAAATATTTTGATTTCATTCCATAGGAATGCTCACACGGTTACTTGCTCCATAGGCTTCTGCTGAGCTCCCAACCATAACTCCAGTTGATCAGACTGAGTTCTAAGCTATTGGTTGGGCTCTCTATAAACATAAGGTTTAAATAGAGAGGTTCTTTCCATCCGTGAGCCGAGGTGTACTGTGTTGTATAACATAAGTACTTTCCATTATCCATTTCATATTCGGACCTCGTTTTATATGTCATCAGTTTGTGCACCTTCATTGCAGAGGCCGAAGCAGCATGCAAGGTATAATCACACCAAACTGTCACTAGTCAAACAAATATTCACTTACTTAAATTTCTTTCTTGGTTAGAGCTATTGGGTATTGATAAACTGAAAAGATAGAGTTGTTTCGTATCAAAATAGTAATTATGTTACATAAAATATGTAAAGTTCTGACCAAAAACATAGAAGAATTCTCCAACAGAATTCGGGTGAAGAATTCGGGTTCTCATTATCTACCAACCTAACAGTGGGATTTTCTCATATATCACATCACAATCAAATCAGATATCAGAAAAAAGGAATGAGTGCTGAAGTCCAATCCCAACAGAACAGGGATAATAAACCAGACAGCACGAAAGCACACCAACGGCCACTTTTGGCAATGCCAACAGTCATCCAATAGCTCATAAATCTAACAACGTAGTTTATCGATCAAGTCTAGACAATTGGCATTCAGCAGTTGTTAGATTAGAAGTAGAAAATTCCAAGCGAATACGTCTACAAGCCAGAATTATCACAGTGGAACGCACCGAGAATTCAGAGCAAAACACAACAAAAATGAGTGAACACGATAAAATCACCAAAATTATTTCATTTTCCCGAAACCAAAGGGCGACATCCGAATCAATGCACCGGGGGAAGAACCAACTCCAACCAGAATTGCAAATTTCCAGGACCATCTAGAACAATGTGCAATGGCTATCCCATTTGAGGATGGTGACCTTGGCCTAGCAGGAATGGTAATGACAGAAAGTGTCTACAAGGGAATCAACAGTGGAAACAAATTTAATCCACCAACACAACCGGGCATTCAACCAAGACTCAGTGGAGTAACAGCAGGCACCGAACCAACTACTGCACAAGTAATGAGACATTCACAGAAGATAGATGAATGGAAGAAAGAGAAGCAACTATGGGCTGAGTACAAAGCAGGAGAACAGGCGATACGCAATTTAATCATTGACAACATCGACGATGAATACATCAGTGAACTAAAACACGAGAGGACTCAGTACAAACAAATCCCTCCCTTTGATCTTATGGAGCACGTAACAAATTGCTACGGTAAAGTTGATGATGCAGCAATTATTGAAATGAGAAAGGAAATGCTACAGTACACCTGGCATCCACCGACTCCTATCACAAACATGTTCAGTCGATTCAGTGAATTAAAGAAAACATCAAGCCTGGCACCACATGGTATCACCACACAAGAATTGGTGAGCGCAGCGATCGTGATCATCTGCAACACAGGTCTATTCAATACAGAATGTGATGAATGGGAGAAAAAGAAAAGCTATGATTGGGCAGCATTTCAAAAATACTTCATCAAAGAAAGCTTGAAGGTCAAGAAGCATACAGCAGCACAGCTGGGATACAATGAAACAGCAGCAGCAGTATTGGAACTGGCTGAAGATCTGAACTCAGTAAAAGAAATCTTGCAAGCTACAAGACCAAGAAACAAGAAGATGAAGTAATAGATGATAGTTGGGAAGACATTGTCTCAATGTTTGGACATACATACTCCGGTGCTTGGTATAGTGATAGCTTGCTAACTCTCATTCGTCATCAACATAATTGGCGTGCATCCATTCGAAATGACAAAGATTTCCCTAAGCTACATCATTATGATGGAACTCTTTTTGATAAAGTCAATGATTTGTATGAATTCTGTTTTGGCAAGCCAAAATATAAGAATTGGGTATCGACCAATGACTGCATCTGTACAACGTCACCTTTTGGAATAGTGCGAATAGATGCTGGTACAGATGATGTTGCTGTGATAAAATGCGCAAATTTTACATCTACCTCTTACATCTCACATAGGCAAGGATCACCTATTGGCTATCTTCCAGTAAGGGGCGTAGAAGAAAATACCCTTTTTCGTGACTTGGTTATGGAAGCTGTATCGAATGACAAGTCGCTGGGAGCCATGACAACATTCATTCATATGGCTTGAAAATGGAACAAAAGGGCGCGTGGAAAAGAGAATGGAATTTTCAAGAAGCAGGTAGTGCATCTTATCCGAAAATATAAGAACTACAAGAAGCTCAGGAGCAAGGAAGATGCCATGAATAATGAAGAGACTAGAGCCCTATTATCTGCTGTTGAGCATGTTCCCAACATTCAGCAGAATTTACCTATTAATGATGTGACGAGTGTCCGATATAGTGAGCGGAGATCCGATGGTTATAATGGACAGGGGTTTGGACTCATAACCCCAACGGACACATCCTCGCCGATGAGAGATGAGATCACACATACACCATCTATCATAGCTAACCTAATTACACACAATTACCTTATCTATCCATCTGGTATATTGTACCATACCCTCTCATTAGATTAACAGTCTTGATCATACCCGATCGTTTGATTGTTATCTGAAATAACCACCATCGAAAGACCTACTAGAAGGCAACTTTTCCCACTTGAAATGGGAGGAAGCAACGATAACGGTGACGATGCAGCATCCATTGTTGCTGAGACACCACGAGCTCAAAGTAAGAGGACCATCGAGGATGAGGTTGGCTTCATTGCCGAGTCCATTGAGCGCTTGAAGTCTACTACGACCGGCAAGGAACTAACTCTTCAGACTGGGAACATGAGTGGTTTGAACACCTTTGAGGCAGTGATTCAGTTCATCCGTGAACATTACTTTCGCATTGGTATGCTAACTGCAGGATCGACCCACGAAGACCTCGAGGTAGTCCAGTTTACTAGGGGGCTCGGGAACTATCTTCATTTCTTCGGTGTAAGGAATGAAGCTGGTTTCAGAAGCATTAACCCGCGTGTTCTACATGTTGATGAAGTTGAAGACACCACACCTGTGTTTTCCTTCAACAACGAAGCAAACGTCAATGTTTTGGGTGAGTTGGTAGATCTTCTTCGGAAGGTCTTCCAGCAGCACCAGCGATTCATGACGATTGCGACGGATACTGTAGCTCTGAGAGCAATCTTGGAGGTCCCTGTGTGTAATGTTACGACCACAGGAGGGTATTCGTCTGTGCAAGCGGAGAAGACTAGGGTCACCGAGATTATCATTCCTAAATTGGTAAACTCAAGTGACAATAAGTCATGGTTGGAGAAGGTTGAAGAGACTTTGGTAATGCATAGTCTCAGCAACTATTTGGATGTTAAAGATAAAATAGGAACAAATAAAACCCTATCATATGCTCTTGTACTTAAGCTCTTGAACGCACTTGAAAATAGCCCGTACTCTTATTTACAAACACATAAGACAAAGGTTAAGGACTTCTGCAATGTATGGTCTATTGTAAAGAATGCATTGACAGACAAGTCAGCGATATACACGGAGACAATGAAGGACTGGAACATGCTATTCCAGAACCCCGCTACTAACCGTGAAGAGTTTCTTGATTACTTGAACGTTTTCTTTACACACAGAGATAAGTTGGTGGAGAAGAAGTCGACAGCTATTACAGATGATGTCTTTCTTCGTTCTCTTGTCTATCGCCAACTCCAGATTGTTGAGGATGCAGACACGCTTCGGAAGCTCGTTAGCAAGGGCAGTGGAAATGAGACCGTATCTGATGTGCTTGAGGAGTTGAAGGATCTCTTCACTCCATTGGCAGATGAGATCGCTCAGTCTGACACAAAACTTGCTGCTCGCAGAACTCCAGGTGCTGTACACTTTGATGATCAACGTATTCCAAAGAAGCAAAAGATTCAACCTCCACCACCGGTGCCAAAGCTACCTGTGGATGTAGGAAAGATCATCCCACCTCATTTCTTCTCTCGCTTTGCACAGTGGTTCAAGATTATGTCAAAGTGCAGTGATCCTACCAAATGGACTGCTGAACAAAAGAAAAGTATGCAGGCTATCAAAGAGGAATTGGAGAAACATGCTTCGAAATCTAAAGAATTCAAAGATATGAAATCCAAGTATCAAAAACAAGGTGAACAGCTTAAGACTACTCGCCGTCGTCTTGAAACTTTGGAGAAGTCCTCTGGGTCGGATCAGAATCCTCGTTGGGAAGGAGAGCAACCTACTGGTGGCTTACTTCAATCTCGTCGTGGACCGACAAGCAATACTCATGACCAGTACAATCCTATGGGAAGAGGTCGTGGCAGAGGCTACACGGGCAACCGGTACTATCCAAACTATGATCAGAATCGGGATGGACAGTACCGTCGCCAATATTGACATGATGACTACTGGCTTACGAAGAAGAGAAGACTCGATTTCTCAATGAAAGATGTGGGTTTGGTTATACCTTATGACGAAGTCATAGCTGTTAGCGACTCTGGTTGCGATCAGTGTATTCTAAATCTAAAAGTTTTCTTGTTACAAAATTCTTCGTTTACTGGTAGATACTTCGACATTGGAGGCGCTCTAAATGGTATGCAATCGGATACTTGTTTAGAGGTCGTTAATGACGCTTATACAAAGATGATATTTGATGGAGGCATAGAAGTAATTGGGATTTTCCATCAAGGTCTACTTGATCTTGATGAAAATCAAAATGAAGCTTTGATTCAGCCTCACCAACTGCAGTCTTCCGGTGTTATCTACGATGATGTAGTTTCTATTCATCTAGGCAACAACGGAAAGCCAGGTACACAAAGTATAACAGTTGCGGGACACACCCTTCCGTTATTCTTTGATGGATACAAAACTTATTTTCGACTTGTCAAACCGACAGAGGAGGATCTTCAGTATCTTCCTCACATCGTTATGACTTCCAAAGAGATATACGAACCACAGCAACGTAAATTTGTGGAACGTATGTCTCGTCTATACAATTCAGATAAAGCAAAAACAGCTCCAGTAATCTCATCAAGGAGAAGACCAGTGTCTGAACCTACGGTAGAAGAATGGAGAGCCAATTTAGGATTTCCAAGTGTGGAGGTTACTAAGCATACGCTTAGAAACACAACGCAATTACTCAAGACAATGGAAATGGAAACGCGTGAATACATGCGGGACTATAAACAGAGTCGAACAACAGTTTTAAAGCCTTATCGTATAAAAGATGTACTTTACACAGATACATTTTTCTCTACGATAAAATCAGTACGTGGACATACTTGTTTTCAGATGTTTGCATTGAAAAGAAGCATGTATACGAAATCTGTCCCTATGAAAGCTGAACGATTTGTATACGATGCATACAGAGACTTTATCGTCAATGTTGGAGCACCAGTTGCAACAGTCAGTGACAATGCTCAAGTATATACTTCCGCTCAATGGAAGGAGATCAATCGAACATACCTTATTCAAACAAGATTTACTATCACTTATCATCAATCCTCTAACTTCGCAGAGCTGATTGGAGGTAAACGAAAGTATGCTCTTGTGAAGTTATTCCACTACACACCACATGCTCCATACAAGTACTGGTGCTATGGTTTGGAATTTTGGAATTTCTCGATCTAGTTAGTACACATCTCTCAAGGCAAGGTTTGAAGAACAAAACTTCTCACCAGGCTTTATTCAGAGATACAGAAGATATTAGCATCTTTAGATTCCCTTGGTTCTGTCCAGTATGGTTCTATGCTCCTACACTAGATTTTCCAGTGGATAGAATGAAGCCAGGATTCTTTCTAGGCATTGCTACCAACGTTGGAGATGGATTTTCCTACATCATTGTGGAAGGAGAAACTATCGACGACTTACCAAAACGAAACGTAAGAACTATTGTCAGAAACATTGTTCGTAAACGTTCTTTAAAATCCAATGTCGCTCCTACTGTTAGGAGAGAAGAAGGATCTTTTACCTTTGTAGATGAGAATGGAGTGGAAATTCCTGATGATAGTCTTTCAGAGGAGGATCTATTCAATACTTATACAACAAGTGAAGTGGATATGATTGAAGTAGAAGATCCTGAGTCTGACTTCAATCAACTACAACACGACAACCTGAATCCATTACTTCCATTGGCAGATCCTGACAATGATGGAGAATTGGATGAAGATACATTCGATGATACACCTCCACTTGTCTTGAACGCATCATCTGACTCTGAGTATAGCTCTGATGAAGAGGATGACGATGATGAAGAGGATGACAATGATAACAATGCTAATCCTACGGTTACACCAGCAGTTGCACCAGCATCACCTGTTGTACCTTCAGAGGAGGCACAACCATCTGGACCAACTGTTATACCTATAACAAATTGGAACAACGAAACAGGACCCAGCTACATCACTCAAGATGAGAATGATGTACCTGAGGACGAAGTAGAAGAAGATCCAATTGAACTGGAATCGTCAGACAAGATGTATGATGACATTGCAGAACAACTGAATATCGCGAATGATCCAAACATGCCAGAGACAGAGGAGATTATCAGCATAGATAATCCACGATGGAACGGCAAGACTTTGGAATTCGATTGTACTTACGATACTGGTGAAATCGAGATTCACCCATTCGAGAGAGTACAATCTGATCAACCTACAGTACTAGCAAAATTCTTATCCAGGAAAGACGTTAATATTGGGAATGATGAAGCAGCCCAAAATATTAATCGTTGGTCTAGGATGTTTAACAGAGCATTGTGTAGAGCATGGAGACGCTCAATCAAATCTAATGTATTTAGATTTTATTCTGGTCGACATCATACTACAAACAAGAAACTTCGTTCCAGAAGATTGCGAAAGGCTATGCGCGCAAAATTCGAGGATGAAGAATCCGATGAAGCTCAGGCATGGCTCCAAGATAGTATCAAAGGACGCCGCACCAAGAAGTTTGAATATAGCATTGAAGTTCCCCGTAACTGGGAAGACGTCATTCGAATTGATACAGAGAATAACAATAGGGACTGGCAAGAAGCTGTAGAGAAAGAGATAGGGGCACTCCTTAACTTTCACTGCTTTGACATCAAACCCAAAGGTTACAAGCCTCCACAAGATTATCAGTACGTTTGTATGCACCTTGTATACTGCGCAAAGGTAGATCTTAGGAAGAAAGCTAGATTAGTATGTGATGGCAGCCGTGTGGATCCTAGAGGTCTTAACACACGTGCTACTGTCGTTAGAGGCATTTCAGTCCGTCTACTTGATGTCATTGCACACCATTGGAAGAAACGGATTCTCTCTGGAGACATCGGGAATGCATTTGTACAAAGCAAAACTAAGGAAAAAGTTTACACCAAACTTGGACCTGAGTTTGGAGAACATTCTGGAATGATTGCACTTATTGTCAAAGCTCTATATGGTTTGACAACAAGTGCAGCTGCATTTCGAAAGGCATTTGCTGATTTTATTAGAAGCATGGGATTCAAGCCATCACGATATGATCGTGATGTATGGATGTGCCCATGTCCAAACGGAAACGGATACGACTACATTTGTACACACGTAGACGATTTCAAAGTTATTGCAGATCGACCTGAAGATTACATCGACAGAATCGCTACTGCTTTCTTTATCAAAGAACAAGGTCCACCTGAGTATTATTTAGGCAATGACTACAAGTTCTATGAAGATTTTAATGCATGGACCTTCTCTGCAGAGACCTATGAAAAAGAGGCTATCCGCAAAGTTGAGGAAATGTTTAACAAAGAGCTGAAAAAGGTTACTACTCCACTTCCAGTCGGATGTCCTCGACTAGAGGAGGATAAGAGTCCTTTCTTGAAGCTGAAGGAACATAGACAGTTCCAGTGCCTACTCGGAATGCTTCAATGGCTACATACCATTGGTAGACCGGAATTAGGACCACTCATGGCAAACCTGAATAGATTTGGGACTTGTCCTCGTGAGAAACATTTAGAGATTGCAATTAGAAGTTTCGGATACTTGAAACAAACTAAAGGCAAGAAGATTAAAATTGATTCAAGTCCACTCGAATTTGTTCGTGAATCTCCAGATTACGAACAATTACGACCTGACTTCCTTGAAGATTATGCTTACGCAAGAGAGGAGGTAGATCCAAACATGCCTACTCCCTTTGGAGCACCATTACAAATGACGATCCTTGTTGATGCTGATCATGCACATGACAGATTAACAGGAAGATCTCTAACCGGAATCATTATCTTCGTTGGATCTACACCAGTCTATTGGAGTACGAAACGACAAGGAGCAGTTGCTACTAGCACATACCACTCAGAGTTCGCAGCATTGAAAGAAGCTACCGAACAAGCTATTAATATTCGATATTACTTACGTTGCTTGGGAGTTCACATTCCAAATGATGGAAGTCATCCTACTCAAGTATTTGGAGACAACTTCAGTGTCATCCAAAGTGCTGCTAACCCACAACATGATCTTACCAAGAAGCACGTTGCATTGTCTTTCCACTTTGTACGTGAAGCTATAGCCGCAGGGATCATAGAACCTTATTGGTTGAAAGGGGAGTGCAATCTCGCGGACATTATGACCAAGCAGATCAGTACTACCGAATTTAACAAGCATATTGAAAGTATTTATTGGCGTCATGACTTCTCATTGAAGGTGAACAATAAATTCGGTCAAGAACACAACATACCAAAGAATAGTCAATTATAAATAGTTAATTTGACTGTTACTGCGGATTATTTCAGATTACAATAGTATTTGGGATTTCTTTTCTCGGCTTGAGAGGAGCTCGGTTGGACGTATATTGGTATATCTGGGTTAGACACTGTTAGACTCAATATAGACCAATGCGTTGAGGTTTTGATGCCAAAGAGGAGTGACGAGTGTCCGATATAGTGAGCGGAGATCCGACGGTTATAACGGACAGGGGTTTGGACTCATAACCCCAACGGACACATCCTCGCCGATGAGAGATGAGATCACACATACACCATCTATCATAGCTAACCTTATTACACACAATTACCTTATCTATCCATCTGGTATATTGTACCATACCCTCTCATTATGATGAATATAGAAACCCTGCAAGTGCAAGGGATGTGCCAATTCCTCGTACCAGTACAACTGTTAATATCACAGAACTTGGTACTACGCAGCAAATACAAAGGAAGAAACGGAAGAAATTATGCGACACTCCAGGATGTGTAGAAAAGTATGGGGATTCCTGTCCAAAAAAATACTCAAAAAGGTGTAAGTTATTGGAAGAACAAGGTGTAACATTTGAAAAATTGAAAAGAACGGCTCATATCAGAAGCTGTGCGAATCCGAAATGTTTTGATCTTAATTGCAAAGCGGCAAATAATAGGACGAGATGTATTGCTCTCTTGAATGAAAATACTCCATAAAGTTAAAAGTTTACTTTACGTATCTTTAATTATTTTCATTTTGCTGGTCATTCATCATCTATTGATCCAAGAGATAGCTTCATCGAACAATGACAGATGAAAATTCTTTCCTTTCCTTTCTTTTCTCCTTTTTCCTCTTTCGTCTGCGACGCTTTTTCTCTTTTTCTTTCCCTCTCCTCTTCCCTTTTCTTGCGAGCAACAAGCATGGAATTTTTGCCACCCTAAAACTCATTCACCACTGATCCTTCTTCAATTAATCGTAGTTTTATTGATTATCCATCAGCAACTTACCAAAAACAAACTGAATACTTGAATATTACACAATGAAATATGACTGACACTCTAAATTCAAAGTGCACAGCTAACCAACTAATCTCATCGACTTCCAGCTCCTCGTTGTCTTCTTCTTCGTCCACTCCCTCCTTCCCCACATTCTCTTCACTATCCAAATCACGCCCAATCACATGGAAAGAACTCAAACAGCACGCCATTCAAAACAACCCATCCGCTGAACTTTGGATAGCCCTCCATGGAAAAGTATACAACATCTCAACATTCGCATCTATCCATCCCGGTGGCTCCATCATCTATCAATACACCGGACGTGATGCAACTGACGAATTCGATGCATTCCACTTACCAAGAGTACAAAAACGTCTACCTGCGTATCAAATTGGTGTATTAGTTGATCATCCACAAATCTTACCAATTACTAAAGATTATAGAGAGTTGAAAGATGTATTATGGAAGGAAGGGTGGTTTGATGCGGACTGGAATTATTATTTACAAAAAGATATACTCGCATTGACAATTTTGACAATTGGGATTGGACTGATGGTCATAGGTGAATCTATGATAGTTCGAGTTTTGTTAGGTGGTGCAGCTGTAGGATTGGCTTTGCAACAAATTGCATTTGTTGCTCATGATGCTGGTCATTGGGGTATAACACCCCCCAAAGCTGGGGGAGGGATTAATTGGTTAGGGTGGTTCCATGGTGTTGTTTGTTTCGGTGTTAGTATTGAAATGTGGGTTGATGAACATTCAGGTCATCATGCGATGACAATGAGACCACATGAAGATCCACAGTTCAAATATTTACCCATATTTCTCATTTCGAGCAAGGAATTAGATCGTTTTCATGAATTGTCAAAGGTGGAACAAGTTTTGGCCAAATGGCTTGTTCCATTTCAACATTATACCATGATTCCTATTAGTATGATTATTGGGAGGTTTAATTTACATGTCATTTCTTTGATATATGCGTTAAAGTCAAAGAAGATTTATGATGTTGCCGGACTAGCACTGTACTTTGCATGGTTTGGAGGTGTGGTTAGTTTATTACCAACTTCCGAACGTCTACCATTTGTATTGGTAGCATACATCGTTGCTGGAATATTGCATATCCAATTGACAATTAGTCACTTGGCCACAAATAGTTTTACAGCTGAAGAAGATGAGAAAGAACAATTCTTTGCATTCCAATGTAAGACGACGCGTAATATTGATAGTACCCATTGGGATGATTGGTTCCATGGTGGGTTACAGTTTCAGATTGAACATCATTTATTCCCACAATTACCAAGGCATAATTTGATCAAGGTCAAACCATTGGTGGAGAAATTATGTAAGAAGCATGGGATTGAGTATAGGACAACTGGATTTTTTAATGCTGTGAAGGAATGTTTATCTGACTTTCGAAGGTTGAGTTCTTTCATTGGTGACTTGGTCCATCCACATGAAATCATGCCTGAGAAGTGTAGTAGTAGTGTGTGAGAGGTTTTAGTATAGTGATATACTTGTTGGAACTTTTGTGTTCATTTAGAATCGGCATCATGCAATGATCTTGAAGAGCCTACTCTTTGTCTAGCGTTGTTGTCTGCTATTTCTTATTTGCATGTCGATATCTCTCATAATAAGTAAAAGTAATGGTATGGAGATCATGATAATGGGCGAAATAACTTGGGGGGCACAAGCGTCAAACATGGCAAAAACGGAAACTTTGTGCGATGCCACGTTGCTGGCTATTACTCAGAACTCATGATAAATTTAACGAAAACTGGGTACAAAATTTTATTATGAACGACCTCCCAAGTTAACGCAAATACTTAAAATGCGCATACTGTATGATATGACGTTCCTGCCGAACTTTTAGTACTGGTGGTTGATACTACAATAGCAGGAGCACTATGTCACTTTTCTAATGCAAAGAATCTTCACCTTCTTCTTGGATCAAAGAAGATCCACAAAAACAAAAAGGCTCGTGCGTCGCACATAATTTTGTTACACTCTTTCTTATAGCAAATAGACGCATTTTTGCATCTTTATTCATTCTACCATGAATGCTCCAAAATTTCTCGCAATGGTCAGATCACAGGACCCCATCACAGAACAAGATGCAAAATCATATGCCCAGACTCTGGAGAACAAGGAAGCATCTAGTGGCTGTTACATGATCAAATGTATGCGTCCATGTGTCTTTCCTATTGGATGTACCTATAATAATAGTTGTGATTGGTGTCTTTGGCCTGGATGTAGCAGTATCCCATTTGGATGTTGCATTGTTCTCAGAGGATCGAACGAGCAAGGTTACTATGTGAATATTAAAGGTGATACCGTTGTTGTCAAGGTGGACGATGAAAATGATACGCTTGCATGCTTTGCTCATAATTCAGAGAATTCAGGAAATGTATGCTGTTACTGCAACAAGGTATGAGAGTGATGATTTGTGGAAGACATTTGTAAAGGTAAAACAAACGTTGTTTCAAAATTTGTACAAATTGAATTTAGTCCAGGTAAAAACTATTCATAACTTTATAAATATTACTTGAAGAATGCCTTGTATGGTTTTGAGTAATAGCACATTGGCGTCGTTCCGTGTATGGCTGAGCCATTCATATTGTCTTCGGCTGCGTCTGGACTTTGCCCCTGTCGCATCTTGAATAGTGATGACAACATCCTACCAAGCAACCAAAAGAAAATAAATAAGATACCAATTACTTTTGCAATAGCTTCTCTAGAGCAAAATAATGATGAGTCATTAGCATCACTATGATATTCTCCAAGAACAGTAGCTTCATCCGTAGAATGAAAACCCAACATTGCGGGTAACCAATTGAAGAGGAAAATAAGACTAGCTGAAGTGCCAACAAATATCATGGATCCTTTGAGCACAAACTCGTTCTGATTTGGAATAAATCTTTTGCGACGTATCAATTCCACAACAAGTATGTTTGGAATCACCATTATGTAAAATATAAAATTGTTGATCATAGGACTGAATGGAAGTGGTGTATAAAGCACAAAGCCCCAGTATATTGTCACATACAATCGATACAACAATGCTCCTAGTACAGTTGCATACAGCCGATATGACCATATCTTGTGCGATTCAATGTCTTTCAATTTGATGTATCGAAATGATTGGAAAGCGCACACAAATGTCGAACCACCTAAAATGCAATTTCCCACATTTTCGTGCACATTTCTTCTACCATTTGAATACACTGAACAGAAAGTTGTCGCAAAGATGGACGCCATAAATGCACCAATGATGTACATTGTCCCCATCCATTTATGAAGTTCCAAATGATTTCTTCGAATAGAGGGTATGAGTTGAATTGGCCCTACAAACATCATGTAAGTCCCTCCAATCATGTGCAGCAACATGATATAATTGGGAATATTTGAACAATCGCGACGATACAGACCAGGGTCGGTTGCATCCCAACCATCCCATTTATTTCGAACAAGAGCTGGATAGATGTAATGGACAAGAGTCGATATAGCGAATAAGAAAGATGCAGTCCATACAACAATGATCAGCCTTTGCTGTAGTGTTTGCTGGACTTCCTCTTGTTGCTGATCTTGAAGATCCTGCTCTTTGTTTTGTACTTCTTTTGTCGTATGCAATTTCTTAGCTGCATATTGATGCCTCTCATCAGCACCAAGAATATTATTGCTTCCTACCACGCATTCTACATCTGGAATTGGAGTAAACATTCTTTCTTCCTCACAAGGTAAACAGAAGTGAAGCTGGATGTACGAGCCCTGTTATGACTTATCGATTAGGATTGCCTCATACAAAAGTCAAAGTAGATATGTCTCTATTTTGATCAATGTATTATATCACATCACAATCAAATCAGATATCAGAAAAAAGGAATGAGTTCAGGTTGGTTGTTTGGTGATGATGGATAAGGGTTCGCATTGTTTTGCGTTCGTATGTAAATGTCAATGACGTCAAAAGACTAAAATCATAGAGTGATGCGAAAAGCATTGTTGATGAAAAAAAGTATGGTACGTTGCTCTCTTTTGCACACATTGCACATCTCAAACAAATCTCTTTTGCACTCATAGTCCATATTTCTTGAATATCATCTCATTTCAAATATTTTCTTACCATGTCTAGACAATTCGACATCATCATTTATGGTTGCACAGGTTTCACTGGAAAAAAAGTTGTGAAATATCTTCATGACAAACATCCTTCCATCAAAATTGCACTTGCTGGTAGAGACCAAGAAAAACTGTCAGCACTGGCTCAGTCCCTCGGTCTTCCATCCACTGTTGGAACATTTGTGGCACCTACTCCACCAAAAAGCACAGATTATGCTGCAGAAAATCATACGGACTATCAGAATCTAAAATCAGCTCTTTCGAAAGCAGACATTGTGATTGCATGTGCCGGACCCTTTAACAGAATTGGGGAATCTATTGTTTCTGCAGCTTTGGATGCAAAAACTCATTATTTAGATATCTGCGGAGAACCGCAATTTTTCGACGATATGCTTGCAAAATATGATAAAAGAGCACAAGCAAATAATACCCTCATTCTTTCTGCCTGCGGATTTGATTCCGTTCCAGCTGATTTATCAGCACAATTGGCAATGAGACAGTGCAGACAAAAATATGGCAAAGTTACAAATCTAGAAATCATACATACATTTCAAAACATCTCTTGTGCAAATCCAACTACCTATCATGCGGCTGTCGATGGTTTTCATTCCGCAAGCAAAGGAGATTTGAAAAAATCACGCGAAAATGTCAAGAAGGAGTTGGGGATTGAAAGTGCTCCCAAGCCTCCAAAGTCTTGGCCAAAGATTATTGAAAAACCTGGAACAACTCCAGTCTATCACAAAGAAACCAATACTTATCTTTTGAAATTCATGGGTTCTGATGCAAGTTGTGTTCTTGCGACTGATAGGTATCTTCGTTACCGCAATAAAAATTTACCAAATCCAGTAGAGATTGATCCTCATCCAAATATGAGCATTTCTTTCGGAGTTGATTCCAAGTCAAACGCATACAAGGTGCTTGGGTATGGTGCAGTGTTTTCCACTCTTGCAAGGTTTGAAGCGGGTTGTAAAATACTCCATAGTAATCCTGCTTTGTTCACAAATAACGTATTTCGAGAGGGTGGACCAACTGAAGAAGAAATTGCTGTCGGTTCTTTCAAAACATATTGCACAGCTTATGGAATGGATGAAAAGGAAGCAGTCAAAGTTGTGTGCTCTGGTCCCGAACCAGGCTACGTTGCAACACCACAAATAATTGTCGCATTGGCACTCATGATCAAAAACCACAAGGATGAGATTCAATTCAATGACGGTGGTGTTATGGTGCCAGGTGGAGCTTTTGGAAATAGTGACACAGTTTACAAAGTACTATCAGAAGAAGGAATTGACATTACAGTACAAACTGATTCCAATTCCGATGATGCAGTCTAATTATGAATTGAAATAGATACAAACATCAACATAGCTACGATGCTTCCCATATTGTCTTGGGGTAATTTCAAGTAATATATATTTTTCCTATTTACAAAATTTTCTATTCTATTTATATGCTCTAAGAAGTCATAATCAATAATCTCAGAATCACCACAGCCAACCTCGACGCTTCTTAATCACTGGTTCATGTATAGTCTCAAATCTATCTCGATGAATCCTTACAACCTCTGCAAGATTTTGTTCAATCCTAGACATTCTCTTTTCCAAATCCAACAATCTACTCTGTTGACTTTTCTCTCGTTGCAAATTCTTCAATTCCTTATCTGCATCCTTCTTTTTACTTTTATCATATTCCCAGACTACAATAGCACCAGCTACCCCAAAAATAAAGGCTTCACCAATAAAATCAGCTCCTGCAGAGAGTGCTGCTTCCTTTTCAAGAGGTTGTATAGATCTCACTTTATATCCACTAGACCATATCGTCATTCTTGTAGTAACGTTATGAGTCAATTGTCCAATGTTTACAAGAAAGTTTTGGGAAAGTTCTTTTTTCTTAAAGTTGTGTTTGACTCGTTTTGCCATGGGTTTGGACAAGGTTTTGATTAGGAGCGAAGCAAGTTTCGCGATTGGCAGCTGAACCATTTTTAGATATTGTATAGATTGGAGCTAGGGATGATGCTAGGGGTTGAGTTTGTTATTCCAAGAGGCTGCAAGTACAACATATGATATTCATAGAACAAAGATAATAGGAAAAAAGCTTGAACTTGTTCTTTTACCTTTTCTCTTTTGTTGAGGAAAACCGTTGTGAAACTAAAATAGTCGGATGATGATTGAGATTGCTAAAATAGTAGAAATGAACTAATTTTGAATTTTTTGGAGCATCATTGGGATGCAATTTTTTTCTGGTACCTCTCTCCTTCGTTGCCTATGTATTTCATTTCGTCTAGTCTTCATCAACTCCTAAACACAAAGTTTGACTAATCAAAAGTATGACATCAACAATGGAAGTGACGAAAGAAGCAGAGGATGCAATCCATGAATTGTCCAACACGTTTTCTCAGACTCTTCAATCTCTCTCCAAAGAAGCAGCACTGATGCAACAAATATCTTCCCTCAAGATTGCCACGATGGGATCTACATTTTCTTCTACCAACAGCAAGACTCTTGTAAATGATGAAAACTTCGATCCTAATTTAGATAAAGAGGAAAAGTCTCCTCAAAATGAAATCAATCAGAGCATGGTCCAGCAACTAAACGGTATTCATGCCATTTTGTCACAGCTTGAGTCCAAAGTTGCAACTATTGGGCAGGTGTTGCAGGAAGAAAAAGCTGCTGTGCAATCTTTGGAAAGTACAAAGGCATCGGCCATGGCGCAGAAAAAATACTTGCAGAATATTTCGCAACAGCTCGAGGATCAAGATTTGTATGATTTACTACCCGGTAATGGTCTCGTACAAATGGGAAAGAGTATCGGAACTCTATTTGGAAATGAAAGGCATCAAAGTAGTAAGAAGGAAGGGCATGATAGTAAAGTCAATCCGTCGTATACTCAACAAACATCTACCCCTTCCTCTACTTTCAATGCAAAGACACCTCTTCATCCCTCTTCCTCTGAATCATCACCGTCACAAAATTTCTTACAAATCAAAGTGAGACCAATTGATCAAATAGAATATGCAGCTATACCCAAAACTGTCCGAGGAAGATTTGGTCTTATAGCACTTAACGAAGCTCTGACTGACATTCAAAAAGTGATTGAAAGTAGATATCATCATCTACGCCAACATTCTTCCATTTGGGCATCTCAAACGAAACGGTCAAATCATGCAATTTTACAATCTACACCTATCCATTCGACACCTGCCAAAAATAGTCACACGTATCATCCAATTGTGAGTGAACAAGAAATGAGAGATAATTGTTCATTCTTTCGGAGTGGGGAGAGTTCTGCACGAGCTATTTTGCAAATTCTTCGAAGTTGTAAACGTATCAAGCAATTGTTTTTGAGTCAAGAGGATGCTGACAAATTGGACGAGATGATTATTGGAGGTACGAGTTTACGCAGTGTTGGAAGGAATACAAGCAAGGCGACTTTGATCACTTATTATGCTTGGATAGATAAGTAACTTTAATATTGCATAGACAATAAGTATAACAGTTCAGTAAGGAATACAAAATTACTTTTAAAATTAAGCTAGACCTTCTTTCTTCATTTGTTCAAATAATTCTTTGTAATCTACTTGATTACGTTTCCTCTTTGTTGGTCGTTCATCGTCATCATTATTTGTTGCAGCACTTTCTGCTACTTCTTCATCTCCACCAGTGGCTTGAAGAGGCATTTGTAATAATGCATCCATGTCATTTGTTGTTGTAGTTGCTGCATCTACGTCAGCACTTGTTTCTTGCGGAGCTGCTGCAGCAGCAGCTGCTTCATGTCTCCTGCTGAGACCATACGGACGGGTCAATCTCTCCATTCGTAGTTGACGTTTACGCTCCCTTTCTTCAACCATTTCTCTTTCAAATCTACTCTCCCATTCACTCTCTGCTCTATCAAATACTTCTCGACTATTACCTCCGTCCATGAGCCCACGAACATGACTTGCCACACTTCGAGCGAAAGGAGACACGATTCCCCCGTGAATTCTGTACCCTCCCTCAAGGACAGAAATAATCCTTCCGTTACAACAAGTATTAGCAACCTTTACAAGCTGTTCTGTAACCCATTCATAGTCTTCTTCGACCATACCAACATAGCCAAAGTTCATTTCGTCACGCTTATGCGCATCAAATCCTGCACTAATGAAAATGATATCAGGATTAAATTCTAGTAAGTGAGGAAGAATGTTCTTGCGGTAAGCATCACGGGTCTCTACTCTTTGCATTCCTGGAGTTTCACCTGGTACAGGAAGATTCAGACCTACATTGATGACTTTGCAGCAATTCATTCTAGATTCCTCTCCCATTCGGGTCCATGCTTGAGTCATGATGAAATCTTCAGTAGAAGGCATTTCAACAGAGTTTGGAGATTCAATACTTGGAGCGACGAATGACTTTCCAGATGATGGATAGAACCATCCAGGATGAGGTCCCATATGGTGCACAAGTTGCCGTGGACCATATCCATGAGCACTAGCGAAGAACACATTTTCGACGTCTGATTCATCTAACCAGGGTCTGTAGCGGGGTGTCTCCATTTCTCCCCAGGCAAAAGGCAAACGAATCTTTGCTTTGTCCATACTTGGGACTAAGTTGCGAATCACAGCTTCAGTGCCATTTCCGTGATGAACATCAAAGTCAATGATGGCAACCTTTTTGATTCCATCATTACGATACATGCTTCTTGCGTACGCAGCGCCAATGGCAACATTATTGAGCAGACAGAAGCCATGAGAACCTTCTGGATCCTTTTCACAACGAACAATACCGCGAGGGCCAGCATGATGACCTGGCGGGCGAACAGCACAGAATGCATTACGAAAGTCGCCAGCTAAAACACGGTCAACAGCTTCACATACACTACCTGCTGCACGCATTGCTGCCTCGAAACTCCATCTAGATAGACCAGTGTCGCTATCCAAGTGTGCAATAGCATTTGGATGATCAGGGATTTCGGCACATAGCTGTGAAATCTTTTCAACATACTTGTATTCATGAACTTTCAAAACATCAGCCATTGACGCTCTTCTGGCTTCTCCTTCCCACTTCGCCCCTTCAAACTCAGCACTTCTCAGAATTCCTGTTTCTTTATCCAAGAGTACAGAAAGTCGACGAACATTTTCTGGAGGTGGTTCCATAGCATCTCTACTGATTGGAGGGCATGTAAAATGTTGACTACACAGTTCATGACAGATGAGAAATGTCGAACTTTCCGGATCGATGATTAAATCTCTCTTTGTTGGCATGGATATGGACTCAATAGCAGGGGGAATTGTGGAAAGTCCCAGTGATGCATTAAGGTCATTTGGGATTGCCATCCCCTTTTTCAACGCTAGTAAACCAGCAGTGAGCCCCCTTTGATCTTTCAATTGAGGATTGGCACCAGCTGACAGCAACAAGCTAACAACTTGCCAATTACCGCGGCTTGCAGCAATGTGTAGTGGTGAGCGACCATAATTATTTGTAACATCAACTTCAATCCCTGGGGTATTCAGTAGCATTTGAGTCATGATTGCTTTGCTCGCAACTCCCACATCAGAACTTATATTTCCATTTCCTGCAACTTTTGATAGTATTTTGCCCTTAGACGTATCAAACTTTGCAGCAGCATGAAGCGGTCTACCCCCAGTACGATCACTTCTCATGTTCAATGTTTGCATTCCCATTGGATCGTTTAGAAGAAATCCTGCTACGCTTGGCAGATTGTACATAGTTGCTAAATACAATGGAGTATGCGAAGAGTCATCTCTAGCTCCAAGATCAGCTCCAAATTTACTCAATAATTCCACAGCCTCAAAAGCAAACTCTTTGTGAGCTATTATCGATCCCATGGAAATTGCAGTATGAATAGGTGCCGAGTGATCGCATTTGCTATTCGGCTGTGCTCCCGCTTCCAATAACAACTTCATGTGTTCCAATTTTCTACAATGAATAGCTACATGGAGCGGTGTGTTTCCATCAGGGTCACGAAGATCAACGTCGTGAGGACAGTAATAAGAAATTTCTTTCTCTTTTTTGCGCTTTTTCTTCTTGTGTTTTTTCTTTTCTTCCTTGACGGCCGCATTCTCTATGACTCCAGAATCTTCTGTACTTTGTGGTTTGATTTCTTGTTCAACAGCTTCGCCTGCAGGATCCCTAACTACGTCGGTGTTGCCCTCTGAATCTATTTTTTCTGGACTAATTTTTTCCATATTTTCGTCAGATTTTTGAGGGGAAGATGGTGTTTCTGTCGTAAAATCAACCTCCATAGCATTCGTAGTATCCTCATTTTTTACCTCTGCTTCTCCTTGATTGGCATCTTGAGCCGCTGCCGCCGATGGCATAGGTGAAACTCCAGTACTAACAAAATTGTGCCCCATAGCCGCAGCTTGGGCAAATGCAGAGTCTCTCTCTCCATCTGTACCACTACTGCTATCACTGACAACACTGTCACCATCATCATCACTGCTATCTGAAGAATCATCACTTCCCCCATATCTTGGTACACAAATCATTCCGCGCAAAACCTCCACCGTCTGTTCTTCAACCGCATTATGGATTGGATACCGCGGCCCTACGCTATATGGATCAAAAGACTCATCATCACTCGCCACCGGTGTCTCCATTGGTTCAAATGCTATAGAAATAATGTAAGAAGTGGTGTTAGTTTCTATTTTTAGTTCATGTGCTATGAACTAGGTAATTACCTAGTTTTATCAGCCAAACATGTGTTAACGGTTGATTTACCTGTCAAGAAGAGGCGTTGAAATTTGCCCTCACTTTTTTTATGACCTGTAGAGTGTCAACAGAAACTGGATCTTTTCCCACCCCCCTTTTTTCATTGGCTTGGATCCAAAGCCACGTGTAGGTTTGATTGGAGGAGAAGGTGCGTACCTTCACAAAAACAGACAGACGTTCGCGCCAACTTATCTTTCTATCTTTTTTCCCGTTTTCTTTCCATTTTTTATTTTTTCTCCTTATCCATTTCCCATTTTCTACAAATAAATACGCATTAGTTATTCTTCTATTTACTCGTATGTTCAAACTTGCTGCAAAGAAACTATTAATTATTGCTATTGTTCTTACGAAGTAGAGCTCTATGACGATTCTTCTCGTGAAGTAAATCACCATATTTCTTTTGAAGGGCAGCCTCAATTTTCTCCAACTTATCAATGTCATCCTTTAACATGTCAATTCTATTTTCAATGCCTTTTTCTTCATGCTTCATTAAAGTCCTATAAACACTTTCTTCGATTTTGGAATTTTGCATTTGATCAAAACTTTGCTGGAACTTTTCTCTGAAATTATCGTGACGTTTGATGTAACCTCCATTCTTGATCAACAATTTAGATTCCATTTTATCATTCTGTTTCCTCAAGGAAGCAACAGTATCTTGAAGGGCATTGTACTCCTTTTCCATAAAATTCTCATCTGTATCTACTACTGAATCACTGGTCAGGCAACTCTTCACAGTACTTGCATTCAAAACAGCTTTCACTTGGTCATCCGAAGTAAAAGAGCCGAAATTTTTGATGGCAAGGCTTCTCTTTTCCTGAATTACAGCATCTACTTCTGTATCAAGTAGTTGTTTGGCTGCAGTAAATGACTCTTCACTGATAAGTTCTAACGGTTCTGATGGAGGCACAGGAGCCGAAGTATTATCCACCTTTGATTTCTTTTTGCTCTTTTTCTTCTTCTTGTCTACATCAACTTCTACTGATATAGGAAATTTAAATGCATCATGCTGCAAAATATGAAGCATTTCCTCACGAACAAGTGCTTGTGCTGTGACCTCAGCATCTGTTTCGTCCATCGCATTGTTTTCTCCAATGACCATGTTCTCAACAATTGCTCCAACTGGGCGTGGGAGCTCAGCGCGTTTTACAACACTCGAACGAGCTTCGTATAGTTTCGCTGCTTCTTTCGCTAGCCTTTCTCTTTCCTCTGCTTCAATATCTTCTGCATCCTTCTCAACTTCCATCTTGTTATCATGTTCATCATCGTCATCTGTCACTGTTTCTGGAACTGCTAACTCATACTCAAATTGTGGAGCAGGTAAATTCGCAAGCGCCAATTCTAATTCTTTTCTTGCACGTTTAATCGCCTTTCTCTCTGCTTTTGCACGCTCTCGGATAGACATTGATCTCCCTCCAACAGAAGTCGCAAATGAAGTGGCAGAGAGCGAAACATCATCTCCGAAATCACCTCCAAGCATATCAGTCCCTGGACGAAGTTCAGAGTCTGGGCGATTCAGACCAAGCTGATCCCTTCTTCCAACGCTCATAGGGGTTTGGCTTGCTGACATTCTCGCGGCTGCAGTGTCTTCGCCTGAAAACATTATCTTAGCTGAATGCGATCTTGAAAAAATCAAATTGAAAAGATGTAAGAACTCACCACTCTGACCTTGATTAGATTCACTTGTATTTGTAAGTTCTAATGTAGGATTCATTTCACCAAGTAATGGTGTCTGTCCACGTTCAAGCATCCTCAAGTTGCTTGCTTCTCTCATGATGCTTTCATTGGTGGGCATTTTAGCTCCAGTCATTGGAGTTCTCATTGGAGTCGGCAATGGTCTATCACTGTAGTCACCAAGGAGAGCATCCGTAGCACCACCTGCTTCTCCACTCAAAGCATGCATAGCATCATTCTCATTCCTTTGTTCTTTAGTAAGTTTTGCCACCTTTTCCAATTCAACATCAGAAATGGTTGGGGCTGGCATCGACAAAACTCCTCTCTTTCTTGCTGCAATTGGGTCATTCTTTTTAGCTACCTGTGCAACCACATATTGCATATTACTTCTTTCTAAATTTCTCAATCTTGCTTCTTCTTTCTTCTTTGCCATTTTTTCTTCTCTATCTCTAGATCTAAATTGAGCTTCATTAATCTGTTTGAAATCAATCTGCTTCTGTCGTTTTCTTCTCTGTTCGTCAGCCATTAAATCCTCATCTGCAGTCGAATGAAATCCAGCTGGTGCAGGTTTATGGAAAGGAATTTCAACACCAAAATCAATCTCTCTTCGCCCTCTTTTTCCGGATCTTGCCTTGATTCTTGCATTTTGACTAATCAAACCAGCTTGTTTCAATTCACGCCTCTTTTGCAAGTCTGCCAATCTTTTCGCTTCATTCAACATCTTTTCTCTAGCTTTTCTCTTTGCCTTTTTACCTTGTGTATTCGCCAACCTTGCACGAGCTTCTTGAAGCATTTCAATTTCATCTTCATCCATGTCAATAGGATCCGGTCTAGCAGGTTTTGTTTCCGGATGCGGATCAATATCTCCTGCCCTTAACTTTCTAGCAGAAGCAAGTCCATCAGCATCAGCGGTATCTGCATCAGTGCCACCTGTAGCCGCCTCATCTAATAATTGTTCATAGCGTTCTTGACACTGCACCGAAGTACGTCCGCCTACAAGAGGTCCAATAGTCTTCCATTGTGCAGGCATAAGTTTTGCCAAATGTAATAACTTCTCATCTTCTTCCCTACTCCATTCTACTTTACGAATTGAAGGATCAAGCCATTCATTCCAGCGTGCTTTGCATTGTTTAGCTGACTTGCGATTGAGAAGAGATGCCACACGTGCCCATTGTTGTTTGCCATATTTCATGACAGCTGCTTTGAGGATTTCATCCTCAGAGTTTTTCCATATTCCTCCTTTTACAAAGTGACGAACCATCGTGCTATGTACTTTTTAATTTAGAGAGTTTCGTCGTTACTTAATTGATGCTAGTGAAGTGTTATTTGTTATCTATCTATGTATTAGTGGATTAGTGAAGCAGTCCGTTTTGCCATTGCCAGTGTGGCCAATAGGGTTATGGGAAAGTTTCAATATCTCCTGGATTTCATCCATCTCTATTTTCCGATACCCCACTAAAAATTTAGCCTGAATTTGAAATGTCAAAAAGAATGGAAATTTGCTGGCATTGATTCTCACAGCCACTCATTCTCTTCATCTGTTTTGTTCTCTTGTTCTCTTCTTGTCATGTATTATATGCATCATTTACTACTCTTTCAAAAAAATAAAATAATATGCCTAAAAGAGAAAGAGAATCGGAGCTCAAGCATGAGCTGCAGCATCTCCAGAAAAAGGCAACTGGTGATGTCTACTCACGTATAAGTGATACTGCAACACAAGGCAGAGGATCTGAGGCTGGATGGACAAGTTGTCCACTATGCAATGCCAATCAAAAGAAATATGCATTGGGTAGAGGAATCACGATGCATTTAGAAGAAGTACATACTCCATGGAATCCAAAAAAGGCTGAAAAGGCAAGAAGGCAAAGATTAAAACGAAGAATTCAGGGATGTGTTTACAAAGTGTTTCAACAGATTGAAAATCAAAAAGGTGATGAAGCTTTAGAAACTTTTCAAGACGAGATTCTTGGAGTTGTTCCTATGAAACTAGAAGCTGAAGATCGTAATAGATACCAACAAAGATTGCAACAACATTATTTAGGAGATGTATGGAATCGTGATGGTAAATATGAGCCAACAAAGGATGAGATTTCAAAGTGGAAACAACGAGTCCTGGATATTGCCACTGAACTTCAACAGGAATACGAGCAGAATAAGAGTGCAGAGTCCGAGAAATTTGTTAGATCAGGTCTTGATCGCAATGGGAGAAAAAGCGAAACATACAATGATTCTCTTCCATCCTTTATTAAAGCCGCCGCGGATGGTAATTTAGATATATTAGAGCAGATGGTGAAGAAAGCAAGAGAAGAAAATTCACTCCATGCATTATTAGATACAAAAGATAGAAATGGAAGCTCAGCAGAACATTGGAGTTCTGGGAATGGTCATTTGAAGTGTCTTGATTTTTTGATGAAAGTAACAGAATCAATAGGGTACAAGGAAAAGATTACACGTAGAAGACGTGATGGAAAAACGTCTCTTCATTATGCCAGTAGGAATGGTCAGGCCGAAATAATTCGATTTTTGATATTGAAGCAGGTGGTGGACGTAGATGCTGTTTCTGGAGATGGAACCACACCACTGCATTTAGCACTATATGGTGGAAATTTAGAATCAATTCAATGTTTAATTGAACACAAGGCTGATATTATGAAACGGAATGACTGGAATTGTGGTATAGGCCACTGGATCGCTATTTCTATTCAAACTGACTCACAGAAGATCAGAGAAATATTAGATTATGTGAAGAAAATAGCACCGTGTACATTTGAAATATTTGGGACAGCTCAGAAGCAAGGGCATACATCTGTTCACAAAGCTGCTCAAAAGCTTAATAAATCATTCATTCAATGGATTGCAGAAGAAAGCAAAAGCTGGTCTTCGCTACAACGTAACTGTGTTGGTGCACCTGATATAGGGGACAATACTCCAAGTGATATTTGGCTAAAGATGGGAGGTGATGAAGAGTTTGCATCTTGGATGAAGAACCATTTGAAATGGTAACAGCTATACATGTATCGTCTGCTGCTTTCATCCTATCATATAAACCGATAATAATGCTAGAAAAAGAATTCATTAAAAAATTTTGACTTCGATATTTACATTACTAATTTAAGGAGCACCATCGTTTGAATCTCTTCTTTTTCTGCTTGGCAATCCCCTTCCCCTTGATGCTCTAGGTTTTGATCCATTTGCACTTTCTGCTTGATTGTCTCGCTTTGTTAGCCATTGAGCTGCAGCCTTAACCATCTCATCGACTTCTTCAGAGTTTTCTTCAACTTTTGGCTTTTCCTGTTCTACAAGTTCCTGGTTTTCCATTGGTGCTGTAGCATCCTTATTTGATGACCAAGCTCTTTCCACATGTAGTCGGTCCCAGACGTCTTTGCAGAAAGTCTTTTTCCATGCAGTACCCAAATCAGCCTTTTGTAGAGTCGATCGATGTGAAAGGTATGCAAGTCCACTCTTGATAGATTCAGGGCAACGCGAACAGGAAGTTACATGTCCTTGTATTGCGTTGATTGTATTGTCGAGATTCTTCGATGTCATAGGAAAGAATCTCCCAGTAGTAATTTTCGATGGACAATGCTTACATGCTAATCCCGGAAATCCAAGCGCTCTATCGCGACCTCGGGATCCTGGTCCAACCCTTCTGTCGCTGTTCTTAAAACGACATGGTCTAACTTGCTTCAAGAGGAGGTACATTTCATCAGTACATACATCAGTTGGTCTAACCAGATCCTTTTTGTCGACAGTGGCATTCTTTCGAACCTTAGTTCTTTCCTTGGTAATGTCATCTGCATAGCTGGTCTTAGTTGGATCTCGATAAAAACGCAAACCATCGCGATTGTCATAGTTTGTAATACCTAGTTCCCTCGCGGAATCAACCCAAAACTGATGAGTTTCAGCTTCAGCCTTTGACGCGAAACCTCCCAAAGAAGTCAATGATTTCTTTGCATCTGCTGTAACCTCACTACATTTGAAAAAGTGACGTCTTTGCAAATCGCTTACTTTTTGATAGATATCAGCAAGTGATTTTGGGAAATAAGAATATCCATCTGGTCTGTCATCTGGATCTGCCCTTGCACAAAAAGCACATCTAACTCCCACTTGGCCTTCAACAATTTCTTCATCTTCAAGTTCCACATCTTCTTTCTTGGCGCTGAAAAATTCGACCATATCCTTTCGTACAAAGCAAGAAAGCTCTGACAGCCAATGCGAATCATCTCCTCTGGTCAAAGGAAGGCATGCATGGTACAACTTGTTATCGTCATCTTCTGGACCTACCATCTCTTCGTCCCCTGATTCGTCATAGTCAGCTGCAGTATTCACAGATGTGACAGCCTTTGGTCTGCCCCTCTTCTTCTTTGTTGGGGACTTCTCTTCCTCTTCCTCTGACTCGGTTTCATCATCGTCACGAGTAGATTCGTTAGACTCATCAGACTTCTTCCTCTTTTTACCTGCTCTTTTCAATGCAGGTTTCTTATTTTTCGCCCCCTTTTGTCTGCCAATCTTAGCCTCGACAGGTTCAAACTCATTGATTGGCACTCCCTGAATTCGGCACCAGAGACGATGGAAAAATACCTTCCTTCCACCATGTTTTGGTTTGTCAAACTTCTTTCCATCTGGACCAGTCTTTGAATTCTTCATAATGTCAAGATTTTCTCGAATTTCTGCAGGACAGCGTCTACAGTTTCTCACGTGATTCAAAATTGTTTGAGATGTAGTAGTCTGTGACAAAGAAGCCTCTGATGCTGGAAAATATCTTCCACAACCTGCTTGACCAACACACCATTTACAGGCCAGTCCCCTGAATCCCATGGATCTTCCTTTGTAGCAACCAACTCTATCTGCATCCATAAGCTTGCATGGTTCCATCTGTTCAAGTGTCAGGTACAAGTAGTCAGAAATAAGATTCTTGTCTTCTGGCAGAACCAATGGATAAGCCTCCTCCTTCTGTCGTTTCATTTCATCAGAGTGCTCTTGAGACAATAGACTTCCTGCATTGACAGAACCACCTTTCACTGGAGATTCTGCAACACTCGATTCTGCAGCAGTAGTGGAGTCATCCACATCACTTGGGCCAAATGATTGTGCACTAGTATCTAACGGAGGCAAAGGACCACTTGGGTCACGACCAAAATGAATCCCATGTGGAGTGTCAACTAAACCTAGTCTCTTTGCACTATCAACCCAATACTGTTTTCGTCCACCACGACTAGAGCTGGAAGTACGAAGTGTATCAATTTTCATTTTAACATCTTTGGGCATACAAGTACAGCAGTCAAAATGAAGACGGAACATTTGCTGAACTGAGTTGTAAATCCCAGAAATTAAACTTGGATATGATACAGCCTGTTGACCTCTATCTGCAGCTGGTTGATCTTTGCAATGAATGCAGCGGATACCAACCTGTCCTAGAGCAATAGGTTTGTTTCTTCCGTGCATAGGGGCAGCAATATCAGCTTCCGTTGCACCAAATGCTTCAGCAAAATTAGAACGAAGATACACTTGCAACTCGGACAGCCAAAACTGGTCTTCTTCGAGACCTAGTGGAACACTTCCAGAGTACCACACTGGGGCATTCTCTTCACCTTCTCCACCTAGTACAGCAGAATGAATAGGAATGATAGTACCGTCTGGACCAGTTTTCGTAAGAGACATGATAGTTTTCCCTTTTCCGCGTCCTTTACCGCGCCCTCTACCTCTACCACGACTAGGGCTCGCACGCGCTGGTCCTGTAGAAACTGGTCCTGCTTTTGGACTTCCGCTACTAGCATCTGGAGACAAGCGATTACCATTTGCCAAGCTGTTGATAATTTCTGAGAGACTGTATTCGCTATTATCTTTTGGAGGTGGCCATTGCAAATTATCGCCTTCTCTCTTTGCATTCTCCCCACTGTCTCCTTCAGTATCGTTTCTTGCTGCTGTTTCACCTTGACCTGTAGAATTTTTCATCATATTGATCTGAGATTGGATTCTAGCAGCCGCGGCGGCGGCTTCAAAGTTTGGGAACTGTTGAGAGTTTGGAGAGCCATTGGGGAGACCTTGAGACTGCCCCTGTCTACCATATCCATATGGCCCATTTTGAAACTGAGCTGCCTGAGCATGTGCTTGTGCCCTAGCTGCACGTTCTTCAGGACTACCTACATTTTGACCATAAGGATTCGCGAAAGGACCTGCATGATGTGGCTGACCTCCAAAAGGAGGAAGAAATTGCTGGAATCTATTATTCTGTTGAGGACCTGAAGGTCTAGTATAGGGATTAAAGTTTGGCCCCATACTACCAGGTGATTGAATCATATTAATCAACTGACTGGTCAAGTTTGCGTTGGGATTCGCACCGGGTCTCAGGAGACCTTGACCCATCATCTGTTGCTGTTGAGGAGAAAGCATGTTTCCTCGTTGGTTCATCTGGCGGTTACGTTCTTGCTGGAGTTGGCTGACTGCTGCTCGCAGATTTTCGTTATCTCCTGCATTATTCTGGTTGAATGGATGCGACATGATTATGCACTAGGCGGATTTACCGAACCGCACTTTTGTGTTTCTCTGTTCTTCCGAAGAATTGAAAATGTGAGGCTAGTTGCAGTCCCTAAGCACGACAGATCTCAATATGTCGATGTAATTTGATGAATGTAGTTAGAAGCTAGATCTAGTGAAAGATTATAACTGACTGCAGAACTATAATCTATTTTTTACTGTAGCTAGTTTTGGCAGTGCGCGTTGGGTTATGGGAGGTCAAAGATGTGTTGCTTTAGTTCAACAAGAGAAGTAGCTAACAAAATCTAGGGATGAGAAGAATGTCTCCAAAATGTGAAGCTAAATTTCGTCATGGAATATCGTAAGAGGCCTTATGACGTCATTATCAATAAGTAAAATTTCAGTAAATGTCATTTCCGACATTGCAAGGCTTTTTGTTCTCACAATTTCTTACATTACTGTGAGCGGGGATACTCTAATACAAAGAAGATTCGATTCAATCATTCACGAACCGAAGGCAGGTACCGGTACTTAGCTAAATACGAGTAAAAGTAACTTGTGAAGTAGTACGTAGCTCGAAAGACAGTGAGTGAAAAAAATAGTTTGATGCTCTAGCTCTTTCTATGCATGATTTTTATTTTTAAACACCATTTATTTCAAGAATGCACTTTCGACATCAGGGGTAACCACTAAGCTCTTCTTTACTTCTCCTAGTGGAACATATGATGCATTATTAGGATCAATTGAAACAGCTTGTTGTAGGAAAGAACAAGGTAGACCTTCAGAGAGTAGCATTTTTACTTGTGGTGTTTTCGAGTCTTCTCCTCCAATAACAAAGTATGCCTTTCCACTTTTGTGAATTACTATTTTTCCATATTTTCCAGGTGCGGCATCTTTCAACGTGTCGTCAAATCCTGAAGCTGTTTGGCTACTCGTGTTGCTTTCCGTTATTGGTGCAGACGATTGTACAGCATCTGGCATTGGTGTATCATTTGATGCAAAGCTCGAATATACATCATCTGCGACAATTCCTGAACTAGATTCATTTCTTACGCTTCTACCACTAAGTGTGCTATTTGGAGATAATCGCGGAAGACGAGTTGGGAATTTGAATACCATCCATGATAATTGTTCTTCTTTCTTTTCATCTTCAGAGGATTTGTTCAAATCAAGAAAAGGAGCAGACAACGGGGGATCTGACATGATGGTTTCTACAGCAGTAGTTTCTTGCTCATCATCATCTTCTATTCTTTGACAGTCATATAAAATTTCTGTATCATTCGTTCCAATTTTACGTGGAGGTGGAAGAGGAAGGCAGTATGGCTGCATCGGTTCTCCTCGAAACTTTTTATCTTTTCCTTTCTTTTTCCCAAATATTGCAGATGCACGTTTTGCATCTCCATCAGTACTGGAGTCTGAGTCATATGTAAATTCACCAACTGATAATGTAACATTTGCATCTTCATTCTCGCCATCAAATAGACTAGGCCCCATCATTTCTCTTGGCTCCCTATCTAAAACACTAGTTTTCTTTTTACCATCTCCAATTCCAGCACCTTCTTCCATCTCTGCTACAATAACTTCTTCACCTTCACCAGCTCTAGCTAATGCTGAAGCAGCCATTCTTTCCTGAGTAGTCTTTCCAACTGAAGAAGAGCCCTTTTTATTTCTTGAACTAGAATTTGATCCCATTCCAGGCATTATTACAACTTCGTCTTTGCCTTGTACAACTTCTACTTCTGCAGAAGCCATTTTAGATGTTGCATTACCAGCGCTAGAACCACTTTTACCAGGCGCCGCTGCAGATCCTGTAAAGAAAACTTGCCCGCTTACATTTACTCTGCCTCTCCCACGTCCTCTCCCACGTCCTCTCCCACGCCCTCTTCCTTCGCCCCGTCCTCTACCCCCTCTACCTCTTCCATCTCCTCCACTTCGACCAGTAGCAGGAGTTTGACTTCTGCTCGATGCTGATGGTGCTTGAATAGCTGTAGCTTTTTTCACTGTCCTCTTTCGAGGTTTAAATCTTCCAGCTTGGCTTGGTGGTTTATTTGGATCAGATGACATGATGTTTCACACTTGGACTTGAATAGCTAAAGAAAAAGATAACACTAATAATAAGTTACATGAAACAAAGATTTAGGAAGTGTTCAAGAAAACCATTGCCAGAATGAAAAGAAGAAATTAGTGGCTCTCATAAATGGCTAGAATCATATCTTGCTTATTGGCAATGGATTCAATCACATCTGGGACCGAAATTTTTAGCGATGATTTCAATGCAGGTTGCAGGTGTCCATAATCATATTCTCAAAATATTTTTGTTCATTAGAATCAGATTATTACCTTTATGTAACGGCGTTTCATTTATTTTTTCTAAAACTGCAAAGGATTTCAGAATCACTGGTGATCATGACAGGTGTTTATGATAATGAAAGGAGCTACGAAGATTTAGATGAAATGTTCTTTGTCAGCGATCAAAAGGCAGCAAATGGAAGCACGGAAACTGATCCTACCTCCAGCACGTACTCCAATCATCCAAGCACAGATGCTTCTGTAGAACAGCGTGGTGATTCGTCTACATATGAATTGGATCAAGAAGAACGAGACCTTTACAACGAAGAAAGAGAGCTTATTGAGTTGGCACAAAAACTCAACTTGACTGTTCAAAACTATGATGCTGCAGTAGAGGAACAGGGTGATTTGCCTTCATATGAAGAAGATGAAAATATTGAAAATGAAAAAAATGAGCTGGTTCAATTAGCTCAAAAGCTAAATTTGACTGTTCAAAATTATGATGAATTGGAAGAAGTAATGAACGAATACTACGTCGAGAAGGAAACAAATAAGGTTCACAATCGCTTGTACGAAAGAGGAATGGCACTTGCAGAGAGAAGGGCCTTGGCCGCGAAGATGAAGAAAGATGCTGATGAATATGTGGAGGAACCAAAACTAGAACTTGCCACACGTTCATACAAAGGAAATAGACTACAGTATAGCGTTGGGGATAATGCTCATGAACGCCTATACAACAATGCTGCATGGAAAAAGAAGCAGGCAATTGAAGAAGAAGCGATGATGGATGTGCATCATATGTCGACCACTGCTCCTAAGACTTCTTTGACAAACGCCGTAAAATCTTCATCTAGACTTTATGGAAGATCAAAAACGAAGCAGGAGGAAGGAAAAAGATTGAGGAATGAAATTGCCAAGAAATTGAATCGTCCAGCTCCTAAACCATCAAAAAAGATTTCTATTTCTGATGCGCAAAACATTTACCAGAGAGGAATTATGTTTAAATCCAACTCAAAAAAGAAAATTGAAGCTGTCATCAATGCACCTCGCGAATCAAAGTTTCCAAAGATGAGAACTCTGACGCCGAATAGACGCGATCAGTTCCGCGATGTCCAGTCCAGTGGATACGCAAGGGTTTCAAGATCCGACTCAAACCTAAGTAGAAGGTCCGAAACTCCTTCTAGAAGGCGTTCAGAAACCCCCAGTCGCACATGTTATGCAACACCATCCTCGGGGCGAGCGACTTCCACCAATAGAACTTCATCTAGAAGTGCAGGAAGATCTCAAACTCCAACTCAGAGTAGATATGCCAATACACCGAGTAAAGTACGGATGTATATTCGTGGAGAGTCACCAACACAAGATATCCCTAGTCGTGGACGCGATTCTGTGAGATCCGGTGTTAGGACAAGATCACAAACACCATCGCACCGAAGATCAGAAAGTAGTACAAAGCCTCGCGCACCTTCTCGTAATAGATATGCAGATACTCCAAGCAGAGTGAGAATGTATATAAAGAGTTCGTCAACTTCTTCTCGACCAGGCACACCTGGCTCCTTGAAATCTGCATCATCTCGAAAGACGCAACAGGAGAAAATCCCTCCAAAAACACCTCCGTTACCTCCGAGACAACCTAGTCTTGATTAGTCAGATAAAATGAGTTTGAAAGAAGATGAAAGTGGTAGAAATGAATGTAGACCAAACAA